>VZRF01011823.1:107222-187289 GCA_013396875.1 Vireo altiloquus
TCTCAGGATTTCCTCTGATGTAGCCGGAGAGCAGAGCAGGGAAAGGGCCCCTTTGGCTCTGTTTTGGGGTGGGGCTTTGACTTCATTTGACAGAGAGAACAGAGCAGCACGTGCAGAACTGAAGGCACCAGGGAAGACCTCACCCAGGGGTGGTGGTTTAAAGGTGCTCCAGGCAGCTGGAATGTCGCTCTCATACAGCTCCCTGCTGTCCTTGGGGGCACTTGTTGGCTCCCACAGAGGCCCTCACCTGCACAAAGGTGTCAGAGTCAGGGGAGTGGGATCTGGCACTGGATTGAGGCACCAGCTCGTGCTGCTGGATGTGGGCACTGCTTGTGTCTCATCCTCACCCTTCCCTGCTCCCAGCCATGCCCGGAGTGACCCGGACCCACAGAGGCACAGGTAGCCCTGGATCCCACAGCAGATGCCCTTTCTCAAGAGCATTTCTGCCCTCGCCTGCCCTTGAACATTTCCAGCTCACTGATCTTGCCATGCAGAGGATTCACTTTGTCAGAACCTCCTTTAGCCTTACCAGGTAACGCTCATGCCCCTCACTGCTGTCCAGCTTGGAGCTGCCTCCATCCAACAGGGACAGGAATGGGTGGAGTGTGGTCGAGACTCAACAGGACCCCTCAGGGTAGGGACACCAATGGACCAGGTGCTTCTCCATGCTCGGGAAGCTCCTGCTTTCTGCTCCTCCTCTGATCTGCACTGAGAGGGAGATGGAGAAGGGATGGAGCTTCCCCAGCCCTCCCTGCCCTCCTGGCACCGCTGGGACCCCGAGCAGGAGGGAATCGCTCCCGGCCCGCGCTGGCTCCGGCTGGCGGGAGGTGTCAGTCTCCATCTCATCCTGCTCCCTCGCCCTTCCCAGGACCTGCTCCCACCCGTCGCAGCCCCTCAGCCTCAGCCGTGGCCATGGCCCTGGAGCAGGAGCAAACTGTGCCACGGGAGCGTGAGGGGATGAGGGAACATCACACGCGGCGGGCAGCGGGGGCGAGAAATCCTCCTCAGCACGTGTGAGTTCCTGCTCCTTTCTCCCTGGAATTGCCACAGTTGCCACCCTGCTACTGCCCAGTGCCCTGCACCAAAGCTCACCTGTGCTCCACAGGATGCGAGCATTTCCCTGAGATGGAATCAGCGATCCCCAGGCCTGGGGCTGGAGCACTCGGCCTGGGGGAAAGGCAGGACCTCACCATCCCAGCAAGGGTGGTAAAACACTGGGAATTAGCAGAGCTCATTATTTCACGTGCCAGAGGATCTGGTGGAGATGCAGCAGCTCGGTAGCTCGGCATCACCCTGTGACTGGCTCAGCTCCGCCATGGAGCCTCATCTGACAGCAGCCAGAGCGGCCGGAATGAATTTGGCCACCAACACCGACAGGATCCCCCTCCAAACCCCACCATCACCTGCAGAGCCTGTCCAGACACCACCCTGGAAATCCTTCTCACCCCTGCTTGGAGAAACCCTCCAGTCTTGGGAATCTTTCACAGGCAAATGTCAGTTCTGCTGAAACATTTAAATTTTCCCATGGGAGACGTCTAAACAAAACATTAACATTTTGACTTAAAATGTCATTTCATTCTGGTTCTTCAATTAAAAACAAAATGACATTTCAAGTCAAAACGTTGATTTGAAACGGAATTTTTTTTTGTTGTTTTACTTCAGGAACCAAAATTCTATTTCAAGTAAGAGAGACAAGAAAGGCTTGTTCAGAGCTGGTTCCTCCCAGGTTTGCTGAACAAACGCCCCAGGAAACCCAAATTCTGGGAACAATGTGTTTTAAAGGTTTTTCCATTTAAAAAAGTCTGCCCGGAAGATGCTGGTTCTGGGGCTAACTCGTCCCATGAAGCAAAGCTCAGTGAGGGGGGTTGGGATTGTCCCCATGTCCCCAGCACTCTGCAGGGATTGAGGCATCACCTGAGCCCCACGGTGCCCTGCCTGGAGAGCCCCTCACCTGCCACAGCCCCCGCCGTGCCACTTGTCACCCTTTTCCCCCTGGGACCACAGGCAGGCTTGGCTCATTTCCTTGGCACTCAACATCACCAGCACAGCAAGATTTTCCCTCTGGTAAAATCTGAGTCGAGCAAAAATTCCCCGAGCAATTTACTGGAGGAATTTAACATCCTTTCCCTGCCTGTTTTCTTCTCTCTGCACATAAAATATTCTTTTCTGCGCTACAAAAATACTTTGAAACCACTTTATTCTTAAGTGCTACAAGGCCTTTTTCTTCCAGCTGCAAAAACATCACAGAGCAGGTTGGGCTGTCCCCCGGGAGGCCGTGGCCTCCCTCCATGGTACCTCGTGACACATTTGGAAAGCCAAGGGAAGGTTGTGGAGCCCGTGACAGTGTCCCAGGGAGTATCCAGTGCTGTAATTTAGACACAGAATGAGCAGTTTCCAGAAGAGCAGCTCTGTGTTCGAACCTGGTGAAATGTTCACAGTCAGCTTAAAACCCTCCCAAACTCCCTTGATTTTGGCGCTGGGTGCAGATCCCAGCTCAGGCTGGATCTGCACAAGGGCCCATTAGAGAGCTGGCTCAACCAGGGGTTTTTGCTGAGGGGGAAGATGGTGAGGAATTCCACTGTGCAGAGTTTTCACCTGGAATTCAGCCACTGCAGCCACCTTTGGTTGGGGATTTGGGCCTATGGGAAGGGGCAGAGCCCAGCTGTGACCCCACTGCCACCTGTCATCGGCTCAGCAAGACCTGGCACAAACACAGAGCTGGGGATGGCTACATGAAGTGAGAGGGATGGAGGATGGGCTCTGGGAACACCTCTGGCTCCTGCTGGGCCATGATTTAGGTTTATGTAGAGCTTCGTGATGAGAAACCACGTCAGAGTATAGAGCCCCAGGGTCGTGCCCCGCAGCGTGACCGTCCTGTGTGGAGCCACTGCTAAGTGGGACCTCTCCAGGCAGGAGACTGAGGGCACCTCAGGCTGGACTGATGATCCCCGTGGGTCCATCCCAGCTCAGGATACCTTATGGCACATCCGGGCTCCAGCTGCTCCAGGGCTGCATTGCCACCTGTGTTTGGTAAGAAGGGACCTTCCACCTTCAGCTCTCCTGGAAGCTGCTCCAGAGGCTGCTCTGGCCCTCATGGATCTGGAGATGGCAGCTGAGGCACCAGTCCATGCGCCCAGACGTGGAGGCAGAGTCCAGCTACTGAGCACGTGGAGGGTGAGATCCCACATGGCTGAGGACTTGCATTTCCCATCTGGATGCTCACAGGAATAGCAAGGCCGGATTTAGATGCCCAAGTCATTTTGGGATGGAGCCTACGTGGCTCCCAGCAGGATCCGAGCCTGCTGCGGATACACAGACGTGGTTTTGCTCCAAGGAGGTCACTTATAAGGCAAGGCTGGCAGAGGAGAGAAAAAGCAGCCCAGGGTTGAGGAGAAATTTGCTCGAGGCCACCCCAAACCAGTGCCAGAGCAGGGAACGGCATCCAGGGCTCAGCTCCCACTCCAGGCCCTCGACACACAAACCACATCCAAGGGCTTCCCGGAGAGGAGCCAAACCCAACCACAGACTCGGGCAGTGCTCACAGCTCCCTTTGTCTGAGGCAAACAAAGAGATGGGGAAAGGAAAATCCATCCTTTCCCTCTGATCCTTCCCAAACCTTTCCCCCAAGGAGACACCACAGCAGAGCCAAGCCCAGAGGAAGGAGAGGATGAGGTTTTGTGGATTCACCACCCCTGGAAGTGTTCAAGACCAGGTTGGATGGGGCTTGAAGCAGCAAGGTGTCTGTGCCCATGGAAGGGAGCGGCACTGGATGGGCTTTGAGGTCCCTTCCAACCCAAACCATTCCATGACTCCTGGGCTCCAGCCCCCAGCCCTGTGCCGTGCTCCAGGCGCTGCCTCCGGAAGCCTTTGGAGGTTGTTGGCACCGATCTCCTGCTTCCCGCAAGGCTTCCAGCACTGATCCAACACCCACAGCCCCATTCCCACATTCCCTGTGCTGGCAGGGCAGCCCTCCCGCTGCACTGGCAGCTCCTGGAGCTCGAGTCCCTGCAGACGGGGCTGAGGAAGGACAGACCTGGGCCCTGTCACCCCCTGTCCCCTGCACCATGGGCGCCGGCAGCCGGGAGCTCTGCAGTCACACCGTGTTCCTTCTCCGTGCAGGGGAGAAACTGTCACTTCGCTCTAATTAGCCAATTAGGTCCCTAATTAGCTGATGTAATTACTCCGAGGAAGTGATTTCATTTAAGAAAAACCTTATTCCCGAAAACAGACAGAGCCAGCCTGGCACCAGCAGGGATGGCCAGTGGTGGCTGTCACTGGGGTGGGGACAGGATGGGCATGGGGACAGGACAGGGATGGGAACGGTGGCCAGGGGGAGACAGGATGGTGCACAAAGGGGACAGGACAAGGATGGGGACAAGACAGAGATGGGAACAGGACAGGGATGGAGATGGTTGACAAAGAGGACAGGACAAGGATGGGGACAGGACACGGATGGGGACAGGACGCGGATGGGGACAGGGGCCAGGCTGCCCCAGCTGTCCGCGGGGCCGGCAGAAGCGACTCAGAGTGCAGGGAACACACGCGGGGACAAACCCGACGTCATCCCCGCCATCCCCCAGCCTGAGCAGAGTCAGAACCCACAAAGCGCTTCCCACCAACAATTTGTTCTCTCACAAGAGATCAGATAAGCTAATCAGCGCGGCTCCATCTGTCGAAAGGATGGGGGGGGGGGGAAATAATACTGCTTATTTACATTTTTTCCTTTTCTTGATGTAACTTCTAGATCTAATCAGCACCAAGCTGTGCTTTAATTGGAATTATGAAGCAGACGTGCATTTCTCTACAGCTCGTTTGTCTCCTCAGCAAAAAATCCCCAGTTCAGTGAACAGGGAGGGTCTCGGCATCCTCCTACCTGGCCTGGGACAGCTGGATGGGAGCGGAGGGACAGCCCAGGCCCCGCAGCCCGCGGGAGCCGGAGGATGGGTGGGAGATGCTGGAGGGGGCCCGGTCAGTTGGACAAGCCCTGGGAGCCAATCGCCCTCCCCGAGCGGGAAGAGCTATTCCGGTGTGACGCCGGGAACAGCTCGGCTCTGCTCTCCCGAATGAGACCCGACAAGCACAAGATCTTCCCCAGCCCTGCAGCAGCCCGAGCTGTAAAAGTCGCTGCAGATATTGTGACCTTTTAAGAAGGCAGAGATCGGGGAGGTTTAAATAGCGCACCACGGCGGCTCCCAGGCACAGCCGCTGCCGCACAACCCGAACGCGACAATTTCCAGGTCAGCAGAGCTGGAGCAGCGCGGTGACCCCGCGGCTCCTCGGGCACGCGGAGCTGGAGGTGCCGCCGCCGGGAAGCCGCCTCTGGAACAGCCCCAGTCCAGGTTGTCACTGTCACACACACGGGCACCGCCTGAGTCGCTGCCGACGGGTTTGAGCTGCAAATTAGCAGTCAAAAGCTGTTAAGTGCTTCAATTGAAGCACGGTAATCAGAAAGGGATGGGGACAGGGACGAGACACCCCGTCTGCTCCCCAAAGCGCCCCATTAAGGCAGAATTAATGCGTGTATGCCAGGCGGGTCATTAGAGGACAGGGATGTTTGCACTCCTTTCCCACAGCCCGGCTGGTGGCTAAGCTGGAAAAATCCCCGAGATGGGCACATGCCAACACACTAAACTGCGGTTTATGTCACCTAGAGCATTCCGCAAAGTCTCAGTGATCTGCAAATAATTAAAGGAGAAAGCAATCAATCTTGTTGTTCAAAACAGCGATTAGCCCGGGAGAACCCGGCATTGTAATTCCATCGGCACCCAGGGGGGAAGATGCCGCATGCATAATGAGAGCTGCGAGTCCTCACAAGTTCAAGGACCACGGGGTGTTCTCCGCTTGTGATGGGAATTTCCTGTGCGTCTCCGAGGCTGTGTCATCCCGTGTTTCACAAGCCCTTCGCCAGAGGAACAGGGGAACAGCTCTGCGGCTTGTCAGGCACAGCCCGGCTCTGCTGCCCGGGGCACAGGGCACTTGTCCCTGGGTTTTCCCAGGGCACGATCCAGGTGGGATGTAGAGGCCGCGGAGCAGGAGAGCCAGGGTCCCAGTCGGCCTCCTGCCAGGCGGCCCTGAGCTGTCCCTGTGAGGGGGACAGAGCCTCCATCCAGCCTCAGCCATGCTCCAGCATGGCCAAAAGCCCGGCAGATCCAGGCAGGAACACAAACTCTTCCCTCTGATTACTCTGGGAGCAGCAGAGAAAGAAAAGCCCTCCCCGAGCAGCACAGACACCGTGCAGGGCTGTGCAGCACTTCCCACCCACCTTCTGTGGTGTGTTTGGAGTCAGATTCTCTATCTGTGGCTGAGGCAGCCCCCGGAGAGCCGGGAGGGATCACCCAGAGCCGTGCCAGGCCGGGGGGGCTGGGTTGAGTCGTTCCGGTGGTTTCGCAGCTCCGATCCTGCCTCACCACAAGGCCAAGAGGAAATTGCAATTATTTGTTGATGGTTTTTTAGAACCCTCATCCAAGCACGCTGTACAGGCAGCTCTCCCGAGCCCATCACTTCCCAAACGCTGCCACAGGAGCTCCTTGTTTGTGCTTCACCACGTACCTGCTTTTCCCCAGCACGGGGAAGCTCCTCTGCCAAGCCAATTCCCAGGGCAGTTGCGGGAAGCATTAGCTTGGAAAAAAGTAATATTTCACAACCTAAAAGGGAGAAAGGCAGAAAACTTTTCCCTCAGCCCCTCTCCACATTCCAGAGCTGCTGTGGCCATGAGGAGACCCCAGCCCAGAACAAGGAGGCTGTCCCTGCAGGGATGAAGCTTTCTCTCCTCCATGGAAGTCAGAGGGAATTTCCACCAGCTTTTCCCATGCAGAGCCCCAAGTTCCTGTGTCCCCAGCGCTCCAGTGCTGCCCCAGGAGCAGGGCATGAGATGGAACACATGGATAATTGCTGTGAACTTGGATCTAGGTCTGGTCTTTCATGTCCCTGTGGGGACTTTCCTCATGGAACTGCAGCGTTTTCTGCTGCTGGACTGTCCCTGCCAGGGCAGGAAACAGAGTCAGAGAGTGGTCAGGGTTGGAAAATACCTCTCACACCATCCAGTCCAGCCATAAACACGGACCCAGCACAGGCAGGGCTGTCTTTGACACGAGGGCCTCCCCACAATGCTTCTGCTGCCTGAGGAACACAAAGCCATGAGAGATCCAGACCCAGAACAGATTTTACCTCCTGAACATCAAGACTCAGATCAAACAAAGGTTTGGATGGGCTGATGCTCAGCTCCACCTGGCCTCTGGAAGGACTTGCAGGTCGTTTTCAGCCATCCCTGGAGGTGAGATGGACAGAGTTCACTCCCCATTTGACAAAGCCAGAACACGAGTTTGGACTGGAGCTCAGAGCTCGTGGCTGAAGGCCCTGAGTCCATCACGTGCTTGGGGCTGTTCACACAGAGCTAGAGCCAGCACCCAACACAGGAAACAGCTCTGAGGTGGCAGAGTTTCCACTTAGTGCAGATCTGAGTCAGCTCCAGCCCCACCACGAGCTGAGGGCCAATCTCAGAACTGCTCAGCAATCTCAGAGCTCTCAGCACCTTCTCCCCAAACACCCTCTCGCTTCAGGCATCAGGAGGAGTTTCTTCCTGGAAAGGGTGCTCAGGCCTTGGAAGGGGCTGCCTGGGGAGGTTTGGAGTCCCCATCCCTGGAGGTGCCCAAGGAAGGCTTGGAAGTGGCACTCAGTGCTCTGGGCTGGGTGACAAGGTGGGGATCAGGCACAGCTTGGACTCGATGGGCTGGGAGGGCTTTTCCAGACTGGGTGACCCTGGAAAAGCCCTCCCACAGTCCCAAGGTCTGGCTGCAGCGGGGTGCAGGCACCGCTGGCTCTGGGGAACATCCCGCACCCCTCCCCAGCTCCAGACTCTGCTCTCGGGCAGGGCGGGCCCGGCCCCGCGGGAGAACGAGGAGGGATTTGCAGGAGAACGAGGAGGGATTTGCATCTGCGGCTGAAACCTGTGGGAGCGGCGCTGGAATTTCGCGGGAGGCGATGAGAGAGGCCGTCCCAGCGAGGGAGGCTCGGCTCCAATTAGGAAGCCAATTTGGGTAATGTTTTGATTGGGAGGGGTTTACATGCCGGTGGTCTCCGGAGGCAGAACTCCTGCCTGGGAGGGTTTGCCTCTCAGCCCATCCCTTTGTGTGATACTCAGCCTAAGCTGTATCTGAAAGAATCAGCCTCACTTATTATCAAAGCCACAAACCATCTGGTTCCACTTTGCTGGGGAAAGGCAATGAGTGGAAATCTGGTTTCACTTGGGTTTTCCTTCCCTGGGTTATGGTTTGCTCCATGTTTAATGTTGTTACTGCAATTCGATAGTTGGGCAGTGGGTGGCCCGGTTCCCCCATTTGAAACTAATTTACAGCTTTGTCTGGCAAAATTGTTGCTTCCAATCAATTAGCACTGACACCGAAATTAAACCATCCTGGGGTCTCGACACATGAGGAAGCAGGTCCTCATTTTTTGGAAGAAATTTGCTCTTCAGAGGGGAATCTGGTGGCTCACCCTTCCCCCGTGCCAAGCTGGATTTTTATTTTTAAAAAGATCCAGCCTGTGTTTCTTTTCAGGAGGTTTAATAGGGAAGGCTGAGATCCCTCGTGGATGCTATTTTTGTTTTACAGCCGTGACCTTGTTAAGGAGATGGACAAACAAGCCAGAAATGGAACATTAATAAATAAAGCCTGAATCCATCAAAACATCCACAGCCGCCTCCATCAGTCCTGCAGAAACACTCAGAGTGTTCTCCAGCACCTTCCCCTCCTTTCCTCCGGCCAGGCTGGAGCAGCTCCATCCCATCACACACCACGCGGTGCAGGCTCTTCCCAGAGGCTGCAGCTCCACGTGAGCTGGGGATGGCCCCACAGAATCACCCCCAGAGCCCCCTGAATTTATTTCCATCCTCCTGTTCTGAGAGCCTCCCCTTAACAGAGGTGACTGAGGGCGGGGACACCCCACGCCAGCACTGCTGAGCCACAGCCAAAGCCTGGCCAAAGCCCACCCAGGCATGGTTTAACTCCCTCCACAGGCAGCAATCCCAGCTCAGAGAAGTTTGGCTCCAAACACTGGGATTTCAAAGTCCCAGAGGACAAACAATGCCCTGAGAGAGAGGCAAGGCTCCATGGAGTGCCGTGGATTTGTGCTCAGAGCTGAGAAGGAACAGGACTCACTCACCCTCAGATACCACCCTCAGCCCTTCCCTCCCTGCAGTCAGAAATCCGGAGTTCCCTTCGGATGGGGCCAAATGGGGATCCACAACGGGCTGAGATCCAGAGCAGGACTCCAAACCTCCACACAGGGTTCAGTGCTGGGTCCAGGAGCCAAATGAGAGCAGGCACCCACCTGGAAACCTGGGAGATTCCTTGCTCTGCCCTTTGCTCCCTGGGCAGGGCATCCAGGCTCACAGGCGTGGCAGGGGATGGGTGACCCTGGGCAGGGTCCCTCTCTCATGTCACTTCTGCAAGGGCTGTGACCTCCCAGCTGTGCCCCCCCTCCTGCAAGGGGCCAGAGGGCTCCTCGGACACTCGCGCCCATGGACAAGGACAGCAGGCTCCGTGTTGCAGGAAATCCAGGAGCTCTGGGAAAGCAGCATCACCACGGAACCATGGAATGGGCAGGGCCTGCCATGGGCCAGGATTCCAGGGCTGCTCGCTGCTGGCAGAGGCACCAACCCCATTTGCTGCAGCTCTGTCAGAGCAAAACTTGGCCCCAGGTGCTTTGGTGAGCCCCAGCCTTGCCTTGAGCCATTTGCTCCTTGGTCCCTCATCCTTCCCCATGGCACAGGAGCCGGAGCACTGCTGCTCTGGGACACGACACAGACACCTCAGCCAAAACCTGCCCTTTCCAAACCTTCCCTGAGCGTGTGGACCCTCAGCAGAGCTGCAGCAGCGTGGCCTGTTCAGAACAAGCAAACACGACAAAAAAATGGAACCTCTCTCCCAACAGGAAGAAAAATATTTTTTAAAGCCTTGAAGTTTTTACAGCTGGTGAGAGGCAGCACCGGGAAGGCTGGAGGGCAGCCCTGGCCAGCGAATTCCAGCCAAAGTAGGAGCATGGGAGAATACCAAACCAGACAGGAAGAAAGAGATGAAGAAGAAGAAAGAAGATGAAGCAGCTGAGATAAAAACGAGATTGCTGACAGGCTGGTGCCCACAGAGCAGGGCACCAGAGCCTCGTGTGTGAAGATGCACCAGCTAGAGCTGGGAAAATTCCCTGGCTTTGAAGACCAGGTCTTCCTGGAGACAAACAGCTCTAATCCACACTCCTGAGTAATTCTCTCTTTGGCAGTACATCATACCAGCATCGATTTAAACCTCAGGGCAGCTGCACTGGCTTTAATCTGGGTTTTATTTTTGTAAACTCCAGCTTCAAGGAGCTGCTCAGAGAGCGGAGCGGGGCTGGGTGGCAGGAGCAGAGCCAGAATCACTCAGGGCTGCAGTGGAAACACTTGAGCTTCTTCAACAACAGCGACCAAATGTGAAAAGCTTTGATCCTAAAAAGGTAACAGCCCTGTCAGGGGGAAAAGGGGTCAACCTGTTCCACTTCTGCTGGGGCAGCTCCCTCTGCTGCCTTTGCTCCCCAGCTGTTCCTGAGGAGGCAGGGCAGGCCCAGATGGGCTCCCAGCAGTGGCTCGGCCACATGTGCTCATTACTCTCCTCTGTAAAGTTCTCACCTCCCAAGAAACAGAACCCAAACTTGAAAAGGCAAATGCCATCCTTGTGAGCTGCCCCATTTGGGAACCAGCTGGATTGGCCATGGAGAATAAATCACATCCACAGCTGCTGCAGAGCAGGGAGAGCCAGCCCTGCCTCCAACACCCCCTCACAGGGGGCTTGTGGGCACGGCAGGAGCCTCCTGGCACTCAGGGATCCCTGGGGGCTCCCTGGGATCCCTGGGGGCTCGTGGGCACGGCAGGAGCCTCCTGGCACTCAGGGATCCCCGGGGCTGCCCCGGTCCCACCCAGGACCAGTGCCACTCAGGGATGCCCCAGTGCCACACGCAGAAGCCTCTGCTCCCAGCTCCCTGCAAGGGGGCTGCTCCTGGAAATCCACAGGGAGAGTCCTGCTCCTGGGGGACATGGCAGGAGGCTCCACCGCTTTCAGGAGAGAAAGATACAGCCCAACAGTCCCAATTAAAGATCCCAATTAACACTTCCCCTGAGAGGCTGTGCCCAGCTGAGCAGGTGCACTGGTCCCAGCCTGAACACAGCCCTCGCACCAGGCTTGTGCTGGAAGCAGCAGGAGGGACCGGGGATTGCTTTTATCAGAACCCCGAGCTGACCCCAGTTGTAACCAGCTACAAGTGCTTGTAACAGGAAAACAAACAGTCGGTGTGACGCGTCTGGAAATGAAGAGATCAGCAGCTCAGCCCTGGATGGCAGAGCCACTGCTGCTCTCCAGACAGCCCTGCTTTCTCCAGGAAAGGATAACTCAGCAGCCTGCCTGGCTGTCTTTGTGGATTTTTAGCTTGTGTGGGACACCGAGACTGAGAGATTAATGAAAGCCTCTCCAAGGATATTCTGAACTAGGGGAGACGCTCATGGAACAGCCAAAACAGAACCACTGAAGGGCTCAGGTTGGAAGAGGTGACCCACGGGGTCCCCTGGTACGACCTAAACAGACAGGATGGAAAAGGAATCTGGCATGAACCCTGTGGAACACTCCCGGGACAGATTCCTCCCCACTTGCCCTCATTCCCCAGCGTTACCCCCGTGCTCCCCCAAAGCAGCAGCTCTGCAGCGCTGAGCTCTTGTCCCCGTCTCTGGCACCATCTGCAGGTGGCAGCGCCCTCGGCAGCGCAATTCCCTCCCGAAGGATGGATGCGTGGGAAGCAGAAGGATCTTCCAGCCGGGTGTTTAAGCCCAGAATTCTAGCATGGTTAAGCCCTCCCAGCCCGGCCAGACCCGGGAATGGTCCCTGCAATCAACTGCGAACCCCTAGGGCTCCTCCAGGAAAAAATGAAACCAAACCCTGTCCCTGGAAAGGGCAGTGGGTACTTGGGGTGTCAGCAGAGAGCTCTCCCTCAGCCTGAGCCAGCCCCAATCTCCATTACATCCCACGTTCCACAATTCTCCCCCTTGTTTATCCTCCTGGAGAGCCACAGCCGTGCTTTTATCGGGAGCGCACAGGCAGAGACCCAGAGCCAAGAGAGATCTAGGGACCAACCCAAACCCCGCCTGCAGCCGGGACAGAAATCTCTCTCCCAGCTTCCCAACAGAGATCCTTTGTGAGAGAGAACCAGGAGAGCCCCTGTAGCTCTTTCAGCAGGGGTAAATAAACGTTTTGAAAGCTTCTGAGCTGAAGGGGAGGTTTGGGAGCTGCACAGGATGGGGCATCTGATCCCACACAGCTCCCAGCAGAGCTCAGCAGGAAGGGTCACAGCCCAAAGCCTGCCTGGGACAGTGTTCCTAAGGCAGGGCTGGAAGATCTCCCACGAGGTTCAGTCGGCACCAGGAGAGAAGGACACACCAACTGACAGAGCCTTGGTTCCCAAATCCAGCCCAGTGTGGTCCTTCCCCCCCTCAATACCACCCCAGTCTCATGTCCAAACTGCAGGTGACCAGGCCAAGGGGAAGGAAGGAAGGAAGGAAGGAAGGAAGGAAGGAAGGATTTCAGGGAGAACATGCCCACTCTACCCCTCCCTGGCTCTATAGCTGCACATCCCCTGGCCAGAGCTCTGGGCAGCATGTGGCCCTGAGCACATCCCACACTTCAGCTGTCCCCAGGCCCACCCCACCTTCCCCGGCCCGACAGGTTCCCCTGCTCTGGGGCAGATGCAGGGCTCAGCCTGGTCCAGGAAGAAGGGATGAGTTTCCAATGCTGGCTGGAAGCAGGTGGGAAGCACCTTCCCCTCACCCCTGCTTGCCTGTCACAGTCCCTGCTGACAGCACTTCCAGCAGTGCTCAGCAGCTTGGCCGGAGCTCAGGGAGTTTATTTCTCTTTCTTTGGAGAAGGAAACAGCTGGGAGAGCTCTGGGGAAGGAATTGTGGTGAAAAGGAACTGCTGGCACAGGGCTGAAGGGTTTGGGAGGTCAGGGAGTGCCGCAGGGCTGGGTTTGCTCAGGATGAGGGGGCTGGGGTGACCCAGGGCACACAGCTCCCAGCCCACCTTGCACGAACCCAAGGATTTCCAGCTCCAGGCGCTAATCCAAGCCCACTGTGGAAGGCAGATTGTTCACAGCCACCAGAGCCAGGTCCAGCTCCCATTCCATGCTCCGGGTGGGAGAGGGGAATTCTTCCCCTCGCTCCCTGGCACCGGGGCTGGCTGCTCTCCCAGCTCCCTGTCAGCCAGCCAGCACCTCCCATCAGGAAAAACAAACAAGTAGGGAGGCTGCTGAGGAGCTTTTGGCTGCGGATTTATCGCGGAATGTGCTGGGGATTGAACGTTCCTCATTCTGCTGCTCTGAATACCTGAAAGTGGTTCCTCAGGTATCCACTCTGCAGAGCTTGGCTCTGAGGAAATTCCGTACCTGAGACTCACCTTGAGCCACCCCTCTCATCCAGAGTCTCCACCACACATCCATGAATCCAGTAATTATCTTTAGAAGCACTGATGTTGGGTACCTCAGACAGAACAGACGGAACCCAAGCAAGGAAATGGAAAAAGCCTTCATTCCACAGACTTTATCACCAAAGAGATTCCAAACACAGCATTCCCAGCACGATGAGAGATGCCGCAGGATTGGCATGTTTCCTTCCTGAAGAATTTACAAAATATCCTTTTTCTTTTTTTTCCTGCAGCAAAATCAAAGCCAGACTCAGCCTCAAATGATTAAAGGTTAACGAAGACTTCAAACAATCTCACGCGATGGGTCCTTTTCCCAAGAATGATGGGACATATACGAGGCTTGGGTTTAATATCTGCCTTTAATTAGGGCTGTGTCAGAGGGCGATGAGCAGGAAAAGAGGCTCTGGTGCAGATGGGATATTTGCTCTGGAAATTCTTCGGAAAGAAAAATATTGCTGCACCTGTTTGGGGCAAAATCCTGCCCCGGGGCAAGCGTCCCGAGTTTAGGGTGAAGTGGAATTGGAGTTGTTTTAAAACAAGATTCCACTGAAATACACTGCAGTTTTGTTCTCTGGAAAACAAGGTGTGCTGGCTCGGGATGTGAGGAGGCAAACACAGTGCAGGCTGGAGCCAGCTTTGGGAATCGGTCACATTCCCAAGGCTGCCAGAGCTCCAGGAGTGTTTGGACAGCGCAGGCACAGGGTGGGATTTTGGGGTGTCTTTGCAGGGCCAGGGGCTGGACTCAATGATGCCGGTGGGTCCCTTCCAGCTCAGGGTATTCCATGATTCTCTGAGGTTGGATTCTCCTCGAGAATTGGCCTCTGGAAACAGACGAACACAAATCCCACACTGGGAACAAGCAGCTGCTTCAGGCACCACCTCCTCACAACCCTCCCCAGCCCTCACTGCAGCCCAGTCCCAGCAGCATTTTAATTAAAAGAGGTGGCTCTGTGCACCTTTTTCCTATTGATCCGCAGTCAACAAGAGCCCATAAACCAAGAAATTAAAGCCATAATTTACAGCCCTTGGCCTAGCTGCCTGCGAGCTCTGCTTGCCACATTGTACGTGATGGTTTCCTGCCTCTGCCAGGACATAAACTTGATACAACAGCTCCAAAAAGAAAAAACCTACCCTTAACCCCCCAGCCTTACAAGGCTTCCTCCAGGAACCAGCTCCAGGATGGTTTTCAGCTCCCTGTGTCTGATCTGGGGCCAAGCCGTGGTTCCAATCAGAGCAGAGAGCTGGAGATGAAAGGCCAGGCCCTGGTTCTCCCCGGCCCGAGCCAGGTGTGCAGCTGGCACCGGGAGCCTCCCGGGGAACTGCTCCAGTGCAGACATGTTAAAGTAATAAAAAGAAAATGAGGAACATGTGGCTAAAACCAGAGACTCATTTCACTGATTTCTATAAATGAGTTTTCCCAGGGCACAGTTTGGGGTTTCTTTAACACGAGCGTGACAGGGATTCCAGCACTTCGATTCCTGGGAGAGGCTGGAAATGCCGCGGAGCAGCTCTCCTCCAAACAGCCTCTTATTTACAGTTGTGAGGGCTCAAAGAGCTGACTGAAACCTTCAAATGACAACAATTCCTCCGAGGCAAGATGCCAGAGTTGAGCAAACAATTTGTACGGAATGTTAAGTGCAGGGGGAAGCCACGGAGCTTGTAATGAAGCCGTGGTGGTGTTTCCAATCAGGACTGAACCCGGCACGGCAGAGCTGCCGGGGGATCCGACAAACCACGGCCGGGGGGAGGACAGGGGGAAGCAGGGCTGGGGTAAAATATCCTTTTCTGTGGCTTGTTGAACAACGTGACGTGGTTGCTGCCTGGTGGTGCTGGCAGAGAGCACAGAACCAGCTGCTGCTCTGTGCATTCCAGGGCAGATTCCAGAATCCAGGTGTTTAGAGGACTAAAAAAAGATTTTTAAGTAAAATCGCTTTTATGCCCTTTATGCCACTTTGAGGCATTACATGTGCACAAGTGACAGGAGGGGGAATGGCCTGAAGCTGAAGGGGAGGAGGTTTAGATTGGACATCAGGAAGATGCAGAGAGATAAGGTTGCTCCAAGCTCCATCCGACCTGTCCTTGGACACTCCTGGAGATCCAGAGGCAGCCACAGCTTCTTTGGGCACCCTCACAGGGAAAAATTCCTTCCCAATATCCAATCTATCCCTGCCCTCTGGCAGTGGGAATCCATTCCCCGTGTCCTGGCACTCAAAGCTCCACACTTTGCCCCCGGAGGCATCCAGCTGACACAGGTAATGTTACACCTTCTTGTAGCCCAAGGAAAATCCCTGAGCAGCGTTTTTAACCTCTCCTGGGCATCTCGATTTCATCAGGAACACGAGGCTCCTGCCCGAGCTGGGAACACACCAGATAAGCACATTCCTGGGGAGTGTTTTGGGGGCAGAGCCAGAACCCGGCGTTCCCTCCCTCCCCTGGTGCGGTTCCCAACTCGCTGCAGAGCGAACTCTGGCACTCCGGGAAGGCAGCTGGGAGAGCTGGAGCCACAGGGCAGAGCCTGCAGGCAGGAGCTGCTGAGTACATGGCAATTAAATGCACCAGAAACCACCTGCATCAGCTGCAGAGGAACGTGCAGCTTCCAGAGGCGGCTCTGATGGGAGCTGGGATGAGCCAGATGCCTTCTCCCCGTACAGCCCAGCAGGCACTGCTGAGGAGCAGCTTTGCTAGGCCAGGTCCAGTCCCTGCTAGGTTTGATCTTTCCTGGAAGACCATAGAGCCTCCCTGCTCCCTGCACTCCTCCTGGCCCCAGAAAGGATCTGGAGACAATGGACACCTGAATGCCCCAAACCTGCACAGAAATGTCATCTTGAAGGGCTGAGAGCAGAAATGAAACCGGTTTGTGACACAACAGCCAGAGAGTTACGAGCCTGAAGACCCTTTTTCAGTGTTTTCATCACCTTTCAGCTCTGAGGTGTCTGATCCAGGATGGAAATGCTGGGAGTGGAGCCCAGAAGTGCTGATCAGTCAAACTCCCCGAGCCAGTTCAAACATATTCCCAAGTGTTGGCACATCAACTTTGGCCCGGCAGGCCCCGTGCCAGGGCAGTGCCCTCTGTCCTCACCCTGCTCCAGCCAAGCAGGGACCATCTCTGCCCCCATGGGCACTGCCCCTTCCAGCTGCTCCCACAAAGGCACCGACGGGATCCCACTGGAGGCAGAGGGATTTGAACCCAGGCGATCCCACGGCACATGGGACAGTTGTCAATGATCCCAAACCCAGAGCCAGAAACACCTGGAACACAGCCCCAGAAACACCTGGAGCACAGCCTACAGTGCACAGCCCTGGCTGGGAGCTCTGCCTAACCCCAGGAGACAGGAACAGGACAAGGCACACTGGGACAAGCAGGAGCAGTTGTTCAGCCTGGAAAACAGAGGGCTCTGGGAAGAGTTCAGAGCCGCTTCCAGGGCCTAAAGGGGCTTCAGGAGAGCTGGAGAAGGACTGGGGAGAGGATGGAGGGACAGGACACAGGGAATGGCTTCCCAGTGCCAGAGGGCAGGGATGGATGGGATATTGGGAAGGAATTTTTCCCTGGGAAGGTGGTGAGGCCCTGGCACAGGGTGCCCAGAGAAGCTGTGGCTGCCCTGGATCTCTGGGAGTGCCCCAGGCCAGGCTGGACAGGGACTAGAGCAGTGGACAACTGCCTAAAGTGGCTCCAAAGTGACTTTTCCTTGCATGCTCTGGGCCCAAGACAGGGGCCCACTCCAGCTGCCATCAGAGCTCAGATTTGGAGGCACCAGAGCCTTTTCCAAGGAGTATTTGGAATGCTTCCCCCCGTGCAGCCACAGGGATTGAGAACAGACTCCCAAGCAGACCCCCAGTGCTGGGTGGGGTTTGTTCATTTGACCTCAAAAACAGAAGGGCAACAACTCAATTACATGGGATAAAAATACCCTTAAAAACCCCCAGCAGTCAGTCAGGGTCAGTGTTTTCAAAGGCACAGGAGCACTTTAGGAACAGATTGGTTTATTTGTTCCATGTAATTTACTTCAAAATGTGTCCCTGGATTCCCCATCCATTGCATTGGAGATACTGCAAAGGTGACCGGGGAAGGTTTTTTTCCTTTCCAATATCCCATCTAACCCTGCCCTCCAGCAGTGGGACCCCATGGTGTGTCCTCACCCCCCATGTGGTTGTGTATTCCCCTGTGGATGTGGATTCCCCTGTGGGCACTCCACAAGGGAATCTCCAGGGCCCTCTTCCTTTCATCATCTTCCTCAGGTCTGTTTATATCCTCATTCAGGAGAGGAAAATGAAAAGAGCAGACTGCCAGGATTCTTCAAAGCTGCCCAAATTATTGCATTTCTGTACTTTTCCTCTCTCCAGGTGAAGATGAAACCCCAGGAGAATCCTGCCAGCCTTCCCTCAGGTCCTGCTCTCCCTCCCCACACCCTCCCACAGGGCTCTGCTGCTTGCCAACGAACTCCCTCTCATCCCAGCAAGTCCCTGCTTCAGTGCCCACTAATTTCTCTCCTTTTTTACCTTTTAGCAGGAGTGGGATGTGAGAGACATCACAGCCTGGGGCTGGAGGAGACACAGCAGCAGGGTCACAGGATTTCTGCGATTTCTTGTCAGGACCACGCAGGAACACCAAAGGTCCTGTGCTTTCCAGGGCACATTCCCACTCTCTGTCTCTGTGGAGGATTCAGAACAGCACCTCCAAAAACCTCCAACAGCTCGAGGGTGTCAACCTGATGAGCTGAGATCCACACACAGAGCTGCCTTTCATCCAGATTTTTGGGAATTTGACAGCTCCAGAGAGCTGCAGCTCAGAGCAGCTGATAGCCCAGGAGAGGAGATGGGGTCATTCCCTTCCAGGCAAGGAAAACATGGATATCACACACACACCACCCCTGCCCCCCCTCCCCCAGGAAATCCACAGTCCATGCTGGAACTCCCGGCTGCTGTAAAATCAGCTGCTGAAGGCCTTGCAGGACCACCTGCACTTTAACTCTGCAGCCAAACCCTTCCCTGCAACCCTGCCGGAGTCTCCAATGCTCCATTTCTCCCCCCAGCACCCAGAGGTGCTGCCCAGGCTGGGCTGGAACTGTTTCCAACAGCAGCAGGAGAAATTACTCCTGAATGTCCAACTTCTGTCCCTCCTCTGAGCAGGAGCTGAGATTCTGCAGCACTTCTCACTTGTTTGTCTTTGGGACAGAAGTCAAAACCTTCCAAAACTCCAGCAAGTTGTACCATGAGACAAGGGCAACCAGAAGTGTCCCTGAACTCAAACTAATTCTTATCCCAGTCCTAATCCTCCTTAGATAGATCCCATTTCCCTCTGAAATTCCTCATTACATTATAAAACTGTAACTTGATGCCCTGCTGAGAATTTTTAAATCTTCTCCACTGTATTCTTAAAAGTATATAAGCAAAACCCCCAACACTTAATGAAGTGTAAAACTAATTATTATGAAATAAAACTAGCTGTTCACCGAGTGGAAAACCAGCCCATTTTCGTGTCCTATTTTCCTTTGCAATGTATTCCCTCCCCTGCTCTGCAAATGTAAAAATAAATATCCCTCACAGCGTCGTGCTGCCTCGGAGGCTGCAGCCCACCAATGAAAACCTGCACAATTTAATGGCCCTTAAATGCTCAACATCTTTTTCCCTTCCTGTAAAATCCATCTGACCTAATGGCTGTGACAATTATGTGTATGGCTTTCCTATTAAAAGGTAATTTTCTGAGTTGGCAGAGCAACACAGGCACGAGATGACAAAAGCAGTAAACTCCAACTTCCCAGCATTCCGAGCCATTTCCTAGTCAGCTCCTCAAGACAAAAAGGCAAAATTCCCTTTCCAAAGAGCTGTTACACAACAGAACCTCGTGCCAACACCCAGCTCCAGGCTCCATTACCTCGTTAATGTGGTGCTGCTGTTCCAGGGGACAGTGGAGCTTCTCTGGTTGCATTTGACATTCTTCTGACCTCCCACTTCCTCCTCTCACTCCTCAGCATTGTTCATTCCACGAGCCTGGAGACACCCCCATTTTTCCAGGATTTACACAATCCACACCAGTTAAAGCTCAAAACACTGCTAATATTTCTTGACCTTAAACAGAATTGACCACTACCATACAAAAAAAAAAGGAGAAACCATTTTATTGATGTTGAAATATGGGAGAGATTTAGAAAAACATACCTAGAACTCCCTGGATAAGGAAACACAATATCAAAATAGGCCAGTTAGTACAACAAAACAAATCCTCTCCGATAAGTTTCAAGTAATGCAATCATAAAAGAATTTGGCTAAAAAGTAACTCTTGACTCTGAGATGTTTTCTGTAATAGTCCTCTAAGAAACTAAAGGAAAGCAGCAGCAGATCTGTTTAACTACAGACACATATTTAGTAAATATATTAAGGGTATTTCTATATAAAAACTGCCCTGCACATACATCACTGTCTGTAGCCTCCACGTGGCCTCTTCAGTCCTACAAGACTCTGCCCAAAAAGGGAGAAAAAAGGAGATAAACATAACTCTACTGTAAAAAAAGGAGCCCAAGGTCTGGAGGAGCAACTGGGGGAGCCCAAACAACACAAAGCAGAAAACTGACTTCAGCCCTCATTTTTCAGGAACATGGAGAGGAAGTTTGGCTTTTCTGCATCAAGATGCCACATTCCCGCTTGGTGGTTATCAGCAAAGGCTTTTAACAAGTAGACTGAGGTCAGAACTCACTGGTGCTCGATTTAAACAGCCCCATTCGTTATCAGGCTCATTTTTCAATGACTTCCCTTGAACAGTTCCAAATTTCATGGGGAGTTTTTTATCAAACTTCCTTATGGAAACCATCCTTCAGTTAAAAATGAAGCCTTGTTTCATGGGAGCTTCCAGCAATTAAAAATTCTCCTTTCATTAATCCTCACTATTGGCATCCTCCCTCACAAATAAGATTAAAGCACATCGTTTACAGCTCAGACTTCCATGAGCTGGTGTTTGAAAATCCAGTCCCTGAAGTGCCTTGTGTGCAGCTCAATGAGCTGCTCAGTCACAACCTAATGAAGGCCTAATGAGGAATGAAATTATGCAGCAGCAGGACCATGGCATTGGGATCAAACTACAGCTCCCCAAACCAGGCCACTCCAGTCCCACTATTCCAGCCTGCAGGAGTCAGGATCAAAGCATTCAGGAACAATTTGGGGGGAGGAGGGGAAGGGAGTGGTAGTGTTTGGATGGAAAACCTGATTTTTTAAGTCTTGTAAAAGCAAAGGCACTATATCGTAAGCTTACATATTAAATAAAGGCTGTAACTTGGCCAGCCAAGTTACAAGAGACACCTAAACACCTTCCTCTGTATGTCACAGCACATCCTGCTCAGCCAGTGTGACAAATTAGCCACTTTCTCTTAATCATTGAGGGACATCCACAGCCACAAGACTCAGCCACACTCCTCCACACAGTTTATTTTTAACCATCCCGTGAGAGTTCAAGTTCAAGGATCAACTGGAGCTTCTGGGTATAGGTCCTGCTTTAATAAGTGGTCAATCAGACATTAAAATAATCCAACCTCTATGTCATCATTTTGACAGTTTTATAAGATGTTCTACACCTTTTATCCATCTCACGAAAAAAGTGTCAGGCCTGAAACGCCGTAGACCTGGTTTAGTGTTTTACGAGAAGAAAATGCTTCAGCTTTGTGAGTTGTTTCATATTTGGAGGCTGTAACTGCAGCTTTATCACCATCACTAATTTAATATCAACATAAAGCCCCTGAAGGTTCTCACTCCCACAGCCACAGCACCCAGACACAGCAGCCCTCAGGAGCATGTCAGCAAACCAGGCCCTGCCTCATCCGGATGATCTGGAGCAGGGCAGCCTGGACATCTTCATCCATGTGACCCTGGAGGAGCAAACATCAGTCACAAACATTTAAAATCCCTCCAAGCATCAACCACCCACTCCCAGCATTAGGAGATTGTTCAACATCACCCAAAATTCTTAACTTATGACTGCGTTTTCATCACTCTGGGACAATCTGAAATACTTGAGGGATCCTGTGGTTTTTTCCTCATGGACCTCTCAGACACACCATTTTCCTTTATGAAAACATGATGTGGGAAAAAATGACTGTCCCAAACCATTCCTGGATTCCCTGATTGCCTGGGCTGAAGCAGGATCAAGAACATGCTCACCCCAGTCAGACTCAGCCATGGTAGGGGTTGGGTTTCTGCTCGGACCAATCCCATCTAAATTAAAACTCTCCACATGAAAACAGGTACTTGATGCTGGTTTCAGGTTTATTTGAGGTCACAGAACTGTGGAATATCCTAAGCTGGGAAGGACCCATCAGGGTCATCCAGGCCAGCCCCGTGGCCCTGCATAGACAATCCCACCCTGTGCATCCCTGGGAGCAGTGTCCAGATGCTCCTGGAGCTCTGGCAGCCTTGGGGCAGTGCCCATTCCCTGGGGAGCCTGGGCAGTGCCCCAGTACGCTCTGGGGGAAATATCTTTTTTCCTGATATCCAATCTAAACCTTCCCTGACACAGCTCCAGCCATTCCCTGGCTCCTGTCCCTGCCACAGAGCAGATATCGGAGCTGCAGCCCCTGTGAGTCCCCCCACAGGCTCCTCTGAGCTGAACACTCCAAGAGCCTCCAGCCATCCAACCAGTGCCCAGTCGGAAAGGTGTCTCAGGAACTCTCACACCGAGACAGGAGAGCAGAACAATCTGCCCTGGCACAGCCATACCTGGACAGCACTGAGCAGATGTGTCCGATACACCGAAACCACCTCCTGGTGCTGCCGTTTGGCATCCTAGGAGAGAGAACAGCGATGGGAGGTGAAGCCCTCACATTTTTAACATCTGCTCCGCCCCTTCCAGCCCTGTGCACTTGTTTCTGGGCACTGCCAGACCAACCAAAGCTGAATTTCCAGGTTAAAGTTTTATCCCCTCCACCAATCAAGGAAAAGAAGTACTGCTCTTTTGCTGAAAGGCTGCCAGAGTGAGCCAGGAGCTGAGATCACAGAATATCCTGAGCTGGAAAGGACCATCAGAGCCCAACTCCTAGTCCTGCACATTTATTTCATCACGAGCATCAGCTATCAAGTTAAAACCACCCCACTTAGGAACATTTTGCCTTATAAGAATCAACACTACAAATACTCTGATAGGTGTACTTCTAAATGTGTGCAGGAATAGGAGAACTCACTTAGCTCAGACACAGCTTTAATAATGAGCTTTACTGAGGTCACAGGGGTCACAGAAACGTGCACAAAATCCCAGCACTCAGGACGTGTCCCCTGCTCTGTCAGTGTTTCAGGATAAACAACACACTCAAAGGCAAAGGAACACAACTCAAAGCCATTACGAAATTACCACCTCACCCTTTCAAGGTGAGAAAAAATAGATGGTTGGGTTTCTGCAAGAAATTACTAAAGCTGAGCCTGCATTCAGAAATGGTCTTGGCAGAACTAAAGTGCAGTATCTCATAAGCACAAATTCTCCTACTTCGCTTATACCCTTTTTATCTGCAAAAGCTGCCAAGTGTTGCAACTCAAACTGCAGAAGAAAGCAGAAAAATTTACAGAGAAGCAAGAACTCAGGGGAAAAAAAACCCAAAGTAGTGGATAATGTACTTGTGAAGTGTAAGGCTGCAGTCACACTCCCTGCTCCAGTGGGCACATCCAGATTTCCTTGTTTACACAAGGAATTAAGCAATGCTACTGCACGTCAGACAACACCTTGTGTGAGCACTTACAGCCAGCTGCTGCTGGAGTGTTTTCACTTGGCTCTGGAGCAGTTCCACCTGCTGGTTGTGCCTCTTGGAGGGGATCCCAGTGGTGTATGTCAGCTGGGACAAGCCATTGAGAGCCTGCTTCAACCGCTCCACGTCATTCAGCAGCTCTGTTATCTTTAAAATAAAACCCACAGAAAACACCATTTAAGGATGTCTCACTGAAAAGTGTTCTTTAACATTCTTTCAAGTCTGAAGAAGCTCAGCAAGCCCTGAAGGGTCTTTGTCCCAGCTCGCTAAGAGGGGACTTTATTTTCCTGACATGCTGGTTCCCATTGTGCTTCCTGGCACTGAGATGTGTCAGGTACAGGCCCTGCAGGCAAGCAGTGATGCAAGTGACTGAAAAAAGGGAGGATCTGAGGATATTCCAGGTCTAACTTCTAGGAAGAACAGTGAACCTTTAGAAGGCAAGTCAGATTCCCAACAAACACAGCTCCAGTGGATGGAGGAGTTGATACCCCCAAAAGTCTGAAGCTTTAACAGAATTTAAAAACTGCACAATGTCCAAAACATACAAGGGGTTAGAAAAACTTTGCATAATGCAAAACCAGGACTTCAGCTGGTTTGGGCCAGCCCTGGGTACCTAATGCTTAGCACACAGTGGTGCTGGAACACCTCAGGAGCTGCATTTGCAGCCTAGTCCCTGAATGCTGAGCTGAGAGCATCAGGAGCATGAACCCCAGATCCCACCTTGTTGTCCTTGGCTTCCACCTGCTTTGCAGACTCCTGGATTCTCTTCTGCAGGTCAATAATGGTTGTTAGTGACTTGTCACACCTTTCCTTCTGGTCTTTGATCTCCTGCTCGATGCTGCAGCTCCTTAGCTGGAGCAGCTCCTTCTCGTCCTTGAGGGACAGCTCGCTCCTCCTGGCCTGCAGAGCCTCCTCACAGGCCTGCTCGTACTTCTGGTTCATGCTGGACAAGTGGCCGGCCATGCTGCTGACCTGGGCCTCCAGGGCACTCTTCATGGAGCTGTACTCTGCCATGGCCACCAGCTCCTTGCTCTGCAGCTCTGCCAAGGCCTGCTGGCTCAGCTGCAGCTCTGCCTGCAGCCTCAACACCTCCTCGCTCTTCACTTGGGTTTCTGCCTCCTTTTCTTTCAGGTTGGTTTTGATGGCTGTGATTTCTCCTTCCAGCATTTCCTTCAGCTGGGTATATTCCACCAGAGGCACTGAGGACTTCTTCAGATCAGCCAGTTCCTGCTGCAGCTCCCCTACTCTGAACATTTCCTTGTCGTAAAGTTCCTCCTTCCTGCTGAGGGCTTCCTTCAGCTCCTCCACTGTGTGACCAAGAGCCTCCCTCAAGGCCTCCATGTGCTCCGCTGGGAGCTGCTGAACCAGGGGCTGGCTGGCCCCGTCCTGCTGCTCTTCCTGCCCCTCCTGCCCCGTGTATTTCCTCAGCAGTGCCCTCAGCTGCTGGTTGAGCTCCTCCATCCTGCTGGCACACAGCTGCTCCAGCTCATGGGATTTCTCTGCCAGGATGTAGTTCTGCTGCAGGTCATTCTGGATGGACAGAACTCCACTCCTGAGCTTCTCATTCTCCTCTTTGCACCTCTGGGCTTCCTCCTCGCTTTCTCTGCACCTCTGCTCCTGTTCTTGCAGCTTTGCCCTTAATTCCTTCACTGTGGCCTCAAAGCTCTGCTCTCTGTCCTCAAAGGAGGCGACTGGGGCATATTTTGATTTGATGCACTCCTGTATTGTGTCCAGTTCCTTCTTCTGGGCTTCAATTTCTGCATGCAACTGTAAGATTTCATCTTGCCCCCTCTTATGCTCAGCCCTAATGGCAGCATTGTTCTCCTGCAGCTCTTGCATGCTTTTATTTAAAGTATTTACTGTGTTTTCATGATCTTTTAAACTTATATACTCCGTTTTTAATTGATTCTGTAAGACTTTCACCTTACTTTTCAAAGCTCCATTTTCCTCATTCACCCTCAGGAACTCTTGCTTTATCTCTCCAATTTTCCCCTTCAGATCTGACAGCTCCCCATTGGTCTTCTCCAGGGTACTGTTCAGGACAGTTTTAACCTCCTCGTGTGTGGTAGCCAGCACATACTGATCCCTCAGGGTCTCCCTCAAGCCTGTGTTCTCAGTCACCAGTTTGCCCACTTTTGCTTGCTCCTCATCATATTTCTTCTGAAGCTCAGCAAGCTGCTTTTCAAGCTCAATCCCATTAGATTTTAAAGCTTCCACCTCTTTCTTGTGCTGCTCTGGAGACAGGTACACAGCTTGGAAGTGGCTGATATTCTCACTTAAGTCGTTCCTCTCTGCCAGCAACTTTTCAGCTTCTGCTTTGCTTTCATTATACTTCTTTGTTATTTCAAAAAGCTTTTTTGTCAGGTCTCCCACAGCCAGATCATTTGTTTTCTTCAACTCCTCATGAATTTTTAAAGGCACATTCTGGCTTTTAATTTCAGTTTTTAGCATTTGGACTTGCTGTTTCAGCACCTTGTTATCAGCCTGCAATCTTTCAAGTTCCTTCTGCAGGGTCTCATTCTTCTGTGATAGCTCAGAAATTGCCTTCCCCAGTTCCTCTTTCCTTTGCTCAAACCCACTCCTCATTTGCTCGTGCTCCTCTGGCTTCACACACTGAGCCAGCTGAGCTCTCTGACTCTCAGATTCCCTCTGTAAAAGCACAACCTCTGCCTGCAGCTTCTCTCGCTCCCCTTCCACCTCTGCTAATTTCCTTGCTTTCTCATTCACCTCGTTTGACAGCAAACTCTTCATGTTTTCAAACTTCTCTGTGCTCACAGACTGGGCCAATTTGGCTGCTGTCTCTTTGAGCTGCCCTTCCAACTCTGTGACGTTCCTGCCCCTTTTATCTCGCTCCATCTCCAACTTCACAAGTTCCTTCTGCAACCTTTTATTTTCCTCCACCAGCCTTCCCTCGTCCCTCTGGAACTCTGCCACCAGCAATTCATTCTGCTTAATGTGGTTCCTCAGTTTCCCCACCTCAGCAGAGGCTCCCTCATACTTGATTTTCATCTCTCGGAGCTGCTCCTTGAGCTCCTCTGTCACCTTGGTGCTTCCCGAGGCCACTTCGTTGGTCAGGTGATCCTTCAGAGCAAGGAAGTGGCTCTGCATTTGCTTCACTTTGCCTTCAGAGTCAAACATTCTCTTCTGAACATCCTTTAAAGCATCCTCCAGCTGTTTTATCTGTCCATCAGACTCCACCTTGGTTCTCTCGCACTCAGATGCCAGAGCTTTACATTCTGAGGCCTTCAGGGACAGTTCCCTCTGCAGCTTGCTGATCTCTTCCTTGGCTGCACCAAAGCAGCTCCTCAGGTTGTCAAGTTCCTTCTTTAAAGTTTCCTTCTCTGAACTGGGTGATTGGGTAGGCAGGGAGAGCTCCAGGGGCCTCAGCATAGACCTGGACTGAAGGGAAATTGGCACAAAAAATACATGTTCACACCTCTGACAAGTCACATACACGTGTTTATTACTAATTATTTAATATGGGAACTGTCATACAGGGAACTGTTTAAAATCCAGTTGATCTGAGCATAACTTGTACAAGAGATTTCTTTTGCTTTTTTAAAGTCACACAAAGTTATTCTTGCCCATAGCAGAGAATGGGTATTTCAGCTTTTAACAGCAAAAATCTTGAATATAGCTCTACATTACTGCTTCCCAATCATGGAATGGTTTGGATTGGAAGGGATCTTAAAGCCCATCCAGTCCTACCCCTGCTATGGGCAGGGACACCTTCCACACCTTCCAGGTTGCTCCATGCCCCATCCAGCCCGGCCTTGGACACTCCCAGGGATCCAGGGGCAGCCACAGCTGCTCTGGGCACCCTGTGCCAGGGCCTCCTCACCCTCCCAGGGAACAATTCCTTCCCAGTATCCCATCTAAACCTAAATCTAGAGGGGCAGGTATAATACATTAATTTCACTTTAATCACTCACCTGCTAGAACAAATTTAATTTATTAAGGTATTGCTCCCATCCCTCAAGAGTGTGAAAATACTTTTACAAGGAATAGGAACAGAGAATGCCATGGTTAACAGACCTCTCTTGCTGAGAGAGGTGAGAAATGCAGTCATTTGGAATTCTAGAAGGGTTTGGGTTGGAAGGGATCTTAAAGACCATCTCATTCCACCCCCAGGGGTCTGGTGGACATTGTTTATACCCAAATTGTTGCTTTAAAAGATTGATAGCTATCAAACAGAATTGTCAAGGAATTATCACATAGTAGGCAGGAAAATGAAATCTTCTGAATATGGGCTGAATTTAAATTAGAAAAATAATATGGAGATGAACCCTCAGTTTACACTGGGACTGTGTAAAACACGTTTAGGAGAGCTCAGGACAGACCTAGCAGCTCCCAGAATTTACAGCCCTGTCATAGACAGGACTCTAGAGGGCACCCACAGTTAAAAATAAACAAGGAAAAGCAAGAATTCCTCAAAACCGTGTGTTCAGAAGCAATGCTCAATAAACACACATTTATAAGCACATTTAGCTTTCCCAGCACGACTCTCTCAGAGTTCCTTCCAGTGGTAAAATATTTATTACCTGGGATTCCACTGCAAACGCTTGGCCTTGTTTAAGTAATAAATCTTCTTTTCCTGGATTTTCAAAGCAAACAGTGTTTAAGCTCTGGTTAAAAACAGTAACACAATCACAAGAACACTGATTTTCCTGCCTAGCTTTATTCTGGTCACTGGGGCCATGCTAGGCTCAAGGGTGGTGTTTAAGTGCTTGTTATTAAAACAACTTCTACTTAATTAATCCCCAGAGGAAGCCTGGCCAAAGTCCTCCTCAGGAGGAGGGGAAAAGTGGTTTGCCAGGCTGGGTTCTGGTCCTGCAGAAGGGTCACAGCTGGCAGCTTGCCCAGCTCATGTCTGCATGTGACCACAGCAGGAAAAGCATCCCCTGCACTCCACACCCATGACTCCTCCTGCCAGGCAGCCAAACACTCAAAATATCATTTAATCTGTCAAGAGCCCTTACGTTACATAAGTGCAAGGCAGGTCTGCAGCTGGGCTGGATGCAGGAGACTCCAGCTGCTAGAAATGGGATCATTTCTCACACAAGTGTGAGCTCAGGTCGTGTGCTGAAAGTCAAACCTGCTCCACTCCAGCTCTGACACTGACACAGCTGCTTCCCCTCAGCTAGGCAGGAACATTGTTTAGCTTGGAAGGATGGAAAGGGCAGCTCCATTGGGAGCATGAATCCTGCTCAGCTCTTTTTTCACTTCATCAGAGGACACAGCAGAGTCCCCAGGCACATTTCCCAAGGCCAGGAATTCCTGGGAGATTGATCAGTGGTGCCCTGGCAGCTCCTACAAACACAGCTCTGCCTGGAGAGCTCATGGGTGGACACAAGGCCTGGCTGCATTTCAGGCCAGCAATAGGAAGAGATGACCAAAACTCCCTTGATCTCTGTATTCTAACACTGCATCATGCACAGCAAGCTTTAACAATTTACTGTACTTACTATTTCCAAAGTTACCTCCAGACCCCGCAGAGTCACCCTAAAATCAAACAGCAAGAACAAAGATAAAGCTGAAAATTAATTTCAAATTTCTGCTTTATGTTAAACTAGGGGTGAAAGGGTAGGGAAAGCTTTTACAATGAGATAACACTTTCAGCAATTTAAAATGCGGAAGTTTGCTCAAGTATTTCCTACTGTAAATATCAACTGCTATGTCGCATTTCAAATCACTCAACATACTTCATAATACTTGAGTTTAGCTTTGAGAGCTTCAATAGTCCTTAAACTTTCCTCCTGCTGCTTTTCCTTGGTAGTCAGGATTTTCTTCAACTCATCTTTCTGAAAGAGAAGGAGTGCCACATAGCCAAAGCCACAGGAATGGACAGGTTTATAAGACCTCAAGTACCTTTTTCAGGAGTTTAGACAGAACTTCAACCAAGATCAGCACCGAAAGAATCCCTAATGTTTTGCCTCTGAAGTTCTTCTTCAAGACTGCTCCTCTACCGGAGGAGTCTTGAAGAATGAGTCAAGAATATGCACCAACATAATCTGCTACTGTTTAATTAACTCATATTTGTTAGTCTTGCATTACAGAAAGTCACTGAAGAGATGCTTAATATTATCAGCATGGTGAATATCCTAAGTGTGCCTTAAAGGAGCCATGGGAATGAGGCATTATTTGTAGTAACAGAAATGCTGTGGAGCTGCATGAACTGATCCAGAGCAGTAAACACTTCATTAAGCATTTTTAGGTAGCTTTTAAGTAATGTGTTTAAAACTGTAGAGGAAATAAAAGAGAGAGCTGCTTCCCCTGCTCCCCAGTCCTGTTACACCTGCAGGTGACACAGCCTACCTCATTCTCAAGATCATCTGCAAACATTTGCTCCTGCAAAGATAACAAAAAAAATCCCCCTCCAAATCATTTTCTCAATGATGTTTAAGAGGCTCACACACAGTTCATCAGCTGACAAATTCACTCCAGTTTCTAATGCTCCCCCTTCCAGTTTCCATCCAGCTTTATTGCTCTATTTTCTCTTGCCAGGAGTTAAGGATGTCTGACAGAGCCATGTCTCTGGAAACTGGAGTATCTCCTCAGTTTTCTAGCTCAGACACTTCTGAGGCAGCAGAGCACAGCTTTTCAGAAAAAGTTTACTGATTTTGGGACGTGACTACTAAGAAGTTTGTTTTATAAAGGCAATGTTTGACCCAGGAGTTCAGACAAGCCAGTGACTGCACTAAGAAATATTCTTTCTATCCATGGGCTACATTTAGGAAAAGCTGCGTAAATATACCTCTACAAAAATACAGCAAAGAAACAGCCTCCACAAAGCACAAACCCAACAAAAAAAATCCTCTGTATTTTCTTTCTACTGGTCATACTTAGACCTCCAAGAAGAGGGAATTTTTTTTAAAATCAATGTTTCAAATTTGGGTGGGAAACTTCAGTTGAAAACCTTTGGTTTTGTTTTCTTGCCAATTGAAGACTTTTTTCTCTGTGCTTCCACTTCCAGTAACAGCTGGAAAATCAGCTAATGACAAAGTACTGCCACACACCACAAACATTTAATGGAGAGATGAAGTTCAGTCTCCAAATTCCAACACTCCAGAGCAGCCCATGGCTCAGTTGCACTGGGAGGCAGAGCCAAAAATGCTATTGCTCCAATTTCTGGGTGTCAGGGAAGGACACTGCACCAGTCTCCTCACAATTTGAGTACAACTACAAGACCAAAGGCTTTTCCAGCAGAAAATGAGTGACACATATTGCAGTGATTCCCAGGAAAGCAATGGACACCACATCCTAATTCCATGTGCCTTCCTTGCTACTTCTGTCAGTCCCAGCTGGTTATCCCAGATTTCCAGCCAGGTATTCCAAGTCTTGGTTTACCTCACTCAGCTGCAGCTGTAACCCACTGATTCTGTCCAGCAGCATCCTCTGCTCCTCCTGCACTTCTCTCATTCGATCTTTCAAATCTTGGTTTTCCAACTCCAAGTCCTTAAAAGTAAAATATGAAATTAAAAAAAAAAAAAAAATCCCCTCCACTACACACACGCTGGGAAAGGTAGACTCTGAACCAATAGTTTTAACAGCCACTGAAGACTTCAGGCCCTGCCTAACATTTTGAAAATGGCAATGACATAGAAATGAGATGGGAAAATTAATGCTGGTTAGCGAAACAATTATGACACAGATTATTTTTAGTATGACATAAACATACATCTCTTGAGAATGTTAAAAAAATAAATCTTCCTGGTTTGTGGCTCTGATTTTACTGCAGAGGCAGAATGTTAAGAGGTAGGAAAGATTAAGACAGAGACACTTCCAGCTATTTATTACACAAAAAAATGCCGTTTTTTCCTGAAAAAGTTTACAGCTCATCTGCATAATTGCCACACTCCACATCATGCAATTAGGTTTTAAGTAAACAGTAATATATGACCTTTGTTGATGGGATCATTAGTGTTTACTTCACCAGCTCAGCCTGTCTTTAGTGCCTCTGGCCCATTATCCCTGTGGGAATCCACAGGGCCCAGGATCCTCCCCACCCACCTGAGTGTTGGGTTCCTTCTGGAACAGTTTGACACTGAGCTCCTCCTGTGTTCCATAGCCCCAGCCCCGCTTCTGGGACATGCTGGTGACCTGTCAGTACAGCAGGAAAACATTCCTTCATATCCCTGCTGTGTCCTGTGCCCATCCCAGCCTCCCCAGGGCCCAATCCTCCCAAATTCCCATTGGGACAGGGGTCACTCATGACCTCACCCCCACACAAACAGGAGGCTTGTCCAAACTCCAATCCTGAACATGCCCATCATGGAATATCTTCCAACCAGAACCAGGCACACCATCTGATTACAGAGGGGACCTTCTCAGCCACAGATGGAGTTAATTCAGACAATACGGATGTTGTTTTACGTCACAGCACAATCCTGATCCCTCTCTCAACACCCCAAGGATAAATGGCCTCAGGAAGTACCTTCTGCTCAGCCTGCCCTCTCTTCATGCTGTCTCTTCCTAAAAAAACACCACAAAAACAGGAAGTTACAAAAGGCATTTCATTCAGATTCATGCAACAATGCAACACATTCAGCTAATTCTATCCCCTTTCCAACCTGCGAGGGCATTTCAAAAAATAGCTCACCACACCCCCACTTTATCAAACATGGAAACATTCACAAGCTTTTCTATAAAATAAAGGCTCTTTATTTCTATGAAATAAAGGCTATTTCTAAAAAAGAAGGGTACATAACTTCCATAATCAATACTGTTAAGCCCTCAAGGCATCAGAGCCTGCAACCCCCTTAAAATTACTAAAACCAAACAACACCAAAAACTGTCTTCCCCCTCCCAATCAGGCAGTTTATGACCTTTGTGGCCAAAGGACCACAGCTGCCCTCCAGAGCAGTTCCTGGAGACACAGGAGTAGAGACACAATTCCACCCAAAGAAAAGTGTTGTAGGTTCCTCCTACCTCTGCCGGAGTCCTCAATGGCAGCTTTTATTAAAGCCAAAATGTCAATATTGTCCCCAATCCTGGCATAGTAAGCACAGTCATGCCCAAGGCCATCAGTCAAACCAACATCAGCACCATTCCTGAGCAACACCTCCACGGCATCCTTGCAGCCATATTCACAGCCTAACATTAGGGCAGTCCTGAGATGGGGAGAGAGATGGGATTGAGAGATCCAGGGATCCCACAGAGCATCATCTACAGAGCTAACCCCTGGTACATCCATGTCTAATCACAGAAACTTCAGCCAAGGCACCTTTCCTCTGTCCAGAGAGGAAACAGCTTTCAAAAGTCATTTCAGCAATGTTTAAATATTTGTGGAAAAGCAAACAAACCCCCCCATAATAGCAGTATTTCCATGAAACCAGCACAGACACACCGCCTTTGAGAGTCACCCACTGTCTGGAGAACTCCCATGACTTTGGTTTCCTCTATCACATACAAATCTCAATAGACACAACAAACACCAGGCAAGGAGTTTAGACAAGGTTTGGAGAGGGGGGTGCCTGGGAGCCCTGGCAGTGCTTCCCAAACACTTCCCAACTGCAGGACATGCAATGCGAGTAGCCAGGCTTTGTCCCACAGCAGCCTCATGTCATGGAGGAATTCTCCAAGAAATAACTGGCCAAAGCAGCAGCTACAAAAAGAACCCCTCTCCCTTGACCCCAGGAATAAACAGCTCAAGGTCCCTTGGGAGCTCCAATGGACTCGGGACCCCTTGCCAGAGCACCACTTTTGCCATGGCCCATTTTTGCACATTGACCCCAAAGGCTGCTTTGGACAAGCCCTTCAAACAACCAAGTGCAGGTTCCCTGCTGGCAGGGACAAGCCTGGAGTATTTTGGATGCAAGCAGGAGTAAAAAAGGCCAGGTTTATCTGCGGTGTTGAATTGGCAGCTCCACTTCTGAGCTAAATCCCAGGTTCTCTTCCCCCAGACGTAGCATTTATTCTGCTAAGGGGCAGCTTTCCTTCACATGCCAGCAGGAATTCCAGTAATCCTCACAAGCCTTACCTGTTCTGTTTGTCTCTGGCATTGACATCGGCCCCCCTGTCTATGAGCAGCTGGCAGACCGTGGGGCGACACATCTGAGTGGCCAGCACCAGCGGTGTCCTCCCGTCCTGAGGGAGGAAGGGCAGAGGGTGAGGGAAGGGGGAGGAGGCAGAGGAGGCCAAGAGCTTCAGCAGGATTTGTGTGGGAGGAGGGGGAGGGCAGCCCCTTACCCCGTCCTTGGAGTTGACGGCGGCACCGTGGTCGCAGAGCAGCTGGATGCTGGCAGAGCAGTCAGACATGGCTGTGGAGAGAGTAGGGACAAGAGGTGAGAGCAGCCTGGGGAGGCCTCAGGCACAGCCCTGGGTGAATTTGCTTCACCAAAATCCCCACAATTGAGTTAAAGCCTGACAAGGCTGCAGGACTCTGCCCTCACACCACCTAAGGTACCCAAAAGAAATCAAACACTCCTGTGCCAGACACTCTCCAGCATCAGGAGGGTGCAGAAAACCCAGACTAAAGGTGTCTTAAACAACTCATAGCACTGTGCTAAAACTCTGCTTGTGATACTTGGAAGATTTTACTCAATTTCCCCTCAGACCTACAAGCCCCATAAGACTGTTAAGTTCATTACTGAGGACAAATGCCATGACAATATAAAACACTCTCTCCTACTATGGTCACCAAAATTGAAAGAGAAGAATTCAGCCCATGTGAAAGTGAATCCATTAATTAAATCTTCATTTCTATACAGCTACCAGCAAAGCAAAGTCCTTCACCTGCATCATGAAGAGCAGTTCTTCCCTGGAGATCCACATTCTCCGTTGGACAATTGTACTGTTAAAAAAATCATCCCAGTCATCATTTCAAATTCAGATTGCATTTACAACATGATGTGTTTGAGGTTTGAATTAATGCAATAAAACGTGATTTAAGTAAAAAAATATGCAAGTTTGGAGCTTACAAAGACAGTGACAGACATGAAGGAATGAACTCTGGGTCTGTGCACTTTAGGGCTCTAAACACACTGACAAAACGTTGTAAAAAACGTTAAGGCTGTGCAAAGAAATTGGACAATTCATTAATTTTTTTACAGATAACTGGTCAATTATATCTGTATGAAGACATGCAGCAAATAAAAGTTTTTTTAAAAAACATTAAAAATTACCAAAAAAATCAAATAATCATGAACGTAATAAATGAAAAAAAAACCCAAAACATCACACAAACCAATATTGTTTCATTAATGAGAGTTTGTGGATATAAATGCCCAGCTTTTCAAGCAAACAATACTCTGGAGAAGACAGTGTTACTGCTCCTAAATGCAACTGCATTCAGACAGAGAACATCAGTCTTTTAAAGACACTCAGCCCCATTTTCTTCGAGAAGCACAAACTACAACTTGATTTGACTTGATGAAAAGAGTAACACAAAAAAGTTTATTTTCTTTGTTTTAGCACTCTTTCAGTCTCAACCTGTTATTTAACATGAAACTTTTCCCCATGACTCTTGTTTTTAAAAAAGAATCTGACTGGTTAAGAAAGAAATCACACATCCCATTTTCAAATCAGTGTATTTAAAACCACCTTCTTCCCCTCAGTGTAAGAGCTGTAAGAGAAGCTGTATTTTCAGTACCTGCAAGAGCTTCTGCAAACACAAAGCATGGCCATACTTTGCAGCTAAATGCAGGGCGTTTCTGCCTAAAAACAGAACAACAGCACTTCAGGGTTTGGATTCAATGAATTTCTGATGAATATTCCCAGCATTTGAGATACAACAGTTGCTGTGTGTCAGTCCCCCCAGATATGTCTGTGCTGTGACATCTCCTGTTTACACCTCACTTTGTTACAGTCTTTTCTTATTTTAGTGAATCTTCCATCAACAATGAGAGCTCATTCCTGAAATTAATCTCAAAATACTGCAGCTGACTCCACACAAGCATTTAAATAACAAACTCTCCCGTAAGAGGAAGAGGCCAAGTTATCTCTGTAATTCTCTTGTTTTCAGCTTCATATTAAACATATTAAATCCTGAGGCAAACAATCTGAAAATTAGCACCTGTTTTTAACTGCCTCTTCTATAAGACCTTCCATAAACTCTGCTATCACACAGGAATCTGGAAGGTACAGATGAACTCTGAGCTTCTGAGGCTCAGTTGGGCACACTAACACCTCCCACAACATTCCATTTGAATCCTCACCTCGAGTTCATTTAAAACTGTTCTTATCCTGTTGTTCTCACCAGTGAGTCTGGAGCTCAGTATAAACACAATTATAGCAGCACAAACCCACATTCCTTAAGTTCTGCTGCATTCATGAATTCCATGACAGGACACAACCAGTTTCCTCAAGACCAGCGACAAGTCACACAAATAATTCATTTTTTGCCAATTACAGAAAGAAGAAAGAGCTATCCTGCAGTTCAGCTTAACTTTATTGCAGAATGAAACCCAGCTGAAAGCATTTTCAGGTTGGCCCTAGGCCAGTGAGGAAACCCACCTGCAGCATCAGTGGCCGTGATATCAACTCCATGCACGAGGATGGTGTTCAAGCAATCCAGGTTTCCCTTTGATGCTACAACATGGAATCTAGAAAAAGAGAAAAGCTTGCTTAGGCACAGCTGGTTTGTACACAGAAATGGTAATATTGGCCAGGAAAGCCAAAGCCAACACCTGTATAGGGCAAGTGTTACAAGGGCCAGCTCTGGATAGCATCCAAAGTTAAGGGTTCCACAGGTATTACTTCAAGGAACAAGGCAACTTTCTTGAGAAAAAAATCATTATTTACCTGGATCAGTGAACCAGGTGAAATACCAGTGTGTTTTCAGTTTCTCTTTAATATTCAAACCTGGCAATAGCAAGACTTTAAACACTGATCTTCACTTGGGAGTGAAGATTGTTTGAGACTTTCCCATTCCAGCCAGCTGGATTCCAGCTTAGCAAAGCTAGATTTAGACGAAGTATTACACAGATTTCTGTATTCAAAAAGGCTTCTAGAGCAGCAGAAAAACAACTTTCAGCAGCTTCCCACCACCATTCCTGGAGCTCTGGAAGTCACTTACGCGGATCTCCCTTCCACATCCAGCTTCGTAGGACTGACTCCTTTCTTGGCCAGGATGGATGAAACCTTCTCCACATCGCCCCTTTCAGCTGCCTTCATTAACCTGTCATCGTACTTGCTCCAGTCTGGGTTCAGCTGGGAGACAGAATCAGAGCAGTGAGCTTATGGTGCACTATGGATCCACCAAGGGCTGAGCCATAACGCACATGGGACACAACAAAATCCACCTTGGTTTACAAACAGTGCTGCACCCACCAGGACATTTGGAGTTATTTATGCAACAACCCTGTGACATGGCCGTGGATACTGAATACACAGAGCTCTGGAACAGCCTGGTCAAGCCACTTTGGTCCTAAAGGAGACCTTTAGGATCAAACTTCTTTGGTTTTCCTCATTCTTCTGTGTGTCTTTGTTCAGTTTTCATATTTCAACAACAAATGGATGCACTAAAAATATGCTCCAGGACATGGCTTTTCCTGGCTGTGCCAGACTGTTCAGTGGGTCATAAATTAGCTAAGTGTGATATTCAAGGGAAGAACATCTACTGAGCTGCAGAAGAAAGAAATTCAAAGTTGATAGTTTTGAACTGCCTGCGAATCCCAAAGCACTGCAGAGGACAGAGAAAGGACAAGTCAGTTATAAATAGACCACCACCCATTCAGCCCCAGTCAGTCTTCACCCCCCACTCTTCCCTTGTTTATTTCAAATTTAGAATTTCAGGCCCCAGGCCAAGCCTCCCACCCCCGAATGAAGAGCTTGTTCTCTTCCCTGCCAAAGCATCCCTTCTGAATGGCTCTGGGCTTTTCAGGAAACTGGTCTGTGACAGAAACCTCACATCCAAGCTGGACACTGATGACTTGTTATTCAAGGAGCTTTTAACAGAAGAATAAGGCTTCCAAAGCAGTATTATACTCAAGATAGGAGTAATACATTCAAATCAAACTCTGCACAGCAAAATAACTTGCAGGTAAGGGTGAGACACAAGCAGCCTGTGGGTGCATGAAGTTACTTATCACTGTGGGTCAGAAATTTCTCAGCATAAAAAGAACATTAAACCAGGTAACCCCAGCCCAGGGTTTGTTTAAATAAAACAGGGCACACAAAAAAGAACAACCCCAAAAATCCACTGCCACCACCTGGCATCTGTAGCGATCTGTAAAAGGGAACTGCAGTCATGTCCAGAGGGGGGATCCCACCAATCCATACAAATATCCCCAAGAGGTGTCAGAGGATGATTCCACACTGTTCAGTGGTACCCAGGACAAGGAGCCATGGCCAGAAACTAAAACACAAGAATTTCCACCTCAACACAAGGAAGACTTTCTTTCCACGGAGGTGAAGGAGCCCTGGAACAGCTGCCCAAGGAGGGTCTGGAGTCTCCCTCTCTGGAGATATCTCAAACCCAGCTGGACACAGTCCTGTGTCACCTGCTCCAGGTGACCCTGCCTGTGCAGGGGCTTGGCCTGGAGGATCTCCAGAGGACCCTTCCAGCCCTAACGACTCTGGGTGATTATCTCTACCCTGCTTTCTCACAATAAACAAGATTACAGTAATCATGAAGGCTTAGCAGCAGCTAACCCAGGCCAACCCTGCTAGAAGTGACAGGAGTAATAAAAATAGAGCACTAATGAAATTAGCACCAGTGCTGCCCGGCTGAGGTGCAGCACTGACTCATCAATCAATTAACACATCCATTAGCCTGAAAGCCAAGGCAGCCTGGCCTGAGAAGTCACTGCACTGGTGACATCACCAGTGCCATGTCCCTCCCCAGCTTGGACACGCTGCCCTGCAAAGCCACCTCCTCATGCAAGGCTTAGCTTTTCATGTCAAATACCTTAGAGACTGTACATACACAGAATCAATCTCTATGCTCCCTAAATTCTCCTGGCACCTTCCCATCCTCACAGAACAGATATCACCTTGGGTGTTCACACACCAGCACAACTCCCCAAATGTACAGAAAATCCTCCCAAATCCTCCCCAGCAAGTCCCCGTTCCCATTTCATATAACTTATGATTAACAGAAGCATTACTTAAAAAAACCCAACCAAAACCAAACAAATCCATCATATTCATATTTTTCCCTTGTGATTATAACACTTCAGTAATTTGTATCCACCATATATGATGTACTAAGTTTAAAGTATGGGACAGGGATGGAGGGACAGGACACTGGGAATGGCTTCCCAATGCCAGAGGGCAGGGATAGATGGGATATTGGGAAGGAATTCCTCCCTGTGAGGGTGGGGAGACCCAGGCACAGGGTGCCCAGAGAAGCTGTGGCTGCCCCTGGATCCCTGGAAGTGTCCAAGGCCAGGCTGGATGGGGCTTGGAGCAACCTGGGATAGTGGAAGGTGTCCCTGCCCATGGCAGTGGGTGGAATAGGATGCACTTTAAGATCTCTTCCAATCCAAACCATTCTATGATTAAATAATTTTACATTTAACAAATGCACTTCACATTTAAGGAAAAGTTCCTCGCAGGAAGTGTTGCTAAGGAGATACAACACTCATTAATTAAACAGAACCACTACACCACATTTGCACAATCCAAGCTTTCACATTTTTGCAGCTGTAAATTACTGCCAGGATACGAAACCTCAGATAGAGCTATGAGACCACCGATACCTACTGTGTCTTTGGCTGCACAAGAGAACCAACAAATCATGCTGAACTCGCAGCTCGTGCTGCCAGGAGCGATCAGTTCCAGTCACATCAGCTCACAGCGCCCCGAGCCCAAGCTCACAGCGAGGAACGGCTGCTCTGCACCGCCCGGGGATCCTCCTGCTCCATCCTTCACTTAGCTCGGCTCCCCGAGGGTATTTTCCCCATCTTCAGCATCATCTTCAGCCTTCATAACTCTAGGAAATGTTGCTGGCCAGAGGAGCCGTGTGTGTGGCCGCGCTGCCCGGAGCCCAGCCAGAGCCGCGGTCTGTGCCGGACAGACGGACTGGGCTCCCAGGGAAATACTGCCCAGACCCCGAGAATCTTGTAAACAATACGTAGCCAGACTCATCAGCCCGATCTATTTTCTGATAAGGCAGTACTTGATAGGCAGGCGATAGAAAGCAATAGCTATTAATACATTCCCGGCGTGCTCGTGCCCTGAGTCATGGTGTCAGGGTGTGTGAACTCAGGGGACAGGCACGTCCCCAGCCCCGCCGTGGTTGTTGTGCTCTGCAGACAGCCAAACACTCATTTAAAATAACAAACACGCTCCTCACATTCACTGTGCACCGACATGAAGGAAGGTCACACTCAGCACCACTAATAACACACGAGGACTGAAATACTCCCAGGAGTAATTTTTTCCCCATTCCACCACGCCACAAAGCTGAAACCAGACTCAGGCTCAGACTTCAGACAGTTACAACTGCGGAGCAGATGGAATGCGTGATCCTATTTTGACAGAAATGTAACCCATTTTAAATTAGAAAACACACATGCCTCTGCTTTAAAAAAATTCTCCTTTTACAGCACTGAAACCCTTTCTGAATAGAACCTGGTTTCAGCTTACTGCTGCTGCCAGTCTGTCTCCCAACATGTGAAATGAGAGGAGTCACAGAGGCTGTGAAAACATTAAATAGACAGCACAATGATTAACAGGAGGGAGATGGAGAGTCCCCTTTCACAAGTTTTAAATTTAAATGGAGATCTCCCAAGTGCCATATTTAGAGGAGTAGGTCAACAAGACAAGCAATACACTGTTTTGTCTGCAGGAGAGAAGCCTGGTCCGGGGCCAGGAAAACCACTTACACACACCCTGGAGAACACACACGAGAGGCTGCAAATAACCTAATAAATGGATCTTCTCAGCAGAGAATTTTAAAGTCACTCACTCAGATAGGGGAAAATTCTCTCTTTCCCAGTAAGTTCTGAACTATCCCCCATCCCCTGTGGGAGCACCAGCCCTTGCCCTACAGCACCAACATTCCTCAAAGAATGTTCCAAGACCTCTCTGCAATTAGCCATGTGACAAAGCCACTCCAAAAAAGTGCAGTGACTGTGTTGTCTTCTGACCACAACCAAGTCTGTCTCCTCACGCTAAAAATGGCTTTTTTGAGAGAGGAATAAATACACTTCCCAAGTGGCAGCAACAGAAAAGCCCCACTTAACCAAAAGCAGTTTGGTGAGAAATGTAGGTAAGACTGTGGCTTCCAGGTGTACAGTCTTCTCCAAAGTATTAATCTCAAAGGTTTTCCTTGCCTCCATTTCATCTGCTTGCAGATATTTCTTGTGCCTCATGAGCCGCACTCATCCTGCAGCCCCTTTGTGCTGCAGATCCTCCTGAGACAGCCCTGACCACAAGATTTAGGATTGCTAAACCACATTCCCCAGCCCTTCCCAGCTCCAGCCAGGCCCAGAGCAACTTCCATGGTTCCATCAGCACTGAGCAGCTTCAGGAAACATGGCCCAGCTACAAACCCCACTGATTAAATGTTCTCCAAAGCAGCTGGATCCAGAGACCTCAAAGGGTAGAACTGACTTAAATGTGCGCTTTTAGAGTAACCAAAGTATGGAGCCTAATTCAGACTTTTTTTCCAAAATTAAGACCAGAAACATCATCAGGCCCCAGCAGTGCAGATCTCTGGAGGTGCTACATTACCCTCCACACCACAGAAGCCTGGCCAAGGCTGATATTGCCCATTTTGTGTTAACACAGAGCACCTGTTTTCCTAAGCTCAGCCTGCCAGGAATTCTTCTCAACTCCAGGTCTCCAAAGATAAGGAGTACCCCACCTCCACCCAGGGCTAGGATCAGAAGCAGCCTTGTTGCCAGCAGCTTGTGTGTGGTGTGCTGTCAGTGTGAGGCCCTCTCTGGAGCAGACAGGTTGGGTGTGTGCAGGCTCTGCACATCCATCTGGGATCAATGCCTCCGGCAGGATGCAGACACACATTCCCAGCAGCCTGCTCAGAGACAGAACACAAACTGACTGCTCCAAGTGCCCTCCTGGCTCTCAGTGAATGACAAACTTCCTGGGCTGAAAGAACTGCACTTTTGATTTCTCCAGTTATTCCTCAAGTCCAGGCAAGCTTTGCACATCCTTGACACCCTCTGGTACGAAATTGTACAGCTTCAGAGCATGGAGTGACAGGACAAGGGGGAATGGCCTCCCACAGAAAGAGAAGAGCTTTAGGTTGGTTTGGAGGAAATTCTTCCCTGTGAGGAGGATGAGGCCCTGGCACAGGGTGCCCAGAACAGCTGTGGCTGCCCTTGGATCCTGGGAAGTGTCCAAGACCAGGCTGGACGGGGCTTGGAGCAGGCTGGGATAGTGGGAGGTGTCCCTGACATGGCAGGAGGTGGCACTGGATGAGCTCTAAGGTCACCTAACCCAGCTCAGAAATATCAGCTGTAAATCAAAGCAGCTCCTAAGCCCTTCACAGAGAGCTGGGATAAAGCTGTGAAAGTGAGCCCAGCTCCTGTCACCGCAGGGCCAGGCTGATCCCATCCCCAGCAAAGCCCAGCGGGGACATGGCCCCTGTAACGCCATTAGCGAGTGACATAAGCACACAGGAAAGCAGAGAGCTCTGGTGACATTGCCAGCACCAACACAGCACAGCTCACACACTCTCCATGGCCCTTCAGAGAACCCCAGGATGGGTTGGAAGGAACCTTAAAGCCCATCCAGTCCCATCCCTGCCATGGGCAGGGACATCTTCCACTAATCTCAGGCTGCTCCAAGCCCCATCCAGCCTGGCCTTGGACACTTCCAGGGATCCAGGGGCAGCCACAGCCTCTCTGGGCACCCTGTGCCACGGCCTCACCCCCCTCACAGGGAGGAATTTCCTCCCAACATCCAATCTGAACCTCCTCTTTCAGAGGCAGGGGCAGGCTCGCACATCTATCCAGCTGCACTCCTTGATTCCCTGCTCTTTCTCCAGAGGTCAGAGTACATTTGTCATCAAAACCAACATGTGGACAGACACACCCTGCCATTTCAATGGCACAAAGTGACAAATGCTTTTGAAGTGTTTTGATTTGTTTTAAAAGTGCACAGACAGAATTGAAGGATTAGATTAGAAAACTATTTTTAAAAAATGTTCCCCAGGTGCAGCTTCCCCTGCAGTGCAGGGGAACTTCACCAAACTCATCTCTACTGAAGAATTTGGCTTACCTGTCTAAAAAATACTGCAGATACTGCATTAAACTCCACTGGGGCAAGCAGAAATGGCATTTACAAGCATATCTTACTTCCCAGGATATGTCTGTCTCCACAGGTAAATGTTTTGGAGTATCAGACTGCAGGAGTGAGATGTGGGGTTTAGTCTGTACAAGGGAAAACCAGACACAGCCTGAACACAGGGTTCTTGTTTCACCCAGCACCTTTCCACAGGCAGCACTTTGTGTTACCATCTCATCCACTAAAAATCCTTCAAAATAAAAAAGCCATTGAATGCCACAAAGTGGGCAAGGTTTAGTCCAAACAGGGATCAAAACCAGCATTTCCCTTAGGTCTGCTCTGGTTTGGTATCATGCTGAAAACACTCCTGTCAAAACCTCATCTGAACAGCTGTACTGTGTCTCCTGTTTAAATGTAACTGCAGCCTGCCATTAATGCAGGTTATAGTGTCCTAACAAAGAGCTTAAAGCAAAGCAAGCAATTAAATCTCATCATAAACATTCCTCATTTTACCCTGTTCTGAAGGCATTTTCCTCCCAAGAGGAAAGATCAATTTATTAAGTATCAAGAAACAATTCAAATCGACCGGTAGCTCTGTGTTAAAAAATCCTCTCAAAATTAACATTTCCCCCTCCAAGGAGTGAGAGGTTCCTCGCAGCAGTGCCAGGTTCTCTTTTCAGGCTGGGCCAGGGAAAAATCCACCAGCACCAGCCACAAGAGCTCACAGGCTACATTGGAAGTGTCAACAGATTCTGCCTACAACCCCTGCAGGAGGCAAAGCCTGCTCAAAGAATTAAAAACAGTCCCAGTTTTGTTTTGAAACAACTTTCTCATGTCTCATGGCCAACACACAACTGCAGAGCACTTCATTGATAGAACAGCCTCACATTGCCAGCCTTGAGGCACAGCCTGACTTGGACACCAATAAAAGTGATCAGAGCTGCTCGGGCACTCTGGACACAAAGCAGTGGCTTTGCAGCTGCATTTCCAAACTCTGCTAAGGACATTTTATGGTAACTGGGGCCAGACTCACACAAAGAACATCACACCGTCCTGCTGCCTGGAGCACCTCATCTCCCTCCTCCCTGAGCCCTGCAAGCCCAGGTCCTGCTGCAGCCTGGCTTCATCCCACAGATGCCCAGGAGAAATATTTCCCCCTTAAACAGGGAGAAACAGGAGCAGGGTCAGAGTCCAGCTGCCTGTGCTGCCAGTGGGAGCAGCACGGCTCCTGCCTTCCTGGGACTGCAGGCACAGCATTAGTCGGAATTTCTAAGCTCTCAGGCAAGGCCCCATTGATTTGTGTACTTCCATTTATTAAAGCATCAGGAAATATCAGGGGTGGTGAAACCTGACATGACTATTTCATCCAGCACACAGGGACCAGTCCTGAGCACGTGGGGAAGGGAGCAACAAATCTCAGCTGTGGTCAGTCACCAGTAAGTGATGAAAACAGGATCAGTGTCAGATGTTCAAGCATGTGCTCGCTAATATTAATATTTAAATACCGACAAAGTACTCCATAAGTTGCTTCTACACAAAAGGTCATATGAACTCTAACCAGATAAGCACAGAGCTTATCTGTATAATTATGTCTGCAAATCAGCTCAGGATATTGAACTCCCAGGCCCTCACTGAACCTCCACTCTTTTAAATATTTTTAATTGCTACATTCCAAAGTGATAAAGCATTAATACTCCTTTCTACGGAGCCTGAAAATTACAATGTGCCTGTAACAGGCTGCACCACAAAGCTTCTGCTGCACCACAAATTGCCCGTTGTGTTTCTTCAGCTTCACCCCAAACATCACACAAACAAGCACTAATTCCAGTTAACTAAATGCAAATGAATCACAAAGAGATTTTTCTAAGAACAAACACATTAGCACGAGCCTGAATAAAGCTTCCTGGAACCAAACATGCTCCAAGGAATAACCCCAGTCAGGCCAGGAACAACATTAGAATATTACAGTGCTGTGGGTGCTTGGCTGCAGTGCCTGAAGATGCCATGGCAAAGTCACCTCAGGCTGCCCCAGGGAGCAGGGACAGGACAGAACTGCTCCAGCCAACAGCAGCAACACTGGAAAAATTCTGCTGATGGGTCAGGGCACTGGGATCAGCCTGGCGGACAGACTGGTCTGTCCTTGCACAGGGCAGAGTCAGGACAAAATGCCACAAAATCTTGTTTGTGTACAAACTCTCCTGTGCCCCCAGCAGCACCAGGTTTTCCTCCTGTAAATGATCTGGAACCTTTAAAGGGTCAAAATTAGCTTATCAAACACCTATTTCTCACTTCACCCCTTCAGTTACTAATGTGCATTTGACAGCACATTGGGTTTACAAATCGCTGTTAACATTCATGCTGCCGCACATACAACAAGAAGGTGCTGCTGATGAATTAGCAAATTCAAACAGCATCCTTCATTCCTATAATAAAATGGGTCAGCCCAGAACAGGAGGTGGTACCTGCTCTCTCTGCTGCTGACAGGGCAGAAGCAGATGTTTAATGGTGTATTGGGTCACTCCACAAAGCTCCCCTCCTTTCCCAGAGGAAAACTCATCCATTTAACAGAGCTGGGCAGCATCCACAGGGAAAGAAGTGTTGACATAACCTTGAACAAGCTCATCTGTCACTAACTCCAGAGCTCGTTCAGATACTCATTTAATAATCACAGCTCATCATACCAGGGCAAGTGCTCAGGTGTCCCTTTGTTCCTTGCACAATGGTTTCCGCTAATTATATGGCAGGTTTGGTTTCTCTTAATTAAACAAAACCCAGCACCACTTTTCCCAGAGGAGAAAGGATTGGTAGGAGTTTTCACATGGTTTTCTATCTGCCCATTCCCACCACTGCAGGTGATTCCCATCTCCTGCAGGTACTCCAGGCAGTGCTGGTGGTTCCTGAACCATGGGGATCCCACACCTCAGGATGGAGCTCAGTGGCAGCTCCAGCTCTGCTCAAAGCACCACCAGGAACCCTAGGTTTCCCACTAACTCCAAGCACCCCTTCCCTAAATTCCAGGCCTCATCATAAGGAACAGCAAGGTTAAAACCCCACCTAAGGAGATGACACACCTGAGATTTAACAAAGCCAAATCTCCCCAGAGTTACAGAAGTAAGCAGGTTCTTTTCCCCTGCAGAGGCCACAGTCAGAACTCACCACTGAAAGTCCATTTGCAAAGGTCTGACCCAAAGACAACTTTGCAGAACAACAAACCAATACTTCCCCAATCAGCTTCTCAAGAGAAACCAGTCAGTGAGCATCTCATTGGTACAGACACAATTTCTAACTCTGCTTGAAGAACACATTTCCTTATCACAATCCAGGTCCCAAACACAAGTGTATAGAGTCAGGATGTATTGTGGAATCTCAGAAGCATGGGCAGTGGGAGCTGCTGTGGTCCCAATGGGATTGAGCACATTAATTAAGATCTTTCTTGTAAATGCTGGCGAACGAGGCACCTCCTCTGACCTTAAGGCTTCGTGCTCCACAGAAACCCACATCCAACTTTCCAGCCTGCACTCCTGCTAATGACAGGCATTTGTCTCACTATGCAGAGCACTGAACAGGCTGCTCAGATGATTTATCAAGCACCAGCCAGCTGGAGTTGACAAAACCAGGTAATTCCATTTTCAGACACAGCATTCTGGATAATTGCAGAATTGGTAATAACTAACATGGTTTTTACTTTCTGCTGCTCTTTGTGGCGTCCCTCCATCAAAAATCAGTAATAAAGCCATTCCCATCAGAAGGCACATAACTATTACCTTCACCTGGAAGAAAATTTCCAAAAGCAGGCTGGATTAGGTTTCTCTCCACTCCCCCCCCAGGAAATAGCACTGGGTGGGGAGAGGAGAGAGGGATGAAGTTTCTCAAACAGGCAACTCTTGTACACTCCTTTCAAGCAGGATCTCTAAAGCTGCCGCTGGCAGGATTCCCACCCACTTCCCCTCCTTCCCAGCAGAAGAACAGAGACCCGGCTTCATCCCATCGGCCCCCCTGCCAACACCCACCCATGGGGATGGATTTTTCACCCCACAGAGAAGATTAAAAGTTGCTATTTGATGAGATGGTGGAGTGATCACATAGCCAAACTATGTAATAAACAGGGGAAGTAAGTTTATCGTGGACAAAAATCCCTGTATTTAAAGGGTCTTGCTAAAAGAAATTTCCCTTCATGTATTTTAGAGTAACTTCAGCTCTAAAAGGTATTAAGCCTGCTCAAACCTCCTCTGAATAGAAGGTTTATTGGAAGTGAAAAAATCTCCATGTCTATTCAAAACCAAACACAGGTGCTGTTGGTCTTTGTTTGAATTTAATTATTGGGCTAATTTAAGAATAACAAACAACTCTAAAGTACAGGACAACTAATGAACACAGAGCAGTGCCAGCCCACACATGACAAATCCTCATAACAGCCTCATGAATCACTGCTGTGCTCCGTGGATCCTCGGGCACAGGGATGGGAGCTGTCATTTGCCAGGGAGTTCCATCAGCACTTTAGAGCAGCTCCAGCTCTTTCCCCACGAGCTGTTATTGCCAGGTAACAGCTTCAAACCCAAGGCAAATGCGCAGGAGGATTTTAGAGATAGCCAATATCTCAAAGGACAACTGATAAAAGCCAGTGTCTCACATTCAACTCCCTGTCCCGCTATTCCATGTAGCCAGCGGCAAGCTCAGCAAAGGAACACAGGGATAAGCTCAGGATGGATTCCCGGGGAAGCATTTACTGAATAGGCACAATTAAAGATGATTTACCACGTGAAGCAATTTCCAAACACAGCTTTCTCCAGTTACAAAGACCTCCTCCCTCAACAAAAGTCATCTGCAGGGATGAATGAAGTAAAAATAAAAACCAAGAAAGCCAGTTAAAGCCAGCTAAAACCAGCCTAAATTTTGGAAGCCAGGCAAGAAGGCACAGACAACTGCACATGCATCGCAAAGGTGCATTTCCGGAGGTTCTGCCTCCCCCACCTCTGCATTCCAGACTGGATGATCAGCAATCACACCTGCCTGGTCACCAGCCGCTCTGAAAGCTTTCTGCTCACTTTCTAAGCAAATCCTCCTTCAAAAGCGCTCCGATTCTGCCACATTAATTCCTAGCGCAGAAGCAGCTCCTGGCCATGCCCTCCACACGGACTGAGCGAGCCTCGGGGCAGCTGCCAGCCGGGGCTCCGCACCAGCTCCCGAGGCTCTTAGGGAAAAAAAGAGTGTTAGTTTGTGCTGGAGCCAGGAAGCAGCAGGGAAAGCACAGGTAACCTGTTCGGTGCTCCGAGCGCCGGTCCGGCCGGGCAGCCGGAGCGAGAGACCGGCTCAGGGAATGTCCTCACCCCGCTGCTGCCCTCGCTCAGCCCCGCTCCTCCAGCCCACCCGAGCTCCCTGAAGACCCTTCCCACGGATCCCGGGCTCTCTTCCCCCCGCGTTACCGCAGCTCCCCTCGCTCTCTGCTCCCAGCGAAGTCCATGTTCTCCGGGGAGCCGGAATCCTCCTCCAGGAGCCGGGACCCCAGGGCTTTACGCCCCTAAGAGCCAGGACCCACCGTTCTCCACCCCTCCTGAAGCCGGGACGCTCCGTGCTCTGCCTGTTCACGAACCGGAACCCCCCCCGTGCTCTGCCACTCCAGGAGCCGGGACCCCCGTGCTCTGCCCCACCCAAGGAACCCCCAGCCCCACAGGGGTCCTGCCCGGCACCCACCACGCTGCCCCCGATGACCGCTTCGTGCTTCTTCAGGCGGGACTTGAGGCTCTTCATGGCGCGGCCGCGGGCGGGGGGCGCGCACCGGCCCCGTCGCGCTCCCGCCGCCGCCGCCACGGCCGGGACGCGGCGGTCCNAATCAGAGAGCGGGGTGGAGGGGAGGAACTTCCTCGTGTTCAAGGGATGCTGCCCGGTACGGAGCCGCCCGGCCGGCAGGGGGCGCACTGTGGGCAGGGCAGGCGCGGGGCGGCGCTCTGGGACCGGGGCGGCCCCTCAGGGCACCACAGAGAGGGCGGGGCTGCGGCTTCTGAGGGACCGGGATAACGACCGGGATAGGGATCCGGATAAGAGTCGGGAAAAGGACCGAGACAGGTGTATATGGTGCCGTGAGGACCCCGCCTCTGTCCCGCCACGTACAGAGCTCCCGGTGGCTGAGAAGAAAGGTCAGAGGCCTCCCGCTCACCTGTAGCAGGCGATACAACCAATGGCTGCCGTGCAAACAGCCGCTGTAATAAACGCATTTGTGCACAAAGGAATGAAGAGGTCAGACAGCAGAGGCCCGAGCTGGGCATAGGCAGCGTTTTAAGCAACAAAATTAGCTTTAGCCTCGGCGTCAGCACTGTCAGAGTTTGAGTTCAGTTCTGCTCATCCCAAGTCTTATTTACTGTTCCGTTTTCACCCTATTTTCCTCACAGCTCTGTTATACTGCACTGATGACAGAAGGTTTTAAAACTAACTTAAGACTTACTTAATTACAGCCCATGGGTTGGGCTTAAGGCCTTGCTTATTAGAGCTGGAACAGGGCTGTTTGATCAATGGATCTCTAATATAAGCAAGGCTGGAGGTAAATGTCACTGCCTTTTAATCAATGCAGCCAAACCCTGTTCAAACACTTGGGTTACTCTGTAGATGGCCTGTTTGGAAGGAAAGAAAATAGTGCCTTTAAATATGAACTCACTTTGTGCACAGCAGGGTGGCTGGGGAGTCCAGCAAGCTCCGAAATGGAAACCTTCCCCTGGACACTCTGACCCTTCATCCAGCACAGATTAATCCCAGATTTGGGCTCTCTGGAGACACACTGTTCATGCCCCAAATGCCGTTTAAACTTTGTGGGGTTTTTCTCCCTAGAGAGCCATGTTTCAGGCAGCATTTCTCTTTTCATTCCCCCATGGAAGCCTCCACACTTTCAGGGCACCGACAGAACTCCAGCATGTCCTGGAGAAGAAGCTGCTTCTCACTCAGCTGGGCAGCCCCACTTCCAGGCCATCAGTCCCTTGGAACCCCTGTTCCCACCACTCCAGCCTGGCACTGCCACCCTGTTATCACTGGCACAGGTGATCTGCCCCTGCCTAGCACAAAGCAAAGGGAAACCAGGGAGATCATGATTCCCTGGTTGTTTTCTACCCGTGATTTTCTTTGGTCTTTCCTTCCTATTTTCAATAGCTCTAAAGGGACAGGATTGGAAAAGCAAATTCCTCGAGCATACCCAAGGTGCTGCACGTCAAAGGGCTGTTTGCCCAGGGATGTGCACAAACACGAGGCAGCAACATTCATGTCCAGTCAGGGAATCCAAGGAAAACGCTCAGCCCCAGCACCAGCAGAACCTGGGGCTGATGAACTGGTTTGAGTTGTTCAGATAGAACCATTGTCTGCCAAGTTGTGACAGTAAATAGTTGTTTCATTAAAAATTAGCTTTTATTACCAGAAGTTTCAGCTTTACAAAAATATTGTCACATTCTCAGGACCAAACTAATGGCAGTAGCTTTCCCCTTTTTCCACCAAAAAAAATGCTGTTTAAAGGAAGCTCCTTCTGAGTCATTCCAGCACGAGGGAAAGCAGAATCTTAAAAATAACTCCTTGCTCTCGAGTCAGTGCCGAGAAGCTGCACGGAGCAGTTCCAAGTGCTCGGCCAATTCCGGCACCGTTCCCTGATAATCACACACATCCACACGTTTGCCCCAGCCAGCAGAGCCTCTGCTCTGCTGAGGGCTCAGCAGATGCTGCACTGAGAGGATGGCATCCAGCCTTGTGATCCAGCTCTGTCCCTCTGGAGCCGATCCCAGGGGAAGTGTGTCCCAGGCACACCACCATTCCCACTGGCCAGCTCTGCTCAGGGTAGAGCCTTCAGCCAGAGCAGTTGGAGTGGAGCCTTCCCATTTCTCCCCTGCTGTAAAAGCAGGAAGTTCCCTATCTGAACACCATCTCCCAGCCGATGTGTCAGCACCAGAACAAGATGTTTCATGTTGAATTACTGGAGCCTGACTTCTCAGTGTGAGTGGCAGCCTCGGGAGCCCAGCTAACCAACCTCACCTCACAGTCCCCAGGCCAAGCGGGGCTGTTCCGGTGCAGTCCAGGAAGATTCCATGTCTCGTCCTTCCCTGACCACGCTGCCAGAACTATTCCCTCATTCTGGACACTTCTACAGGCTTTTTCTCCAGAGTTCTCACTTTGCACTTTAAATTAATTCAGGCTGCTGCTGTTAAGATTCTTGGCATGTAGTTCCCACTGCATCACCCCTCTGCATGTCCCATCCCCTCTTTGCCTGTTAGCTAGATGATATATCATGGAATCATGAAATCCTGGAATGCTTTGGGTAGGAAGGGACCTTAAGGCCCATCCAGTTCCAGCCCCTGCCATGGACAGGGACACCTTCCACAGACCAGGTTGCTCCAAGCCCCATTTTTGTTCCTGATCCCTGTTTCTGTTCTGCTTTCACCGTCACTCCATTCCTGGTTCCTGGCTCATGTCCCTCATTGTCTGGCCAGACATTCTCCCAGCTCTCTTGGAAGTGAGACGAGCTGGGACAAGCCAGACTGCTGTGGTTTGTGTTCCCAGTGCGTGGGCACCAAGAGCAGAGCACAATCTGAGGCTGGTGAGATAAGGTCACTTCATGCTTTCCAAACAGAAATCTGGAGCTCCTGCTGGAGATTTGTTCCCCGCTCTCCCCAGCTCCATAACTTCTCTGTGATTTTACCCTTCAAAGCACAGGTTTCCTTGGAGCAGTGGCTGACACTGCACATCTCTGTGCACTGACTCAGGGCTTGGTGGATGTTGTGCCTCAGCAGTTCCATGAGCAGCTCCGAGGGCCGCCGAGAGCCGCGGGCACGGCTGCCTGCACTGACACACACTTAGTGCCATCCCAGTGACCAGGGCTGGCATCTGAGCTCAGCAAGCAGCTTATGCAGCTCCCAAACCATCACCCTGTGTCTGCTCAAACGGCTCATTTATGTGACAACCTTCGCTTACAGCAGCACAACAAAGGGGAGATTTATCCCGACAATGTTTGCCTGATAAGTGCCGAGTTAATGGCACACGAAATGTGCTGGCTGGTCCTCTGCAGGCCTGGGATCTAATTAATCTCTGGCAAGTCCCCCTGAAATAGAAGCAGTGTTGGCCTGCACATGTAGCAGTCGAGACCAACTAATTGGAGCCAAACTGTACAGCGAGGCAGGAGGAAGGAATTGCTGGAGCACGGTGGGATTTTCAGAGTTACAGTCCCAGAGCCTGTGTTTCTGCTCCATTGGAAGAACATTTGTGCCATTCTCTTACCCCAGTCAGATCTCAGAAAGGTTTTGAATCAGTCACAAAAGCACAGAACTAGGTGGTCACACACTCAACTAAATGACTGTCTGAGGCCCATTTCCATGGGGATGTGACTCTGGGAGCTCCACCTGTGCTCAGTGACACCTGCAGCCACACAGGAGGTGGGGAGCTCCCTCTGCACAAGCCATGGCAACATCTGTCTCGAAAAAGAGGCTTAACAAGCTCTGGTTCTCAGCAGTTTCATATGAGAGAGAAGCAGATCAGTGAATATATTCCACTTCTCCAGGGGGTTCATTTATCAATCCATTTGTAACGGGACATAAAAATCAAACTCCAGCGTGACTGAAAGGGAAACACACTCTTGGCTTTCTATTTCCACCTGGGTCATTAAATTATCCAGCCACCTCCTGCATCATTTACTGCCTTAATCATCCAGATAAATTAATCCCCATGCCAGGCACACACACGGAGGAGGATATAATTTTATCTCCCTTTGCTCTTGAGCCCAGGAAGAATCCCAGTTTCCACTGCAAGGATAGAGCTGGGCCTTGTTCCCGTGGGGTGTCTGATATCCTGCTGGGTGCAGTGTCCCCGGCAAGACACACATGTCCATCCACTGTCCCTTAGACCCAGGTCTCAGGGTCACACCAGGCACGTCCCAGGAGCAGTGATGGCCACACAGGCAGGAGCACACACACGGTCACTGCTGGGCCCTGCAGCCCCTGGAGCTTGGCTGACTCCCACCTTCCCTAGGGCAGCTCCTGCCCACCCCCACGAGCACCAGCCAGGTGTGCACAAACCTGCACTGCTGGATGGAGAGGGGATACGGCCCCAAGGACATACAGACAACCAGAGGAAAGGTTTAACAACACACAGCCAAAGCAAACTAGTGTCCAAGCTCTATAGAATCAGGGAATTATAGAATTGTCAAGGTTGGAAAAGACCTCTAAGTTCATCAAGCCCAGCTATCAACCCAGCAACACCACCATGATCAGCACTAAACCTTGTCCTCAAGTGTCATATCTACGTGTTTTTTTGAACACTTCCAGGGATGGTGACTCCACCACTTCTCTGGACAGCCTCTTCCAAACCTTGGTAACCCCTTCCGTGAATAATTTTTTCTTATTATCCAACCTAAACCTCCCCTGGCACAACTTGAAGCTGTTTTCTCTTGTCCTGTGGGTTGTTCCCTGGGAGAAGAGCCCGATCCCACATCACTACAACCTCCTTTTGCCTTATTCCTTTAACCCCCATCTTGTCCCGGGTTCCCAGAAAGGGAGGAGGAAGGGAACGTGTTTAGACGGCAACCTGCACTCAGCAGTGTTTGCACACTGAGCTCTGAGGCCGCCTGGCCTGAGGCCGAGCTTGAGAAAAACAAAGTGTGTGCCAACCTCTCGGGAGCCGAGTGCGACAAGCACCCGGTGCCAACTTGGCTGCTCTCCCTTGCTCCTCGCGGCTACTCCAGAGCAGTGCCCGACAGGCACAGGGAACGCTCACCCTGCACACGGAGCCGTGCCCAGACCCAGCGCCAGACCGTGCCTGGCAGGAGCTCCTGGAGAACTGTGGTGTGCAGCCAACGGGGCAGTGTTGGGAATGGGAACAGGTGGGAAACGGTTTTCCAAAGCTGTTCGTCAGGTCAGAAGTGGGTGTAGAAACCAGGGCTGCTGCCTGCTGCCAAGAGAGCCAACAGAACAGGCTGTCCTGTGGATTCATTATGGATTAAAACACACCCCAAAAGAAGAAAACACCCCAAAGGAAGGGAATCTGTTTTGGCAGCAAGAGAGGGTAAAGTTCAGGTTGTGGATGAAGACTGAAAACAGCTTCTCAATTTTTCCCCACTCACACGTGCTTTCAGGGAAGTGGTGAATTTAATTTTCTTGACTGCAGTAAACTCTTGTTCCAGATGCCAGGAGAAAGTTTTAGAATGCCACTAGGGAGGGTGCACAGCGAAGGCATCTTTGCATGGGGCTCCAAGCCTTGCTAGCACCTCAGCTGCTGAGAGAAAGCAAATTCACTCTCAGAGAAGTGGAATCGTTGTGCTGAGGCACTGAGATACAGCCAAGCAAACCCATGTTCACCGCGGTCACAGCATCTGTGTGATAAATGATGTTAATTAAGCAGCACATTCCAGCAAGTGTAAGGGAGCTGAATTCCCAAGTAAACTAAGGCAGCGTGTCCCACACAGACTGAACTGTGTCACACCTGCTGTGGTCGTACCTGAGGGTGGGAAGCAGAATTAGAAACAGAAGTGGGTGCAAGGGACATACCAAAAACTTGTCATGTTGCCATCAGGACATTTTTGCCAATAGATTCTGGTTCCCCTCATCTCAAACAGAAGTGGGGTTTGCTGCTGCCTTGGTTTATCAGCAGGAGCAAGCAGGAGTTTCAATGGGATTATGCAACTCCTGGAACACAGGAGCAGAGGCAAAGGGAACCTCGGACCAGGGCTCCTGGTGTGCACCAAGGGATGGAGCAATGGCAGGAGAAGCCCTGATCTCCCCTGGACTGATTTGATCCTGGAGATAAAGCCTTACCGTGACTATGGTAAATGGGAGGACAGACAAACAGAAGGGATAAGGAGAAGTGATAAGGAGCCAAAGGAATGTATAGATCAAAAGGATCTTAACCAAAGCTGAATGCTTTCCTCCACAGAGCAGTCTGGCCAGGGAGTGACCATGCTGCAGTTTAACTGTTTCATTTGCAGCAAAAGAGACAGAAAAACAGGTCTCTGTGGCAACAGAGTGTGCAAATCCATCAGAGCACTGGCAGAGCTGCAGAGAGGTCTTCAGGGGGACAATGCTCTATCTGTGGGGAGCCAGCCCAGCTCTAGGGGAAAACATCTCAAATACCTGCTGCTATCAGCACATCTTCCTCCATCCTCATGGATGGGCTGGCCGGCTGCACTGGAAACCAGAGCTCCCAGGCAACCACAGCGCACTTTCCAAAGCTTTAGAGTCAGTAGCAAAGGCAAAGCTCTTCCTAAGCTTTTTATCCTTGTGTGTGTGAGATGTCTGGGATTGGACCATCAACAGCTTGGAGCCTTGTTAAAGCTCAAATGGATCAACAGTGAAACTGGAGCCCAGTGACCTTCAGTAGCTCCCTCTGTCCCTTCTTGGGAACTCCTGTCAGCACCGGAGAGATCCTGGATTCATTTTTAGGTCGATGAGGAGCAAAGCAAGCAGGGTCCCAGGCTAGCAACCATCCAGGATTTGCGGTGTAATAATAGCAACCCCAGCGTCTCCCACAGTAATCCCAACCAGCAGCGTCTCCTGAAGCCAGAGAAACCCCACACGGCTCCCCAAGCCTCGCAAATGAGCTCCATTATCTTGGCCGTGCCTTCCCTACTCTCCATCTGCTCTGAGCAGTGGGAAACCAGCGGGGTTTGAACTCCTGCCTGCTCTGAGGGAGCGGCTGAACCTGCAGCAGCCAAACCAGCCTGGGCTCACAGAACGGAGCTGCAGGAGAGGAGAAAGAGGAGAGGCTGAACAACCCCCAGGGTGGCACAGGAGAACAGGGTGACCTGAGGCTGGCACATGACTGGCACTCACACCAGTTACTGCACCCCGAGTTCATGGTATTCCTGCAAAATAAATCCTGTATCTGCTGTCACTACACTCTCTTGGATGCTGGCCGATGGCAAACAGGGTCTGAATTTCCTGTGAATGGGATTCATTCTGGAAAGGAGCTCCGGCTCTTGCTAGGCAGCAATCTGTGCACAAATCCAGGAGCCGATCTCACTGTAGAGCAGAGGCCTCAGCCCCAGGAGCAGTCCTGGAAAAAGGAGCAGGCACACTGTGTCCTAATTCCACTGGCACCCCACAGCTTGCTGGACAAAGCCGCGAGGCTGCCCGAAATACCTGCCGGATGGGTTCGGCAGCTGGGAAACCTGAGCCGGCTCCCTGCAGATCTGTGCTGCCGGAGCTATTCAAGGATGGGTTTTCTCAAAGTCTTGTCATTTCAGGAGAGGGAGAAAAATACCCGTCGGCAGAGCACCCAAACAGCCTGGGAACCTCTCCAGGAGCGCTTTTCTGGGGCCTTTTGGTGTGGTGAGTGCCCGGAGCAGACTCCAGACACTGTCCCGACATCAGCCCCTCCAGGGCCGCCGGGATGGTGCATGCTGTGGGGTATCCCACCTGGGAATGCTTCCCTGTCTGCGTGGGCAACTCCTGCTCCTCAGTTCAGGGCTTCTTTCAGCTGGTGAGGCTCCAGCCCTGCTAAACAGTGTCAGTGTCCATCACTCTTGGATTCTGTTGTTTGAACACACTTGTCTGCTCAGTCTCTCAAGTGAGCGATCTGCAAACTCCATGGATAAAATAACCTCTGTCCTGCTACAGGGCAGCTTCCACACTCAAATTCTGCCTCACATCCAGCCTGGGTTGCACTCCAGAGGGGTCTCTGCTGCAAGAGCCTTTCAAACAATCAGCTGTATGCAGATATCACAGCATGTGTGATTGCATGGCTTCGCTCCCTCTCCATCCCCTGCAGGGCACAGCAGCCCTGCAGGAGTGTGCAAGTGGGGGAAGAGGCACAGCTAAATCCAAATCAGTTCCAGTTCTGCTGGACTGGGGTGAACTCTGCCCTAGGTGTTTCCCCTGTGTCAGACACCACAGCTCAACGTCCTCCTGGATTTCCAGCTCGAATGAGAACACAGGATCACAGAATTCCATACTGGTTTGGGTTGGAAAGGACCTTAAAGCTGTGGGAAGTAATTTGCCCTTGTCCTGTCCCTCCAGGCCCTTTTTCAAAGTCTGTCTCCAGGTCTCTTGGAGCCCCTTTAGGCACTGGAAAGGGCTCTGAGATCTTCCTGGAGCCTTCTCTTCTCCAGGCTGAACACCCCCAGCTCTTCCAGCCTGGCTTCTTAGGGGAAGAACAGGAGGAACCTGAGTTACTTCAGAAATAGTAACTCTGAAAAGTTGATAAACAAGGGCCAGGACAAAGCAAGCAGGGAAAATCAAACACAAGGTAATATTAAGTCTTAAAAACCCAAAAGCTCAGGAGATCATATTCAAGCATGAAAAACCACAACCCCAAGAAATGTCCTTTCAGAGTCCCCTCAGCTGCCCAGCCTGGCCATGTCCCCTGCAGCCCCACTCGGTCATCAGCTCTCCGTGACACCAGTCCCTGGCAGTGCAATGCCAGGAGCAGCTGTGGGCAGGGATGTTTGTGCTCACACTAATGAGCTGCTGCTTTGCTGTGTCCTCAGCAGAGCGTTCCAGGCTGCTGCACACTCCATGTGCTGGTTACAGCTGCTCTGTGCTTGGACTTCCTGGTGTTTGCACCGAGGAGGGAAAGAAAATTACTTGCATTTTAAATAACAGCTTAAATCCTGGAGCATGAGACCCAAACACTGGGGAGGAGACCCTGTTTCCAAGCCATCCTAATCCCAGCCTTTTCCTTCTCTGTGTTTAGCATTCCTGCTAATGGAATTTGGACTACAGCTAATGCTGATTAACATTTCCATGTTAGTTATTTCACATAATCTCTTCTCCAGCTGTGGCAGAGCCTAAAAACGCACCATTTATCCTTGTTCAGTCTCTGCTTCCCAAGCTCTTTGCATCCAAACTACTGGGAATGAAAGTCTACTGTGTTTAGCTGCCCCTAATATGGATCAATTCCTACATGCAGGAATGGTGTCCTTTCCCTCTAAACCTCCACCTGGATACCAAGGTTGTGATTGCAGGCCAATCCTGGGGTGGGAACAGGGCTGACTGGGAGGCAGAAGCATGGACGCGACTGAGCTGGACGTTTCCGCGATGGAGCACTGGTAACTGCAAGCCCAGAAATAATCCAGCTAATTTTACACCTGCACTCATTCTTCCCTGTGGGAATTCAGCATCAGAGACCAATGCCTAAAATTAGGGCAGGTTATAGACATGATCCTTAATATGTTAAAAGTAGAAACATGCCAGTGGATGCAGTGCTCTCATCCCACTGCTCCGGCCATTTCCCACTTGGGTCACGGGAACATACCAGACACCGCTCGGGGCACTCCCGGCTTTGGTTACAGGGCTCTGGTTGGGACAGCCCCTGGCTGCCACACACAAGGGCAGAAGGTGTTGGGGTGGCACAGGAAAGTGCCCAGACTCTGCAGGTCAACCACCGAAACTTCAGTCACCTGTGTCACAGCCGGCTGTGCCAGGCAGACCTGCCATGCTCCCACTCCAGCTCCAGCCGACTCAGCGCTCCTGCAGCCTCCGGCACTGCCTTGGGCTCGGGGATGCAGGAACTAAGTGTGGCTGAGCAGAGGTGACCAGGTCTGCAAGCCAACCACTGACAGCTCTCTGTGACATGAGCTCCCCATCCTATTGCACCTTCTCCTGCCAGCACCAGCCTGCTCCACCAACCCTTACCTCCATCTCCCTCGGTTTTCCCTGCTCCTGGAGTACTGGTCCCATCTCCTCAGAGGAGAGGGCATGGCTGAGGCACCAGTTTGGGTCTATTCTGGCATAACTTTTTTTTCCCTCATTAAAAAAAAAAATCCCATTTTGTGACACACCAGTTGTTAATCAAAATTGAATATTCTCTATCATTAATTCTCTCAGGGTGAAAATATCATGGACATGTGTGACTTGCATCTGTTTGCCAGATATAATCAGAGCCCACTGTGCTGTTGACTTTGTGGAGGGACCAGCGTTTTCTTCGCCCGGGCCTGCGGGCAGGTGAGGCAGCAGCTGCCGCACAGGTTCAGCTGGGGCAGGGACACTTCAGAGCAAATCACGGGGAACAGCTTCTGCTGGGAAACTCCGAGAGACAAAGGATCACGAGAAGCTCCTCCCGGGCCGCTCCCAAGCACTAATTCCTGAGCTGCTGGACCAAGAAGCACTCAAGGATGGCCTGGGCCAGTAATTATGCCTCCTCCTCAGAGCATCACCTCCACCAGCGGCCGGGTTCAAGTGCAGGCTTGGAGGTGTCGGGGTCAGGGCTGCCCGCGCAGGTTTGGGTGTGGTGGCGATACCTGCCCTGGGCTGGGCTGGCAGCAGGACCGGGGTGTCGGGGCTGCCAGCGGCAGGAGGAGCTCGGCCAGCCCTGCATTCCTCGCTCCCAGCATCACTCATGTACTGAGCAACCCAGGGAGTGAACAGGGAAAATCAGCATAGCCCAATCTCTGCCGTGCAGCTCTCCTGGTCTGTCCCGCTGTCCCATGGATGTCAGCGGGCACTGGAGCAGCAGTGCTGGGCAGCGAGAGAGCCAGGAACCTGCCCTGCTGCTGTACACGACCCGCAGGTCCTGGGAAGGGAAGGGCCAACCCGTCCCTTAAGCACGGAGCATCATCTAGGTCCGGGAAGGACACAGGGATCGGGGCATCCTCTCTCGGTCTGGGGAGGGCACAGCTGTTCGGGTGCCAGCTCGGAGCTCCGGCATCCATCTCCCCCAGCCCTGATAACTCCAGCAGGGCTGTGGGACTCGCGGGGATGCTGCTGATCCCGTTTCCGTGGGGAGCTCAATGGAGATCAGAAGAGGTGGAGAGGGGTGGGAGCTCCATTAGTGCGATTCCGAGCACTGGAGCCCTGGAGATAGAATCCGTCTTGTTTATACGGGAAGGGGACGCCGGGTTTCCACTCCCCACCCAATTCAGAAACAAAAGCAGCGATTGCGGCAGCGGGAGCGTCCGGCTGATAGCGCGCCCGCAGCTCCGCAGGGAGGTTGTCCCGAGCCAGCACACACCCGGCATGGCCTTTGGAAAAGACCCTTCCCTCTTTCCTCGGGGTGTGCCCGCGGGCTGTCGCAGGGCCGGGAGCCAGGGCAGGTGCTCAGCGCTATCTTCTGGGAAGGTTTCCCACGTTCAGGTGTGCCCGTACCATACCAGAGACCCACGGACCCACATCTGCTGTGCCACAATGGGGCCAACACCCCAGGGAAACGACCAGGGAGGAGCAAGTGGGAATAGGAACACGTTTCATCCCATCCTGGTGCTCCCGAGGAGCAGGAGGCTGGTCATGCTGCAGCCCGAGAGCCATGAGCTTCACAGTGACAGTGACAACGGCCAGCAGCAACAAATGCAGCAACGTGCCACGTTTTGAGAAGGAAGAATTTTGGGGTAAAACGTTCTTTTGTCAGACATCTTTCTCCAAATGTAAAGAGCAAAGCCAAAACATCCCAAAACTTTCTAAAATGTTAGTGCCCCTGCTCCCTGAGGCAATGTTTCCCTGCAGCCCCTGGGGCCACGAGGGAGGGAGGGAGCAGGGTGAGAAAAGAGACAAAGAGAGACGAAAACCAACAAAGAACTAAAAATAGTGCGGCACCAAATTGTTCAAGCGCACCACAGTCTCTCAGAATGTTTCCCTCACTTCACTGAATCCCAAGGAGCCCTGAGAATTCACGGGATTGCGCACAAGGCTGCTCCTAATGCGCTGGCAGCAGGAGGAGGCTACAGTGCAGGAAGAAGCAGGGCCTCAGCATGGGCACCTGAGGAACCTCTGCTGCTCAGGACATCAGTGGAAGGAGGGTTGGCCTGGCCACCACACTTTCACCCAGCTTTGATCTCCGGGAGATGGGAAGGAGGTACAGGTGTGGGTACAGGTTTGTGTTTCCCAGCTCCATTAGCTGGCCTAACAAGGTAATGACGCCTCTGTCCAGCCCTGGCCTTTCCCACATCACCAAGTGGCTCCTGAAAGGCTGTTTTAGAGAATAAACTAATTAGCCAGCAGCCTTCACTGCTGCATTGAGCAACCTCTCAGTGCCAATTACAGGTAACAGCAGCAGCTGAGCCAGAGCTGCTCCCTGGCCCTGCTGCCCTGGCTGCTCCCCCTGCTCTTGCCAAGGACAGGATCCCTTGGGACTCCCACTCTCCACCCATTCATGTTGCCAGTGGATGCTGCACAGCCAAGGCCTTCCAGACCCTCCAGAAGCTGGTGAAACCATGGAAATACCATGGGAATGGAAACGTAAAGGTGCCATGCAGTAGCAGCAGCGTCCTCGAGGGGACACCCGGCTCCTGGCAGCCCCTGGCACTCCCTGCCCATGGCAGCTGCAGAAAGCTGCTTTACTGCCAGAGAAGCCGATTACAGCTCCCTAACACCTGGGAAGGTCACACAGGCAGCGGAATCCACAGCGGGGCTGGATTCTTTTGTGCCACCTTTCCTCTGGGGGCACCAGCGGGTCCCTGGGGTGACGGGCCAGGGGAACATCCTCTGCGGTGCCCCCTGCATCTCTCCACCCTTTATCTCATTAATTCCAGTTAATAATTAGCAGGAGTGAGTAGGGCAAGGCCTTGGCATAATGCCGATGTGGCATTAGAGTGCATGGAAAGCCTGGAGCACACGTGCCTATCGCAGGTAACAGGGAGCACCACGGAGCCTTAATGGGCTTTGGGACCCGTTAGCTCCTTATCCCCTGGAATAAGCTCCTTATCTCTTGCAGGGAGCTCCAAAGCCCCAACAGCTCTGACAGCCCCGGTTCCTTCCCTTGGCAATGTCAGGGCCGAGCCCCCTCACTCTGACCCCACCCCACGGTCACACGCAGTGCCACCGTGTGATGTGTGCACCCCCCAGCACATCCTGAAGCACAGGGACACAGCACATGCAGGACACAGCCAGGAAGATGCCAGGGACGTGGTTATGGGGGGCACTCACCTGTGCGGATGCCATGGCCAAGCTCAGGCAGTGCCACAGGGATCGCTCTGCTCCCTCCCCTTCTCTCCCGGCTGTCCCGTGGAGCCAGAGCTGGGGCCAAGGCAGCCGAGCTCAGGGCAGGGGATGGAGGAGTGTTGGGATTGCATCTGGCACAGGCACTGCTGCGCTGGATAGGCTTGAAAGGGCAGCAGGAAAACAGGGCGAGGATGGACCCAGCCCTCCGCACCCCGTGGCACAGGAAACCACCCTCGCAGTGGAGCAAAGGAAGGAAGAAGGCGACACAGTGCGTGGGGCAGGTTGCACTGCCAAAACGCCAGGAACAGCACAGCTGGAACACTGGGAATGGCATGGCCAAAATATTGGGAACGGCACGGTCCCACCCTCCCACCGGGGTCACCCCGACAGGGACAGTTCATCATCACTGTTCCCCTCCTCATACAATCATTTTCCATGTGTAAAAGCACCTTTTCCAGGAGGTAACTCAGCCAGCTGAGCTCCCCCAGGCTCCATCACACTGTGCTGTGCCAGGGACTCCACTTCCAAGAGCCTCCCTTCCCGGGTACTGGGCTTGGCCCCCAGAAGTGCATCCTTTCAAAGATTTAATTTCCTGCTTAACTAACTCCTCAGCTTCTCCAGTGGGTACAGCCCTGTCCAAGGAACCACAGCCATGAGCACACACAGCCTTCGTGGGGTCTGAGGGTACCCACAGGCTCTGGGCTCACTCTCCAGCTCTCCAGGGCTCTGCAAACCAGACACAGGGATGCTGGCACGATGGCCATCCCTCTATCCCAGATCTAGCTCAAAAGAGTGGGCTAAGGATGAGTGATCCAACCTCAGAGCTGCAAGGCCGCTGTGTCTTGGAAAAGAACATGCACATCCCACAGCAACGGGATCAAGAGCTTTTTTTTTGTGTGGGTACATGGCACGTGTTGTAACCTGTCACCTTGTAAGACCCAGCCTGCACTCCAGCAGGGCACTAACTCTGGGCTTGGCATGGAATCCACAATCTGAGAGATCTTTTCCAACTTAAACGGTTCTGTGAAATCACTGCCTGGAAGCTGATGATTCCTCAAGGCCAGCCCAGAAGAGTTCACCCTTCCCAGGAGGAGCTGGAAGGAGCAGAGGCTCCTAGCTCAGAGGGGCAACATGGCACCAGGTGTCCTCTCCCTGGGAACCTTGGTTTTTCAGCAGGAGCCCAGGGACCTTCCCACATAAAGCGGAATCACCGTAAGATCCGAACAGGCCTTGGTACAAACACTGTCCTGTGAACGCGAGCACTGACAGCAAAAGGCCAATTTCACTCTTGGCACAGTTGGCAAAGGATAAATCCATTGTTCAGATTGGAACACGATCCTGGCTCTGGGTAATGGCCAGGATAAATAATGAGCAGTAGCTAATTAACAACGCTGAAGAGAGCAGACAGTGATTGGAACAGCACCAGGAGCCAGAGGAGCGCCCACCTTCCCACATGGCTCCAGCCCAGCCCGGAGCTGGGAAGGGAACCCACAGTGCACCCCTTCCCTACTCCCTGCCTGTCCTGAACTGAATTCCGAGTAGGATCCGCCTTGGAAGTGTCACAGCTGCTCCCAGCCCTGCCTCAGTTTCCATGGCAACTTCCCCTCACCCCATTGCTCAATATTGTTCTTTTTCCATGGAACAGGAGATCCTGCTGCTCTTTCAAACAGCTCCTTATCCAACTGGACTGTCCCAGCCCTAGCACCACTGGGGGTTGTGCTCAGGACAGGAGGGCACCAGGGCAGGGTGGGACATGACCCTGCTGGACTCATGTCCAGGGAATGTGCTCACACCTTCCCTCAGTCCTGAGCAGCCCAGCCCAGCCCATCCTGATGCCCAGCAGGTGCTGGGAGGGCACAGCCCATGTTGGGGACACATGCAGGACCCTCCTGCCCCTCAGCCCCTGCAGGAAAGGCTCGGTCCCATCCCAGCTGCACCAGATCAGCCCTGAGACAGGATAGGTCCCAGATCCCTGGACACTGTGGCTTCCTGCAGTAACATCTGTGATTAAAACCTGGAAAGAGCAGCTACTCAGAGCCCAGCCAAGTCTGTAATGCCTTTAAGTGATCCAAACTGCTCATTCCCTTGGATCAGCCTGGCCAGGACGTTCACACGGCAGTGACTGATGCAAACACAAACATCGGAAACCACATTTGAAATTAAAAAAGTTTATTTGCAGATCTGTAAAACAGCTCTGCGAAAGACCAACATTTCCAAACACTACGAGATGAGAATGCATTTTCCTACTGTTAGAATATAAAAAAAGTCACAGTCCTTCAACTACCCCAAGAAAAGCAGACATTTATGAACCAAACATTGAACTTCCAACACCAAAAAGTCACTGGGGTGAGTGAGACAGTCAATAGCACCAACACAGGTGACACAGCCCTCATGGGTCTGTCATTACTATGGAATAAAGCGAGTTAGTGAGGCCAAGCCTCCGGGGAAAGCAGCCCTACGAGCACTGAGTTCAGACAATGACACACCAGAACACATTCCTTTACATCCCAGCGATGCAAACACCAAGCCAGAATCACCATAGAGCTCCCAGGAGCTCTGAGCTTCCACTTCAGGACAAGAAATTCCATTGGAGAACAAGAAATCTTCCAACTTACGTGGCAGTTCCATTTCACACACAACTTTATTCACTTTATGTTTACAGGAGCTGTGCGATGGGGAGGTGAAGGACGTGGACAATGGTGCAGGATCCAACCCTTGCTCCATGGAAAAGTGGGATTACACTGCTTTCCGGTGGTACTCCGGAGGGGCCACCTCATAGTCACTGGCACTGAACAACGCAGAGGAATTCTTTGCTAAATACCTACAAAAATAACAAAAACCACTACATCACTTCTTGCCCAAATTCTCTGTTGTTCAGTGGATCTGTGAATCAGGAGGTGTTTGCCCGGACACACAACAAGGTTTGAGAAGCACCAGTCCCACACGAAGCTGCTCATGTCAGCTCTGCCAAGCACTTACAGATCTGACAGCTCAGCCAAAAAATCTGTTCCAAACAAGCTGCCAAGCACCTCTGGCTCCAGGTGAGCTCAGGCAGCTCAGGATTAACAGGATGAAGCCGTTGATATTTGAACTTCAGGCAGCTGCTGTACCAAGAACTGATTTGCTTCTGCTCTGCTCAAAGGAGCAGGGACAGGGAACGTGACACCAGGAACCTCTGTCTGCACAAACAGGGACCCTCAAGGGCTGAGTGAAGGATGGTAAAACAAGGAATGGCCAAAGGTAAGGGTCATGTGCCATTAATTCTCATGGAATGGGTTCAGGATTTCTGGTCACTGGGTTCACATTTCTACCTCATAGCCAGAGCTCTTCAGCACCTGCATTTACCTCAGACCTTCCCCAAAGACCAGGGCTATCCCAGGGCAGGTTTTCCCTGGCTACCAGGCTGACTCCTGTTAAAACTCTGCTGGAGAGACATTCTCGATTTACTGAGAGTTGTCTTTCAGCTTCCAATAGCTCCTAAACATAGAAACTTCCCATGGTTTGGGTTGGAAGGGCCCTTAAAGCTCACCTCACTTCACATTAAAGTGTTTTATTATTATCAGGATGTTTTCCTCCTGAACATCCCATGGCTACAGGGTACCATAGCACACTAAAGCCCCAGTGACAGTCTGTCCCAGAAATAACATTCCTAAAGTTCATCAGTTTTTAAACATTTGCTCAATTGTTGTTGAGTAACTGTTGTGTAATTTAATAGCTTGCTGGAATTATCATTTGCTTTTTTTAGCAGCTATAAATAAATGTTGAAGCATTTATTTTGCAACAAGGAGCAGATGGGACAGGGTAGAAGTGCAGATTAACAGAACCAGAGAAGTGGAGTCTGAGAGGCTTCACTGCAGCCGTGGGGAAGAGCCCACACAAAGGTCCCAGTTGTACAACAATTCACTGAAAAGGGGCAGCCTCACAGCAGCCTGAGCTCCCTGACCTCTCTCCTTCTTGCTGGAAGACCTCCCAAGTACTCACTTTAAGAAGTCATGCAAGTAGTTTAAGAGCAAAGCCAGACTCTTCTCATCCAGGGGCGTGTAGGCCAGCATGGCTCCGATCCGCACTGCTCCAAAGGAAGGACACTTGTCACAAATACTGCTTCATGCTGTTAAGTCCACAACTTTACAGTAGCACAGAAAAGCAGCCCAGGAATCTATTCCAATATATACAAGCTCATCTAAACCAACCACACTTGAAAATCCATTTCCATCCCAAACCCCTCAATGGCTCTGAGCCTTTTGGATACACGATTCAGAAGAGAATGGTTCACACACTTCAGAGCTGCCTGTCACAGGCTCAAGAGAGGGAAAGACACACTTGAATCCTTCCCACTGCTCTTCCTCACCCCCCCCGCAGGTGGCACTCACCAAAGAGCCTCAGGAGGTGTGGGGCACCGTAGACCTGGGACATTGGAGCATCCGGGTGATCTGCCAGGATCTCGGCGTACTGGGGCCTCTCAAACTTGTACAGCAGCTGAGTGCCCAGCATGACATTGAAATACTCCTTAATCCCAGCCACCACCTCATTGACAGCGTATTCCCTGGGAAGAAAGAGCTCTGCAAGGTCTGCTCCAAGGACCAAACCAAGGACTGCTCCAGGGCAAGGCTTGGCTTGGGGAGATCAGCAAAATCGGGAGGGTCTTGCACAGGCATTCAGATCTTGCAAGGAAATTTGTCTGGAGACCTTAAAACTTACAGCCATAGGGAGGGATACAATTCCAGACCTCCCTGGAAAATGGGCTGTTGTGAACTGAGCCAAGATTTAGGCTAACCAAGAGCAGCAGTTTTCAGTCATCCTCTCCAAGAGATGCACTCTGGGAGAAGCCTTTCCAAAGCCACAGGCAGCACTGGGGACATTCAGCAGCTTTTCTCTTGACACCCAAAGCTCATCCCAGCTCACACCAGGTTCAAAGGACAATACTGAATTAATTGCACTGAACAGAGGGACAGCCCCCCAATATTTCAGGCACCTGCTCCCTTCCTCCCTAGTGTCTCCTGCCAGATTCCTGCAGGCCTCCAACCTCACCCTGCCTGTACAGGAACTGGCAGTGACACTGTGGAACACAACCCTCACCCCACCCTGCCAACAAATTTAGAACAGGCATCAGGACAATTACATCAGAGGAGGTTAAAACACTCTGACAAGTCAATAATCTGCTTCCTCTTGAATTGAAGAAAATTACTTCCCCTTTCTGTTCTCTCTTTCAAACAGGAAAGTTTCCTGCAGAGTAAACACACCTTGTTTTGCTCAGGGCTGATTGCTGGGGTAATTACAAACAATAATTAGCTTTGCCCATCTGAGTATTTACAAGTCCTCATGCACCTCCCTGGCCCCCAGCCCTGGGCCTGTGAGGGAGCCCAGGGGCACTGAGCTCTCCCCACACAGCTTTTCTGGGAAGTTTCTATCAGCTTCCTACAGGAAAGGGCTTGGAACAAGTGGGGAAGCAGAAATCATATCCAGAAAGCAAAAGTGCAGTCTGGAATTACTCCCTCAGGATTTCTGAACACCTCCATCACCTTGGGCTTGAAACAGGGCACTGGACATGGGGCTGGGCTGGGTTTCACAACCTTATTCCATTTTCCATGGAATCCAAGTCCAACAACAACAGCCAAGGAAGTTTTTAAGGCTGGCAGTGACCACTACTCACTTGTTATCAGTATTTCCTCGGGATTTTTTGTAGTTTGCATAATCCTCCAAAATGGAGTCCACATTCTTCTTGGCAGGGAGGTAGAAGAGCTACAAAAGCAAAACAGAACAAATACAAGTTTGTCTCATCTTTGCAGACATTTATACCTGGAAGGTGAACTGAAACCCTTCCTCACCAGGACACTTCTAGGATGAAATCAGCAAGTTAAGATGGTAAAGGTTATGAAAGGAACTCCTCCAACAGTTTTAGGTGGGCATTAAAAAACCCCAACCAATGTGGGCAGCAGATAGTGGAACTGGATGAGATTTAAGATCCCTTCCCACCCAAACCATTCCAGGATTCTCTGACTATATCCATGCGCCCACTTAATACTTGTGCTGCTCAACAGCAACCTGCTGCTGAACTGGTAAATGTTCAGCATTTACCAGGTTTTTTTTTTTTACTGGAACTGACGGTTCCAGTCAAGTCAGGCCCAGAGTGACAGCTCCACAGCAACACACACAGGTGTCCCCCAGAGCTGGGCAGCATTTCACAGGTACCTGTTTCTGCCTGGTGATCAAGTCCCAGTCATCCACCAGCCATGGCTTCAGCTCTTCAGGGATCTTCACCTTCACTTCAACTCTGTTCATAAACGTTTCTTCCTGAGAAAAGCCAAGCCAGACCAATTACTCTCAGGTACTAATTGGGAGCACAGCACCCTTCTGTTTTCCACCCAAAATCCCTGTGAGGGAATGGAAAATACTCACACTTTCAACTGTTGGATCCACCCGAGCCCTCTTCTTCCTGGGAGGCTGGGGAGTCTCACTGGTGCTGCTCCCCTCTCCAATGCCTGGAGCTGTGCACAGCACAGACAGCAGCAGGAAAAAACAGCAGGGAAGACTTATGAGGAGAATTTCAAAGTAAGGCTCAGATTTTTCTCAGATCACCTTTGCACCTGTTGGGTTTTTTTGTTGTTTCAAATATTACTTGTGTTCTGGGAGGCCCCCATTTGTGCCAGTTTAAATTGCTGCACTAACACTTAATCTGAGGGAGGTTTCTGTGCTAGAACCAAACCAGTCTGTCATATTTTGGGGGGAGAATTTTGGGACCCAGCAGCTCAGCTTTGCAGCTGTGTCACATCTTTATCTCAGTAAGAAAACCTAAGTTTGACTCAGGAAATTATTTCAGCACATCAACTTTGATTTTCAATTGCAAGAGCTCAAAATCCTGACAGACCGAAACAAGTAGAAAAACGTGAGCCCTCCTGAGCAGGGAGAGCCCTAGGAGTGCAGGAGGGACAGCACAAGGTGGCAGTGAATTATTGGGGTAGACTGAAGGTCTTATTCCTGTACAAGTCCTTCTCTAGAGAGACCCACTCAGATGCAAAATAAGACACACTTACTTTTCTGCTTGTTCTTTTTTGTTTTCCTGAAAGAAGAACACAAATTATTGCACATATCAAGAGAGCGACACTTAAGGAAGCCACAGCAGAAAGCCAGAAAATGTTTCAAGCATTCAGCACAGGAGCAGATCCTCAGGGACCTAAGCAGTGCTTAGCTAAGGACACACAGAAGAAATCCAAGCTATGACTTGGCTTCAGAGCTATGGTACCACAAGATTCTGCATGGAACAGGTTAGAATTCAGCATTTTTGGGATGTTTTGTCCTTCCCAAGTGCTCTTGGGAGAACTACATGAGATTTGTAGCTGTTTTATTTCAGATAGAATATGGCACAAGGAAACAGAAGTGCTGGAAATTCCTAGAAAAATCTCACTCAACTGAATTAACTTCCAGTAAAAGAGTGAAGAAATCCTTCAGTTTTACCACTGCAGCAGCAGAGGGAAGATTCAGGAGCATTCTGTCTACTTACTACCCATTTTCAGGAAGTTTTACCTGGTGTACCACTACTCATTCTCAGTTTGCTCCCTGCCAACAGCAGCCTGCATCAACTGCTCAAAAACTGGGCTTTTGGTGGATAAAACTCTACCAGTCCAACACAAATGCCTTGGAAATTCAGCACTCTCTTAAGTGACTCTTGTTTTCAGGCTCTGAACTGGATTTATCAGGACCAGGAAATAGGCAGAGTTCTGAGGAAGGGCTGGAGATAGGAAGAGTAAAGGGTTTGTTTAAAGTCAGAGAGGCTGGAATGAGGCTGAAACTGTGGGCAGGATAAAGCTCGTCCCTCAGAGGATTCCCAAGTTAAGTCACTAATAGCAGACTGTGCACTGAAGAGAAAAGCTTTCCTTCCAAACCCAAAGTCAATAGGGAGGAAGAAGAGGGAGTCCTTCCCAGGATTAATTCACAAGATAAAAATAATGTTAACAATTAGAACAGAAGCAGAGTTTTAAAAATCTGCATTTAGATAATTTAAAACCAGATGTTATTCCCTAATTAGTTATTTAGTGCCATATCTTCCCTCCAGAACACTTAGTTAGCCCTCCTATTTTTCAAGCACCCATTAACTCTGACTGTTTCCTGATTTTTAGGCCTATGAAATGTGGAATAAACTAGTGGAAGCTGGAATTCAGCAGAGCTACATTTAACAGAGTCAGAAGGTGTTGCATAGGCAGCCATAAAACCTGCTTTAACTACACATTTTTTCTGTTACAGCTTCCAGTTATCAGAAGAGGAGTAATTACTTTAAACCCAAACCTGCATTTCATGCATATTTCTATTTGATCACAGATCACTTCAAAGCTTTTGGAGCCAGTTGCTGCAGTTTGCAGAACAGTTGCTCTGAACAGACTCAAATTAAAATACAATACAAGGAGCAGGTTCCGAGCTCTCCCTTCCAACACCAGCATTGCTCCCAAGGCTCCAGGAAACTCTTTGTTACTGGTTTCCATGAACTCCAGGCTGCAGGAAGCAGGCAGGCCCCTGGAACCTTCTAGAAGGATCCAGTGCCAAAAGTCTGGAGTCAGCTGGACACAGGGAGTGTTCTCCCATTGTACCCAGCCCAATCAAAAAGGTGCAAGGCAGAGGAACCGCAAAGGGGCTTTAAATAACCCCAAACAAGGCCCTGCTGCCAAACTGCCCTGGGACCGCTGAGGGCTCCCAGGGTCTGTACAGACACCTGCAGGGAGGGAGGGTGGGATCCCGGGGTGGAAGCCCTGGTGTGACAGCCCATCCCTCGCTCACCGTGTGGAGATGGCCGGGGTCTCCAGGCAGCAAACTGTGTGGGCTCCATCCCGCCGGAAAAACCTGGGGACAGCGGGGGAGGTCGGAGACAGGGTCAGAGCTCATGGGCAGCCTTCGCACCAGCCCAGGAGCCAAACATTTGCATTTTTGGCAGCATATCACTACTGAACATTCCTGGAGGATAAGCTGTGCTTACATTAGTGCCATTATTGCTTGGTTATCTGAATAATAAATTTTAGAATATAAATTACCTTTCACTCAAATCTTCCAGGAGTGCTACAAAAGGTAAATTTTGAGGCCCACAGAGGTTGACAGTGTTACCCTTTTAGGACAGTTGTGTGAACAGTTTCTCCCCCTCCCCACCACAAGTACTTTATTTATCTGCAATGAGCTCAAATGTACAAGGGAACAATCCAGAAGTTTGATTTTGGAAGGGTATTTTGGGATTTTCCAGAAGCGCTCTCGCCTTTAGCTGTGAGCAGATTTAAGAGGGGCACAACCCGGGGCAAGTCAGAGCATTTCCTCTCCCTCCACCTCTAAAAAGGGAAGAAACTGTTGGAAACAGCCTAGGTATAGTTCACCAGGATGTGCTGCATGTGGCACTGCCCAGAGATGATGAGCAAGATCAGTGCAAGAAGCACATGGGATCTGCTCTGATTCATGTCCCCCAAGCCAGGCTGCTGCTTTCCCTCTTCTTTTTCCCAACTTAAGGAATTAGTTTTTCCAGTATGATGAAACAGAAGTTTCACAGAATTACCTTACACCTGCCCTGCTGGTGACACCATAAAAGCTCAGGACAGTGACAGCAGTAGAAAGTCAAGCAAAACTGGCTTCAGCCAGGACTGAGGCCAGGCCTGGTAAGGTGGTTTAAGTTTACCCTCACACAGGGGCTCAAACCAGAGGCATCTTCGCCATTGGGCCTCCCTTGGACACAGCCCTGGGCATGGTGAGAGGATGAAGCCAGCTCTGACTTTAGGCCCAGGTGACCATTCAGAGTTCACCCAGGCAGAGAGGAGAAGCCTCCTGCTCTCATCCCTGGTGACTCGAAGTGGCAGCAGTGGCACCTCCCCTGCAGTCCCGCCTGCCCTGCTCTCTGCCGTGCAACCCACACACACTCATAGCTGAGTCAAACCCACACCCAATCAGCTCCCCTCCCACCACTCACACAGGAGACTCAGGTGCAACAGCCCCTTAAGGAGCCTGATTAATAATGGTCATCATTTAGACCTGTTTTAATTAGATTTTAATGACACTTGTTATCAGCTGCCTACACAGATTTGGGCTGGGCTTTGTCTGATCCCACACGAGGACAGGCAGTGACTGCTCCCTGTGGGAGGTTGGTCCTGGGCTGGCAGAACTCACCTGACCTGAGCACAGGGGAACATCCAGCCAGCACCAGGGTCCAGCAGATCCACTGGGATCCAACAGAGCCACTGGGATCCCCTTTTGCCAGACTAGGAGCCAGCTACAGCCTTGGCCAGGCTTTGGCTAATCCCAAAGTGAAACTGCTCCAGGATCCAGAGCAAAACCCAGTTCCCTGTCCCCGCTTGAGTTGCACTCCCCAAAGCAATGATTCACACTTCATAACAAACCTGCCCCTGAATGAGACATGAAACCTGAGGCTGCTGCCAAATCCACTTCTGAAGAAGGGATGGCATTTCAGCAGCTTCCTTGTGAAGGCCAGAATCACAAACGAAGTTAGGAATTCAAAACATCCCACTACTAAGGGCCATGTTCATCATTAAGTGAAACCTTGCCCAAACAGATGACAAATGAGCAGAGCTGGACTGACTGTCTGAAAATCAACCATAAAATCTGCCATCTGCCCTGAAACACCAAAAGGATGGAGTGAAGGAAATCTGACACTCACAGCTCAAATTAAGTTTTTCTAGTAGATGCCTGAGCTTGCTTCTGGTCTCTTAGGATGCAAACTCATTTTTAATTGTGTATCTATTGGTTTTGTTTTGCCAAAACCAGCCAAAGAAAGAGTCTTTACATGCAGTTTTGACAACTGTACCATGAGAAGGCAAGGCATTGTAAGGATTTTATTCCAAAGTGCTTGGAAGAGCTGGGAAATTCTATAGAGAAACTGATTTAACTGCGATACACAAAAATAATGAGGAATCACCACTTTTTGAGTGTCAAGTCATCAACTTAAATGGAATAAAGTGAGAAAAATGCAGAGTGTGTCTACTGAGCACCTCGATGCAACATTAATTCTGCACCATCTAAAAGGTATTTTTAATAAAATACTTTAACAAAGGCCTTTTTGATACCATTAAAGAGCTTTTGCACAGGCTGTGCGACAGGAAGTGGAGTTGAGCTGCAGAGCCATTAATAGTAAAACTGACAGGCAAAAGTTTGGAGGGTATTTTGGGCAGGGTTTGGGGGTGAGTTGTCTTGTTTGGTTTTTTTATTTTTAAATAAAAAGAATCTTACACTTCAACATTCTTCTGCTGCAGGCCAGAAGTCTTCTTGCCCGGAGCAGCTCCTCTCATCTTCCCCTCTGCATATTGCTCCCTTTAAACAGAGCATATTCAGAAATAAGATTTTAGTGGAAAAAGAAGCTTCTTTGATTTTGGTTTGAAAGTCATTAATTTCCCCTGATAACAAGATAAACTGACTGAAGCCCTGTTGAACAAATATTCCCTGACAAGCACTTCTTCCATGCTACTCACTGGTTGGCCTTCTGGAGTTCTTTTTGTTTCTGCAGGTTGGTGTCCACGTATTTGAGCACTCTGCTTTCTGGAACCCATTCATCCCAGCTGGAAAAAACCCAGAGATAAATCATCACTCAAAACCATCCCATGATCGCCTTCTACACACAACAGTCAATTAAAAGCTTCACAGTATTTGGGACTAAACTCTGCTTTGTGCTAAATTAAGGACTGGCACAAGTCAAGGTCAAAGTTACCAAACATTCCCCACTGACTGGAGCTGGAATGATTTCTCTAGGGAAGTGTAACCCTCTGTCATTTCTAGTTCCCTAAACTTGAAGGAAGGGCAATTTAGGAGTGAGAGCACGGTCTTAAACTCAAAAGAAGCATCACAGGGAAAAAAATATTCTATGCTTACAAAATTATGGGACATCTCTAGCCATAATATATTACTGAGAAAGTTTCCTTTAGCTATTCCAACATTTTAAAGGTTAACAAATTCAGCAATAGGATCTTACTGTAAGGAGAAGAGCTCTGATTTCTGTCTGTGAAGGAAACCAAGATGGCATGAATATTTGAAGAATCTGAAGCGAACGATTTAAGAGAACAGGTGTTGGGGAAATTGCCATTACCAGCAGGAATTCCACTTCAACAAAGAGTGGCTCAGCAGAGCAATACGACAACTTATCTCAAATAAAACACATTATAAGCGGCCAAGGTATTCTAAAGTATATCAGTGAAAGCTCTTCATAAAGAGTTCTGTGCCATTTTTCAGTGGTGCCAGTCCTGGAGCATCACACGGCCAAACCAATATTGCTGCAGGAGCACCAGGACTTCAGAAGGTGGACAAAAGGCAATGGCAGCATCTAAACACTGCAGAGAAACATCTTCAGCTGTACCCAGAGATGGTGGGGTTTGGGCAGTGCTTTGCTCAGCTGTTTAAGCCACTTATCCCACTCCTGCCTGTCCAGCTGCAAGAGACCTTCCAGAAGAGCTGGGTAACCAAGTGACACATTTATACCCCATGGGGACACATTTATGTCCCACAGTGACGAAGCTTTTTGGTATCCTGAATATCCTTGGCAAAATAGTTCCAAGTCAGGCCATTACAGCTGCAGAAGGCCAAATGAAGGCTGTGTTGCCCTGGCTCTTGCAGCAACGCCACTTTTAATGTCCTTAATTGGAAGCTTGAAGGCAAAAAATAAAACTCAAGCAGCACAAGCAAGAAAAGCGGGATCAGGACACCACTTCTGGCCCCCTTCATGGCATAAACAAGGGAAGGAAGGGCCAAATTTATGCTGCCTCATTAAGGGAGGCCACCACACAAACTGATTATGCTCCTGTAAGTGTTGTGTTTACACTGAGACATCCCCTGCCCCTCTGGCAGGAGGGGGAGCGGATACAATTAAAAGTCACGTCTAAACAAGAGGTTCAGCTTTTAGTCACAGCACAGAGATCAAGACTGTTGTGACTAAGAGTCCTCAGCATTGAAATGAAACCAAACCAAACCAGAAGCTGCTCTCTGAGACTTCTGGGTCTAAAGGGCTGAGGTTTTTAGTCACTTAGGAAAAAACCTCCACTTTTCCTGAATTCAAGCCAAGTGGTAGAAAACAACTCAAAAAGAAGTTTTTGAGTTGAAAGTTATCAATATAACAACCTCATGGAAGCTTTTACCTTTAATGGGCTCAACATTTATCTCACAGACATGCCTATAATCCTCAGCCATCTCTCACCTGGAATCCTGCCAGCTTTGCAGGAGGGAGAAGTATCTGCAGGTTTACTTTAATGTGAGAGGCTGGAACTGAAACACAGGCTACACCTGCTGCTAACCCAGGCAGCCTGAGCACAGCCCTCAGCACACTGTGCTCCAAAATCCCCTGCTAAACCTGAGGCAAAAGGCAAGGACAAGGTATTTGAGTGGTTTTGCCCCACCTCAGTAGGAGATGCCTTTCCTACCAAGGCATAACACTGAAGTTTTCATGGCAGACATTTCTGCCAGGGAGGAATTCCAGTGTTTCCCACCCTGAACAACCAGAACGTTCCAGAGCATTCCCATCAGCCTCCTGACATCTCTGCAGGAAATGGCCAGTTTGGCAATGTTCTCTTTGTATTACATAAATCATCAGCTTAGGTATCAAATCACTCTGGTCAATCCCAGAGAATCTGCCAACAGCAGGGACGTGGCAGTGCTGCTGCACCCAGCTCACACTCGAAGCATGTCCCTGCAAAGGAAAGAGAAATCCTGCTTTCTTTTCATGCAGTACTTACTTTTTATTCCAACCACTGTAATGGATAAAGTATTTCACTTGCTTGTCCTTTATGGCAACCTTTACACACTGGAACAGAGAAGAAAGGTCAGTCAGTCCTAGAGAAAACAAGGAGGTCTCAGGGAGCTTTGCTGCTTTAGCTTGCAGAGCTTTCCCCGCCCCTGAACTTCTTGGCTGTACCAATTAAATCCACCAACTCAACACTTCCTCCAGGGAGTTCAAGTCCTGTTCTGGAGGTGCTGAGATTGAGCTGCCACTGCCCCCCCCTTGAGCAGTGACAGAATGAGGCTGCTGTAAAACCTGCAGGGCATCCCTCTGGGGCTCCAGATTTCAGTCTCTTTTAAAGGAATTTTTCTTCCTTGGAAGTAAAAACTACTCACAGAAGTTATAATTGGTATTTTCTTGGCATGCAGAGCCATCTCTAAGTGTTTGAGAGGGCAGAACCTTTGTCTATACAACATTTTCTCAATACCACACTGTGCTGTACCCTCTTCAACGAAAAAATATTGCCAGAGAGGAACCTATTTCACAAAACACCTGCAAAATGCCACACATGGAACTCAAACCCAGGCCTACGTGGAGTTGCACTTAGGACTGAGGTTCTCCTGCTGGATCCTCTGCTGCACCAGTGGCTTGTTCTGACAGCCTGAATTAAACCCAGCCACACACAGTCTGTGCTTGTCTCTGCTTGTTTTGGAGAATAAAGGGGCTGAGCACAAAGAAAAAGATGACTTAAGTATAGTTCTGTGGCAAAATATTTTCCCTGCTGGAGGTTAGAAGGGCCTGAAGTGAATCTCTTTTAACTCTGCATTGCAGAGATGCACAATCAGCTCCTGTCTGCCACAAGCCCTCACATTGCTCCAACACAAAGAGCTGCTCTGACCACCTTGCTGTGGGACACCAAGGATGTGGTCAGGAACAAAAACTGCTGGACTGAGAACCACAGGAGAAAAATAGATCAAAGGAGCAGGAAGAAAGTCAAGGTTATTATTCATTACTACTGACAAAGCAGCTTTTAAAATTAAACCCTTTAAAATAAACAAATAAAACCTTTTAAAATTAAACTTCAAGTTCATTCTACCAGTGCAGGAAGTCAGAAGGACCCACTCAATACAAACAGACAGCCAAAAGGTACTTGTGAGCTGGGAAATCCCTTCCAGCACCCAGCTGGCACAGCCTGATCCTGCCAAATACTCATTCCACTCAGGAAAAAGGAGGGACACAGCACAGGCAAGCACAACTGCTGTCCAGCTCTGGGCTGTTTGAGTGACACAAGGTTATTTCCTCAAAAACAGAAGCCTCAATCACCCTCCTCTCTGCAGGCACTGGCACAACAACCCTGAGCACACATTCCCAACAACCTCATCCTCCTGTTCCAGAAATGGCAGAGAGCAGAGCAGGAACACCAAAGCGGGAATGGTTTAGAGCAGTCCAAACCCTCTCAGGGTGTTATTTAAGCATTACAACAACTTTTTCTCCTGAAGAGAGAAGCTGAGTGTTTCTCCTGCCTTCCCCTGTTAACACTTACTGACACTAAATCCTAAAAGATTTAAATCCCTGCCTGAGGTGCCCCAGGAATTTCTGCAAGCCTTCTGACCCACACAGCTACAAGAGCATTTTCTCTCCCCTCCAGAGGGAGTGGGAGTGCTCAAACCCTGAGCTGTGCCTGCAGTAATACTGAGGCAGCAGGGACACAAATCCACAGTGCAGGTTCTTGTGGTCTAAACGCCAGAACTGGGAATGCCACTTCCTTTGTCACTGCAATGCAGCTTCTCCTGGGCAGTGGTGGTGTCAAAGACCACGGGCAGTACTCAGCCACCTCCCCCTGTGGCAGCTCCAGGTGCAGGAGACTGAGCAGCTCAGGCACCAAATCCTGCAGGCACAAAGGCTCCCCAGTGTTCTGGGATATTCCAGCAGCCTCTGGGAGTATACCAGAATAGCTGCACAGTGCCACTGGGCTTCCTGAAATTGTTCTGGAATACAGCTCCAGGGTTTAAAATTGATTTCAGACAGGTTTTTGTTAATTTTAGTTCCAGTCCTTGATCCCATCAAGAGGCACAGCAGGCAAACTAGAACACTCCCTTGTTTTCCTGGGGAACAATGAGAGCCACACACACCTACCTTGGCTTCATAAAGGAGAGGTCCATGGAAACAAAGCACTCGCTCACCTGCAAGGGAAGCGCAGAGAAACAGCTCAGAGCTCCAGAGGGTCATTTCTGTAACTTGTGTCATCAGGAACCACACGGAGCCAGTCCAGGGGCAGCCTGGGGAAGCTGCTCAAAGGCACTGACTGGAGAAGCAAATTCATTCTCTCACCAAAGGGGATCAGAGCTGTGATTATTTAGACCCCAGAGCAGAGATCCCCGAGGCTCTCCGTGCAGGAGCAGCTGTACACAAACAACAGTGCTGGTGACTTTGGCAGCACCTGGCACCAAACCCCACATTCCTGCCCCTCCCTGAGCTGACAGACATTCCCAGGTCCCACGGCAAGGTTGGCTAAGAACTCCTGCTCAGCCTCAGTCTCAGCTGCAGCCCCCAAACCAGGCTGGGCTCACCCACGAGCAGGTAAAGCTGCCTCTCTGAGGGGTTATTGATCATGGGCACTCTCCTAAGACCCCACCTCTGCAACTTAAGCTTCCGACACATGAAAGCCACTGCTATCCATGTCCTTTTCCTGCAGGAAGAGGAGCACCTGGCATTCCCAGTTCAGGGAAGTCAGGAAGAGAGACCCCCCTGCTGCTTCCCACCCAACTTGTGGGCTGGAGCAGTGCTGGGGCTGTGCAGCAGCAGGATCTCCTCACTTTGGGGCNGAGAGACCCCCCCCTGCTGCTTCCCACGCAACTTGTGGGCTGGAGCAGGATCTCCTCACTTTGGGGCGTTTAAGCAGGAGAAGATTGTACTTTAGCCTGGTTTTATCTCCTCAATGGCCAAGTCTCATTGTGTGGCTACACTGTGGGAATTGCAGTCCGCACATTTCCTTCTGGAAGCTGCAGTGCCTCATGTTTTTGGGGAGATGAGCTGCAGAACTGTAAAATGCTTCTGTGTATCAAGAAAGAAAAAGGCTTAGAAGGGTTCTCCCAGGACTACCCATTCTGATACATCACACAGTCAGTACTTTTATTTAAAAACATCCCTACAGACAGGGCTGACAATCAGAGGTGACATTATCACCCTCACTGTCACAGTGGTCACTAGTGCTGGTGGAAGACACATCTCTGTTTCAAAGCCGTGCAATGTTTTCTAAGAGAGTTGCCTACAGTTACCGAGAAATATTTATTTTTAAAAAACACAAGGATGATTTGCAGAAAGGGCTCTTTGTCTCCATGATAACCTGGCAGGCTCCTGCTCCCTCACACAAGGCCTGCCCCCTGGATCCACATACTGTTCCTTATCCCAAAGCTCATCCCATTCCACCCTGCCATGGGCAGGGACACCTTTCACTGCTCCACGTTGCTCCAAGCCCTGTCCAACCTGGCCTTGGACACTCCAGGGACGAGGCATCCATCTTACACCATATTGCTATTTTTATTTATCTTACTTATATTACTCTCAACCACAACCATTACCTAAAATGCAAAATATACGCAGACTAAGCCTCCCAAAAAGCCCAATTCACCTTCATTCACCTAAACCCCGGTGCTTTGTTGCAGCTGTCGATTCCGGCACAGCTGGAATTCAATGCTGCCTCCATGAATCCTCCTGCACTGGGCTCCCTTCCAGAGGACAATAAATAATAACCATCTTCAAACGCATTAAAATAGAAATCCCGACAGACTTCAGAGATTTCAGCAGTTTCAATGCCAATGAATGTCCGCGCAGGAAAATGAAGGATATTCAGAATAACGGGGTAGGAAGGGCCCGCGTGTTATCGGGAGGAAAGAAGACGTTCAGGAAGAGACAAAGACTGCGGGAATTCAGCTTTCCCACCTATTCCCACCTCGTCAGGGCTGAGCAGGGAGCGATGAAAGCCAAATCCCCCGAACCACGAGCATCGGGACGAGACCCCACGCCGGGCGCGGCCCCGGAACCCCCCGGGCCTCCCCTCCCCGCAGCCCCGGGCCCGGCCCGCACTCACCCTCCTGGAACTTGGGTTTGGGGTCCTGCTTGGGCGCCATTTATAAGGGCCGGTCCCTCCTCCGGCCGCTCCCCGCGGGGCCCCGGTGCNCGGCTCGGGCATGCCGGGACATGGAGTCCGCGGCCTCCCCGCCCCCTACGCCCCGCTCGAGAGTGCGGGTTCGGGTTGGCTGGGACGTTTTGGCTGCCCGGGCCGTGAGGAGCCAGAGTGGGGGGGAAAAAAAACGGATAAAAACCAAGAAAAAAGGGGGAAAAGTAATGCGCCCAACGTGGGGCTCGAACCCACGACCCTGGGATTAAGAGTCCCATGCTCTACCGACTGAGCTAGCCGGGCGCTACGATCCCCTCTATTGGAGCTTCAGAACTCGGCACAGGCCCCCTACCGACCCAGCGCATTCCCCGCTCTGGCCGCGAGAGGGCGCGTGCCCCAGCTGATTTGCATATTTACATTATCGTGTAATTAAACGTTATCCTAAAGCCGGCAGGTGTGGTGCACCGGCAAACGCGGCCGTCCCGGGAGAGGTGTGGGATGCCGGAGCCGAGAGCAGTCCTCGAGGGGCTAATTAATAGCGCCGAGTAATCTCGGGTGTTTGCTCCCGGTTCGCTTTAACCTGAAAGAAAATAAAAAGAAGCATTGACGGGTAGCCCCGGCAGAGGAGAGGGGGGATATGGCGGCGTCAGCCAAGAACTGGTTTTAATTTTTGACCGAAAACTCGCTAAATTTTTTTTTTTATATTTTTAATCGCAATCCTCACGGCGGGGCAGACAAAGCACGGCGGCAGACGACCGCCAGAGGGCGCAGTCGGGCCACGCCGGCAAGGCGCGCTGTAAGCCACGCCCCCGGTGTACACGACCACGCCCTGTCTGATTTGCATAAACCCNGCGGGGACAGGACGGCGGAGACAGCGAGAGGGGCGCGCGGGGGGTCCGCGGGGCGCGGGGATCCCTCGGGGATGAGTGCGGGATGTTCGCGGGGGTGCGGGCGTGATGTCCGTAGAGCGCGGGGTGTCCGCGGAGCTGAGCGGGATGAGCGTCGGGTGTCCGCGGGGATGCGAGCGGGATGCCCGCGGAAATGAGCACTGGGTGGCCGCAGGATTGTGCGCGGGGATGCTCGCGGGGCTCTCGGCGGGGCCGGGGGCCGA
>VZRF01011823.1:187318-229087 GCA_013396875.1 Vireo altiloquus
ATCCCCCGGGCTGGGCACGGTCGGATCCGGCAGCCTCGGCTGGGGAGGCTCCGGGGCGCTCCGTGCCCGGGGGTGCTTTGCTCCCTTAGACGGCGCCCCAACACCGTTTCAAAGTGGGAATTTGGTTTTTTGGGAGTTTTTTCGTTGTTTGGTGGTTTGGTTTTTTTTACTGGCAGCCGGAGTTTAACAGCGGGAGCGTGTGCGTGGTAAAACCGGGGCCAGCCGGGGCAGAGCCGAGCTCCAGAGCTGCTCGAGCCCCCCTCGCCTTCCTACCCCCTAACCCTGACCTTAACCCTGTCCCACGGCAAACCCCAGCCCTGACCGCCCGAGGGCAGGAGGAGCAGGCAGAGTCCCTGCTGTCCCTGCTCCGTGCCGTCCCGTGGCCACCAGTTACCGGATCCAGCTGGTGTCTGGTTGCCTGATGCCACCGCTGCGGGAGTTGGGCATCCAGCGGGGGAAAAGGGTGGGAGAGGAAAGGTGAGGAACCCTGCAGGTAACCACTGCACCCGCTCTTCCCAGAGCCGCCCCCGCCGCTCTCCGGCAGCGACATCGTCCATCCCATCAAGGTCGATGAGAGCGGATCCTTCCTGTCCTATGACTTGTCCCACCGGGCCCTTCAGCGGAGGTCTCCTGCCTCCAGGAGCAAGCTTCCTGCCTTCTATGAGCTGCAATACAAAGGGCAACCCCTGAAATTCAACCTGAGCCTGAACAGGCACCTCCTGGCTCCAGGGTTTGTCAGCGAGAGGCGTTTCGGGGGCATTGCCGGCGCCAAGATCCAGCCTCACTCCTACAACTCCTGCCATATGATCGGGGAGGTCCGGAGCCGGGAGCTGCAGGCAGGGCTGGCTGCCCTCAGCACCTGCGATGGCCTGGTGAGTACAGCCCCAATCCACAAGGAGCCTTAATCCATAAGGGAATAGCAGGAGCTGGGTGAAACCCTTTCTTCTGCCAAAAGTGATACCAAAATTTCCAGCAGCAGCAGAGTCAACATCTCATCTGTAGGTCTAGTGCAGCCACGGATGAGCTGACTGTAAATTTCCCATGGATTCCAGTGGTTTGGGAGCTCTCTGGGGCTGGCTTTACTTGTTTGTGTCCAAATTCCCAAAGAGAGCAATTCTCTGCCTTCTAGTCCATAAATGTGGGATTGTGAGGAGCACATCTGGAAACGAGGGGCTTGGAGCTGGAAGTGTTACTGATAGCACAGCCCCTGGGCAGTGAAGCTACTTGCTGTTTCCTGAACTCTCCACTGCCTTACTCCACTGTAGGTGTTTCCAAAGGCAGAAGTGACCTGGAAGAGGGGGAGTTTGGGGGAAAGGGCTTAAAACCTCCTGTGGGTTTGCAGAGATGGCCCCAGGTAACTGATGATGCTGTGCTTATGCTGGTGTCTCTCACTTTGGAGGGAGGACAACTCCATCAGATCCTCCATGGCTTCCCACTGCCAGAGGGCAGGGATAGATGGGATATTGGGAAGAATCCTCCCTTGTGAGGGTGGGGAGGCCCTGGCACAGAGTGCCCAGAGAAGCTGTGGCTGCCCCTGGATCCCTGGCAGTGTCCAAGGCCAGGCTGGACGGGGCTTGGAGCAGCCTGGGATAGTGGAAGGTGTCCCTGCCATGGCAGGGGGTGGCACTGGATGAGCTTTAAGATCCCTTCCACCCAAACCATTCCATGATCCCATGATTCCATGATCATTCCCGGTGCCAGGTTCCTCGGGGTGAGCCGCAGTGCAGGTGGCCTCACAGTGCCACTTTGTGTTTCCCTGCCAGAAAGGTGTGTTCCGGCTCATGAACGAGGACTATTTTATTGAGCCTGTGTCCAGCAGCCCTCAGGAGGAGGGAGCAGCACAGCCCCACAGGATCTACAAGCGCCAGGTGCCCAAGGACAGGGCCGAGCAAGGCAGGAGAACCCCGGCTCCACGGGAATCCTGCGGCGTGCAAGGTACTGTCCCTTCCTCTGGCCTTCTGGCAAAGTTTGTGACACCAGTGACTCAGTGGGTGCTGGACCTCAGGCCTCTTGCTCTCATCTTCTGCTCCCAGCCCTGCTGCAGGCAGGGGGATGATGTGGAGAAAGAACATTTGCTTTCATTTCCATGAAAACTTTGCTTTTTGACCTGCCAGGGCATTGGACTTTGGGAGTGGAACTCGGTCGCTGCCCCAGGAGTTCCCAGGGTGGGCAGAGTGCGTGTGGGTCCTTCCCTGTCCAGAGCAGATGGGTTGGATAAACTCCTAAATCCAAGATTTCAAGTACTGAGGAATTCAGTGCATTCCCAGAAACTCATGGGCACTTTACTCCCTGATGAAGCTGCAGTGCATTATGCGCTGCACATTTCCTGGAGCTCTCTGCTTTCACAAACTGGGGTTTGTTTCTATAATAGGGTTATCTTCAGGCATTCCTCTGATAATCTAAATTAATTATTTAATCTGTGGTAGTAATCTTAATGGCTTCTTCTAGGCTTTGAAATCTGTTCTTGACTCAAGTCCATTTTGGACTTCAAAGTCTGTTCTTGAAAATTATTTTGCTTTTTCTTTGGGTATACCGTGGCCTGTGTGTAACTCATGTGGATCTCTTCTGTGATGAGAGATAGTGGGGTGGATGTGCTGTGCGTGCCCTGGAGAGGAATCCCAAAGGAATCCCAAAGTCTGTAGGATTTTAGTGACTCAGTCCTCTCGCTGAGCTCTGCTGTGCTGCTGGTTTGCTTTTCCCCACAGCAGGCAGATGCTGCTGGTGTTGTTTTGCTCCTGTCAATACATGGGGCCATGTGCACTGCTGGGCGAGTGTTTGACAGGGATCATCCCAGAGGGAAATGCCACGGGAGCCCCCCCAAACCCCCAGGTACCCCCTGCTCTGCAGCAGCCTCACGTCCTGGCTGGGAGCTCAGCAGCCAAGGACACAATGGGAACAAGTTCCAAGGAAGCTGCTGCGATTAAACTGTCACAGTGGTATTAGCAATTCATCAAGTGGTCCAGATAGTTGGGATTTTTCAGGCTGGGGGATAAAACGCCCTTTCACAGCTAATGTTCAGTACAGCCCAGAAAATGTAGGAGTGCATTGTTAGGGAAGTGAGGCTGAGCCCTCCGAAACCGGCCATGAAAGCGATTCCCACTGTGTGGGATGAGGTTTGTAAAGCCCTCACCCAGCTTGGGGCTGACTCTGACCTTGCTCTTGGAGCCGTGTCACAGGAAAAGTCCCTGCTGGAGAATTCCCAGTTGCTGGTGTGCGTGAGGAGCGGCTGAGCTCTCCTCCTCCTCCAGACTCCGCTCAGCCCAGTGAACATTCCCATTGTTTCCCCTTGGGAAGGCGCAGGGTCTGATCTCCGTATGCCTGAGGGAATCTCTCTGCTGGCCTGCAGTGTCTCAGCTTGCTCAGGACTCTGGTGCTTGTGGGATTTGGCTCCAGTCACTAGTCCGGCTTTGGGGGCACAGTGTTTGTTGTGATGGGAACTGTCCCTTCCTGAAAATATGGATTTGGGATGATCCAAAACATTGAGCCACTGGGGTTTTTTTCAGGTTGTTTCTCAAGCATCTCTGCAGGGTTGTCTATAAATTCCTATGTCAGTACAAGCACTAATACTGCTCTGGGAGGCTCCTCATTCCTTGTGGAATATTGCAAACCCTGTTCCAGTCAAAGAAATTACTTTGAATGCTTTGTTTATTTTTTTTGTGTCATGTTCATGCGCAGCAGACTGAGCTGAGAGTCCTTTGGAACAGAGCACAGCAAAATGCACACGAGTTATTGAGTTATGGGTGTAAGTGTGGAGCCTTCTCCACATCAAAAGTGATTCCTGTGAATTAAAAAAGAAGATATTTTATCAAGGAAAAAAGTCCTTTTTTCCCCTTAAATCTCTCAGACTCTCAGGAAAGCCTGGAGCGGTTTGAGAGGCGCAGGGAAAGGTGGGAGCAGAGGCAGCACAGGAGGAGAAGGATCAAGCAGCGCTCCATCAGCAGTGAGAAGTGGGTGGAGACACTGGTGGTGGCAGACACCAAGATGGTGGAGTTCCACGGCAGTGACAACATTGAGAAGTACGTGCTGACCGTCATGAACATGGTGAGTGCTGGGCCCTGCAGGGCTGGGACACAGGGAACCATGGAACCGTGGAATGCTTTGGGTGGGGAGAGACTCAAAGCTCATCCAGGTGCACCCCCTGACACAGGCAGGGTCACCTTCCACAGACCAGGTGGCTCCAAGCCGCATCTGTTCCGTGCCCCATCCCATTCAAGGAATGTCACAGCCACAGTCTCCCTGCATCAGAGACCCCAGGGCTTGCCAGGAGTGATTCCTGGTGGAACCTTGGCAAACCCTCACCAGGAGGTTGTTCCCACCCTGTCCTCGGTGTTGTTGCCGTGCCCAGTGTCCTGACCCCGCAGAGGATGGGCAGGTGGCAGCAAACCTGAGGCCAAAACCTCCCTGCAGGCAGGAACAGCTCAGCCAAGGCCATTTCACCTTCCTATGGGGCTTGAGGGCTGTCCCCCTGTCCTTCCCTCCTGGAGATGGGGGATGTGGCCTCCCAGGGAGGTGCCTGAGAGGACAGCTGAGGGAAGGAGAGCCAGGTTGTGGTGGTCCCACTGGGAATCTGGGGAGCTTTGCTAGCACCATAAAACAAACAGGTAGGTCCAGGGGAGATGACTCAGTCTGTCCCTCTGCTGCTGCCGGGGTTGCACCTCTGCATTCCAGAGGAGAGCTTTGGTTGATGCCAGGAAAGGTCGGGATTGGGCAGAGGACCTCAGATAACATCCCTGGATTTCTGGGGGTGGTGAAAGCACCCAGAGAGCACCGAATTCCTTTGAGATGTTAGACACATCCATGAGGAGTGAGAGCAGAGGGGTTCCCCAGGCGTTTCTGGCTGAGTTCCAGTGTCTACACAGATCGTATCGAGTGTAAATGGATTTCATGGCAGGCCTCGCTCCAGGCCCGAGTCTGTTCTTGTCTCCCATGTGGGGAATTCCCGAGATGTTGTCAAGAGCCTGCAGCAGCTTCCCTTGGAGGTGCCAGCAGCAGTGTCCCAGGCTGCTCTGTGCTCCCAGCTCTGTTCCCATGGCTGTCCCACTGCAGGTGGCGGGGCTGTTCCACCACGCCAGCATCGGGAACCCCATCAACATCGCCATAGTGCGGCTCATCCTGCTGGAGCACGAGGAGGTGAGGGCAAAACGGGCACTGAGCCCTGGCAGCCAGGCTGGGATGGGCTGGCAGCTGGTCTGGAAAACTGGGCTCCCTCCTGGGCTGTCCTCATGGCCTGCCTGAGTGTGTGTGAGAGAAATCCAGGTGGCCACATTTGCCTCCTTGTCTTGGCTGGTAGAACTGGGGGCACTGTGGGCAGAGGAGCCGCAGAGTCTGGTTTTTAGGGTGGTTTATGATAACACAGCATCAGTGAGGTGGCAGAGGGCTCTGGGTCACTGCATGGTCGTGTCCCAGCTGCTGTGGTGGCTCTGGGGCGCCTGAGGCCACTCAGGGGCTCCACAGCTGCATCTTTCACCCTCAGCCAGCACAGGGATTTTCCTGCAGTGGTTCTTAACCCCTGTTACTGGATGATTTAATGTTTTGGTTGAATCACAGATGAAAAGAAAGCAGGAAAAGGGCTGTCTTCCCACCCAGCCTACAAGCTATAAACATGGAGCTATTCCATCTGGATGGCAGTCACTCCCAATTTCGCTCTCGTGTGTCTGGGATCAGACCTCTCCCCTCCCCATCCCAAAATCCAAACAGCTCTGGCAGATTTCCCTTTATGTTGGCAGGAGGACCTGAAGATCTCCCACCACGCAGACAACACCTTGAAAAGCTTCTGCAAGTGGCAGAAGAGCATCAACGTGAAGGGAGACTCCCATCCCCTGCACCATGACGTCGCTGTCCTGCTCACCAGGTGAGGGCCCCACGCACTGGTTTGGTGCTGCAGGAGCTGCTCTGGCAGCTGAAAACTCACCTGGCTGCAGGTGGGGGCAGCCAGGGGAACATCTCCTGGGAGCTGTTGAAATCTCACTCTCCCTGCCTGGATACCTGCATGTAACATCTGTAATGTGAAATCTGGAGATATTTGGGTCCTGATGGCTGGAACTGCTGTGGAAGGTATCCCTGCCCATGGCAGGAATTAGATGATCTTTAGGACTCCTTCCAACCCAAACCATTCCATAAGCCTGTGATTCTATGAACTGGTCTCAAATCTCAGGTTTAAACCTGGATACAGCTCCCAGTTGAGGTTTCCAGATGAGGTTTTCACCGTGGCCCTGTTGCCAAGCCCCAAAACGGCTGGATCCTCCCAGGAGTTGTGCACAGGGATTAATTCTCCTTTTTCCCCTCAGAGGCTGGGCTTGGCAGAGGAGCCCCTGGTAAGCCCCTGACCTCCCACAGAGCTGGCAGGAATTCCTGCCTCTGGCCAAGTTTGTGTACCTTGCAGTCAAAGCCTGTTTGGAGGCTTTCAGGCTGCCGTGAGTTGGCTGTTGTGGTAGTTTGGGTGATGATTCACAACCCACAACAGCTTTATCTTCTCTGGGAAGCTGCTTTGTAGCAGAAATGAGGCACTTGAGGCCTTGTACTTCAATGGAGCTGTTCTTCCTGGGTGGCTGGAGCCGCCCTGGAAAACCACAGCACCTCTGGGATGTGCTTCCCCATAGCATTGCTTGATTATCCCCAGCATCAGCTTTATTTATACAATGGAATAAACGTAGCCGGGCTGGCCAGCAGCTCCCATTAATCTGGCTTAATAATGAGCTGGGGATACTGGAAGAGGAAAGGGGAAAGGAAAGGTCACAAATGTTTCCCTTGTGAAAGGATGTTGGATGTCTCCATTCTCACTCCTGTTTGGCTGCTGTCCGTGTGCCGGGTCCTGCTGCCTTCCAACGCCCTCTCTGCTCTGTGTCTGTCTGTCTGTCTGTGTGTCCTCGTCCCCTCGGCCAAGGAAGGACATCTGTGCTGCCATGAACAGGCCCTGTGAGACCCTGGGGCTGTCCCACGTGGCCGGGATGTGCCAACCCCACCGGAGCTGCAACATCAACGAGGACACGGGGCTGCCCCTCGCCTTCACCGTGGCCCACGAGCTCGGACACAGGTAACCCTCTTCCTCCTCCTCCTCTTCCTCTGCGTGCGCTGTGGGGCTGGAGAAGACACAGGGGGAAGTTGGGAGATGGCTCCCAAGTGGGACCTCACTGGTGCAAACCTTCCCTTGCTCCGTGGGGACTTCGAGAGCCATTTAATCCAAGGCAGCCTGGAGAAATTGCATTGTGTATTGTTCTGTGGTGATTTGGGGAGCATTTGGAGCAGGGGTTGCCCACTGAGAAATTTTAAAGTAGGATCTGTCTATAATATCAGAGAGAGGATTTTGCTTGCCCCAGTTTCAGTTACATTTTGGCAAGGTCACTTGAACACTGCAGTTCCCAATAGACATCTGTGTGTGGGAAAACACCGACCAGTATGATCTTGTTGAGTATTCCCGAGTTTTCAGTGGGAAAGCTGAAATAAGATCACGGGCCAAAGTTCAGGGCTGTCAGTAGCATGTCCCCCAGGGCAGATCCCTGCTGCTGTGCCGGGAGCGGGGCCGGGGCCGTGCCCAGTGTCGCGCTGTGCCGGGAGTGGTGGTTGTGGTGCCTGTGGTGGTTGTGGCTCACCTCCCCTCCGTGGGCTGTGCTCTTACACAGTTTTGGGATTCAGCATGATGGAAGCAGCAATGACTGTGAGCCAGTTGGGAAAAGACCTTTCATCATGTCTCCACAGCTCCTGTATGACACGTCCCCACTCACCTGGTCCCGCTGCAGCCGCGAGTACATCACACGCTTCCTTGAGTGAGTGCTTCCTCCTCTTCTTCCTCACCGTGGGGGCTGGGGGTTTGGGGCCCAGGGCATGGGGGGATGCTCCATACTCTGGGATTGTCTCTAAGAGTATACAGGGTCTCTTGCCCAGAGAAGCTGTGGCTGCCCCTGGATCTCTGGCAGTGTCCAAGGCCAGGTTGGATGGGGCTTGGAGCAGCCTGGCATAGTGGAAGGTGTCCCTGCCCATGGCAGGGGGTGGGATGAGATGAGCTTTAAGGTCCTTTCCCACCAAACCATTCCATGATTCCGTGAATTCTCTCTGGGTTACCTCACTCTGTGCTGTGAAGAGGGGTCAGGAGTGTTTGGGGGAGGCACAGGGGCTGTGGTTGCACAGATAAAACCAGAGTGTTTTCCCTGATGTTCTCTGCAGGTTCTGCAGAATCTCTTTTATTCCCTCTGCCTGACATGGGCAAACCAGACCCAGCCAAATTCTTCCCTGCCTTTGTTTATTTTTAGCAGCCTCTTGTTAGGAAGTTCTGAGGAACACAGCCTGGAGTTTGGTTTGTCAGCCAGTGGCATTCTCCTCCCTTGCTACGGGAAGGTTTGAGAACAGTGAGGAGTAGCGAGGGGAGAGCTGGGCCAGGGGCTGGCGTTCCGTGGCCTGGAGGCTGCCAGAGCCAGGCTCCTGCTCCCAAATCCCAGGCTGGGACATGTGGGCTTGGCCCTGTGCAGGAGGAATTGCTGCTGATTTATGGCTTTCAGAGGAATGGAGCTTTCCCGCATCCGCAGCGCTCTTGGCCCTCTGCTTTTAACCTTCACTTTGGGATGAAGAATTTCCTGCTTGTGATGACCCTGAGCTGCTGCGAGCTGTGATGGGGGAGACAGAGCAGCTGGAAGCTCCCCTGGTGGGGTTTTGGTCTCTTTGCTCCCCCAGAAGGAGCAGCTCTTCCTCGTGAGCAGCGCAGGGCCCGGCAGGCGTCTGTCACCGGCTGTGACACCCCCGGGCCAGGGAGAGGCCAGGGCCAGCACAGGCAGGAGCGTGTTATAATGAGATGTTGGCAGGAGAAGGAGAAGGAGGGAGCCAGGAAACAGGACCCTGCTGACCTGGGGTTGCTGGATGTGCTTGGAACAGACCTCACGTTTGGAAAAACCACACTCTCAGATGATGATGATTATTATTTTACACAAGGCTGTTATTATTTTACAAGCACTGCTGAATGTGAGAGCATCTGAAAGCGATTCCCGGCAGCAGCACGGCCCTGGCTCTGCAGGTCAGCACTGGCTGCAGCTGGGGCTGCAGGGTCAGGGTCTGCCTGGACATGAGGGGACACTGGGAGAGCTCCTGTCCCTGCTGTGGCAGTGGTGTCCCCAGGGAAGGTGTCCCCTTGCTCAGACCAGTGTAGGATGCTGGCACGGGGTGGCTGGGGATGCTCCTGCAGTGGAGGGACCCTTCAGTCTTTGCTCTACATCAGACAAGCAGATTTTCATCCTCTTTCCAGTGCTAAAACTCTTCTTCCATCATCTTCCTCTTCCTGGGGCCTGCTGCCCTTCCCATGCCCATGCCACTCCTCTGCCAGCTCCACCAGCTCCATGGGTTGTGCAGCTGATTCTTCCCAAGCTCCAAGCCTTGCCTTTGTTTTTGTTGAATTCTGTCCTGGCTTTTTTGGAGCCTTCCTCCAGTTCTCCAGGAGCTTTTGGAATTTTAATCCTGCTCTCAAATGTATCTGCAGATCCTCTCAGCCTGCTCACAGATGGGGATTTAATCATTGTTCCATCCACTCCATCCTCCAGCTCGTTAAGGAACAGGCTGGAACAGGCAGAGCAGTGCAAGCCTGTGTGTCTTTCCCTGTGGACTGGGATTTACTGCAGATCCCTGAAAGCCAGAGGGAAACTCAAGCCAATTTTTCCCTGCCTGGAGATGTGTTTTGGCCAATTGAACAGACCAGGAGAATGATTGTAAAATATTTAACAAAGAAATAGATTCTGGAAAAGCTGGAAAACTGGGGTGGATCCCAGTCACCCCCTGACTAGACAGAGGCCCCTCTGTAAGCTGGGGCAGTGCAGGGAGTGCCCCAGGCAGGTCAGAGGGACAGGAGGCTCTGGACCATTTGTGGGGGACCTGTGGGGCCCCTGTGCTGGGACACAAAGAGGCAGAGGTTGAAGAGTCCAGAGCAGCATGAGTGTCACATCTGGGGCTCATCCAGGATGAAATGCTTGAGCCTGGACTTCTTCCAGTAAGGATACCATTCCTTCCATTTTTAGAGAAAACATTCCAAGTGTAAAGAATGGGATGAGCTTTAAGGCTCCTTTCAACCCAAACCGTTCCAGGATTCTCTGATTCTATGGAACTATGTGTGGAGGTGCAATGCAGTGACCCCCCTGTGTGCCTGACACAGGCTGCACCAGGACCCTGTGTCCAGCTGCTCAGCCCATGCTCCATCCATCCCAGCTCAGCTCCACATCACCCACAGCCATCTTTCTCTTCCCACTGGGCTGGGAGCAGCAGGATGCTCCTGCTGTTGGGAGTTTGGGAACAGAGACTTTCAAGCCCTTGGGCTGCTGAAAGCAACCCATTTCCTGGTTTTTCCCCCAGGGAAATAGAAGTATATTGCAGTGAGGATATACATGGGAGTTTAAGGAGCTGTCTCCAATGAGGAGCTGTTTGCAGGTGTCCAATGTGGAACTCGGTGGGTGGGATGGGAAAGGGAGGAGGGAGCGCTGGTTCTGCTGGGCATCACCCTGGCACTGCCAGCACCCCAAAGCAGGACCTCTCCTGCTTCCAGCCCTTGTTTCTATGCTGCTGGTTTGGGTTAAAAAGGAATCTCATTTCAAGTTAATTCAGAGCTGTTCCCAATCACAACAAACCCAAGTAATCTGATCCGCCACGATGGCCTTGCCAGAGGCTTGGCCTTGCTGGAAACAAGTTCGTTTAAATCAACACTGAGGGCTGAACTGGTGACAATTCCGTGTGTGTTTGGGAAGTATCAGAGCAAAAGCAGTTGGAGCAGCGGGAAGCACCGCCTGCCTCGGCCGCTCCACTCCCACCTCTGCTCCAAAGAAATCCTGTCCAGCCTGGTTTGAGCACTTGTGTGGTGGTAGTATGGGAGTGAGCACGTTTGGCTGCTGATAATCTCCTTTATTCCTGTTAGCAGGGTCTGCAGGGACATTTCTGGAGGTTGTGGGTCCACCGGGACATTTATGGTTGTTGCCCCTTCTGTCTTTGCCTTCCCCATGTCCTGCCATCCCTGGAGGACATGGGAACATCCTTCTGGAGGGCTCCCACCCCAAAAAGGTACCCAGAGGTGCCCATCCACAGCGAAGCAGCTCCAGGGATTGCAGAGCCAGGCTCGTGTCAGTGAGAAATGCTGATTGCACCTCATCCTGGGACATTCATCAGCAGCTGTTGCCCCCTGGCATCTGCTGGAGGTGTTGGATGCCTGGGGTGACACTGCTGTGACCTCTCTCTTCCAGCCGAGGCTGGGGGCTGTGCCTGGATGACCCCCCTGCCCGGGAGGTGCTGGACTTCCCCCTGGTGCCCCCAGGCGTCCTGTACGACGTGGGTCACCAGTGCCGGCTGCAGTACGGCCCCTACTCCACCTTCTGCGATGACATGGACGTGAGTGGGGTCCCTGCTGGGCGATGGGCTCCGGGGGGCTCTGGGCTGGGGCTTTGCTGGGGCTGTGCCCTCCCTGCCGGAGGGTTGGATCTGTGCCGGAGGGTTGGATCTGTGCCGGAGGGATGGACCTGTGCTGGGATCCATGGCAGGAACCGTATCTCCCTGCTTCCCCCAGAGCGTCTGCAACACGCTGTGGTGCACGGTGGGGAACACGTGTCATTCCAAGCTGGACGCGGCTGTGGACGGCACGGCGTGCGGGGAGAGCAAGGTAAGGGGGTGGAGACCCCTCCATGGGCTCGGGGACCCCTGGTCCTGCTCACACAGCAACTGTGCAGGGTCCAGGGCAGGGATGGGCTCGTCCCGCTGCCCTTGCTCTGCCCGAACACCAGGGACTGCCCTCAGGGAAACTTAAAAGTCCTTGGGAAGGTGACTCACTTGGGATTGTTTGAATCACTTGGGAAGGTGAAACCCATGGTTAATGGCCATGGCAGAAGAGCACAAGGCTCTTCTGCTGCCATGGTGGATGCTCATCCCTGTGACCTGCCCCACTGCTGGGGAGGCACCTCTGAGCCCCTCTGGCTCTTCCCTCTGGACTGACACTGGGCTGTGAATCCCCTTGCTGAGGGGTCTCCCTGGAATTTTGGGTTTGTTGCCTCCCTCAAATCCTCAAACAGCCCAATATCTCTGAGTTTCCCATTGCTTGAGGAACTCTGGGCTCTGGCAGAGCCCGTCTGGCCCCAGGCACCTCCATGCAAGCGAAGCCTGGGTTTCCACGGGACGATCCGTGTGCTGGGCCTCAGTGCTCTTTGTCCTTAACCTGGTGTTCTCCTCTTGCTACCTGTCCCCCCCGCAGTGGTGCTTCAATGGCGAGTGTGTTCCCGTGGGATACCGGCCCGAGGCCATCGACGGCGGCTGGAGCTCCTGGAGCTCCTGGGCCTCCTGTTCCCGCAGCTGTGGTGCAGGAGTGCAGAGTGCTGAGAGGCACTGCAGCCACCCCACGTAAGCCAGCCCTGACCCTAGGGCTGCCCAGACCCCCAGGGCACCAGTCAGGAGTCACAGAACCCTGGGGTGGTTTGGGTTGCAAGGGACCTTATTCCATCCCCTGCCCTGCGAGCATTGCGGTCTGACTCAAACAAAGGGCAGAGACTCCACAGTCGGAGATGTAAAACATATCCAGTGTCCTTCAGTGACAGAACAGCAAACCAGGCATTCTTAGAGCCTGATTCAGAGTTGTTTTGAAAAATCCTGCTGCAGTTTATCACCCTGCTGAATTCCATGAGCCAGTGCTGGTTCCTGCCTAGAAGTGTCCAGGCACTGCTGGAGGAGCTGCCATTTCCATCCCAGGATTTCTGGGCTGACCCATGTGCTCCCCAGATGTCCCCTTGGTCACCACATCACTGTCGCACTGGATTCAGCCAAAACCCCTGGCTTGCCCTGGTGTCAGAGCACCCTGGGATGGGGAGGAAAAGGGCTTTGTAGTAATGTTCCAGGGGAATCATTCTTCCATGGCATGGGGAACTCTGGCAGCCCCAGGAGTGAGCTCCTGATGTGGCCAGACGTGTGTTGTGCCCATCCTCTTCCTCAGGTGAGTTTGGCACATGCTGCTGGGCTCTTGAGGGAAGTGCTCTGTCATCTCAGTCCTGGATCAAGACCTGGATTTGTGTTTGACATAATAAACTGTGGCAGAGGTGCTGCGGTAGTTTATGGAGTGTTCCAAACACAGCTGTGGGCAGGCAGGAGAGCAAACACTGGGAATTTCCCGGGCAGTTGTTTGCTTTGGCCACTGGAGGTAAATCTTCAGCTCTGCCCTTGGGATGAAAAACTGAGAAAATGTGTGCTGGGCATGCTCCCCTTCCACAGCCGTTCCCTCAGGGCAGGGCATGTAAACACAGTCCTAAAATAATCATTAGCTTCATTCTCTTCAGCAAAGTGTGCCCGGGAGAAGGAATTTTCACAAGGCCACTGGGACACAGGCCACTGAGAGTGGTGTGACCAAAGGGAAAGGCAGCATGGCAGGAGATGGTGGCCGTGTTGTGAGGGTCTGCTGGCATCTGAGAAAAAATTGTTGATGCTTCTCAAATCTCTCTTGCTTTAAAAAGTCCAGTTTTGTCATTCCCTGGGGCAGTAGAGGAGCAAAATCAGGAGGACACTCTGGGTGGGATTGGAGGGCAGCTCCTCTGGAGCAGCTGCAGGATGGGCACCAAGCTGGATGGGGCTTGGAGCAACCTGGCCTGTGGAAAGAAGGCAGAGGGTGGAACAGGATTGGCTTTAAGGTCCCTTCCAACCCAAACCGTTCTGGGATTCTCTGATTCTAAAGTCTCTTTCACTCCAAACCCTTCTGTGACTCCTGTTTCTCCCTGCCTTGGACAGGCCGAAGTACGGGGGCCGGTACTGCCTGGGGGAGCGGAAGCGGTTCCGGATCTGCAACGTGAGGCGCTGTCCCCCGGACAAGCCCTCCTTCCGCCAGGTCCAGTGCAGCCAGTTCAACCCCATGCTCTACAAAGGGAAGCTCTACAAGTGGACACCGGTGCCCAACAACAGTGAGTGGAGGGCAGAGACCTCAAACCTGGAAACGCTCGGACACGGTCCCGCAAACGGCTGGAGTTGGCTGTTTGTGTCCCAGCGTTGCCTCGCAGCCTGTTCACGCCGTGTTTTGTATTTTGCGTTGTGGCTGGGCTTGCAGGGTTGATTTGTGTTCTCGGAGACGGCCCCGGGTGCTGGGGTTGAGTCTGTGCCTGTTCCCCAGTTAACCCCTGCGAGCTGCACTGCCGGCCCGAGCACGAGTACTTCGCGGAGAAGCTGCGGGACGCGGTGGTGGACGGCACGCCCTGCTACGACAGCGACGCCAGCCGCGACGTCTGCATCAACGGCATCTGCAAGGTGGGGCCTTGGGGGGGACAGGGACACACCGGGCCTGGGAAAACATGAGTGGGGGCACAACCCACCCTTGGGTGCTCAGCATCCCCTCCCTGCCATGCTGAGCTCACTCCTTTTGCCATTCCCCATTTGGGAGGTGTTCCTGATTCCCGTGGGGTGTGTGGTAGAGGCTGTGTCAACCTCTGTGCTGGCCTCAAGGAGACAGAGCCAGGCTGGACGGGGCTTGGAGCAACCTGGTCTGGGGGAAGGTGTGCCTGCCCATGGCAGGGGGGCTGGAACTGGATTGTCTTTAATGTCCCTTCCAACCCAAACCATCCCACAATTCCATGAATCCTTTGGAGACGGTGCAGTCGGTGCTATGAATGATGTGGGAGACGCTGGTGTGGGGCTGACGGGGCTCCCTTGCAGAACGTGGGCTGTGACTACGAGATCGACTCGCACGCGGTGGAGGATCGGTGTGGGGTCTGCCACGGGGACGGCTCCACCTGCCACACCGTCCACAAGACCTTCGAGGACAGCGAGGGGCTGGGTAAGGGCACCTCCATCTGTCCACAGAGCACCACGTGCCTGGTGCAGCACAGCTGGGCTGCTGCTGCTCCTTTGGAGGGGGGGTTTAATTCCAACTTGTTGATTTTTTGGGGATTAGACAGCAGGGAACTCAGGTGGGCTCAGGGCAAGGTAGGGTTTGGTGCCCACTGGTGCCTTACAGAGGTGTTAAGGATTGGCACCATGCTGGCACCCAGGGGACACAGCACCCACTCAGGGGACACTGGCACCCTCCCAAGGACAAAAATCGTCTCAGACACCTCTGACTCCACCAAGACCAGTGCTTGGTTCCATTCCCAGGTTATGTTGACATTGGGATTATCCCTGTGGGAGCCCGGGAGATCCGGATTGAAGAAGTGGCAGAGGCTGGGAATTTCCTGGCGTTACGGAGCGAGGACCCGGAGAAGTATTTCCTGAATGGTGGCTGGACCATCCAGTGGAACGGGGACTACAGGGTGGCAGGGACCACCTTCACCTACAAGAGGACGGGAAATTGGGAGAACCTCACCTCCCCTGGGCCCACTGTAGAGCCCGTGTGGATCCAGGTACGATGGATCCTGCCTTCCTTGTGGGGCTGAGCTGCCGTGGTCCCTCACGGCCCCTCCCTGCATCCAGGGGATGGGCTCTGCACCTCCTTGGGGTGTGTTTCTCTGGGAGCCAACGCTGGGGCAGCCAAGCATGCACTGCCGGCCCGGGGAGTGTTTCCAGCCCACACCACTTCCAGCTGAGCCTCATCCCCTTTGCAGCATTCTGCAAAATATTTACACAGGAGAGAGAGAGAGGAGAAAGAGCAATTTCCTGAGGCCTTTCCCTATCTTATCAAGAGCAGGGAAAGAGCCCCCAGTGCTTCTGGCTGAGGACAGTCAGGAGTGAGGGAGCTGCCAGTTCGTGCAAAGCTGTTGGGAGTCACTATCCTTGTGACTGAGGCCAAGCCTTCCTCTAGAGAAACCAGTGGGAATCATCCCACAAATGATGACCCCGCTGGCACCAGGCTGAAATCCCTCGTGGTGCCAGGTGTTGTGCAGAGGTGGTGATGGCCACAGGGCTGCATCCCGTGGACCCCCAGGATCCCCCTGCCCTGGAGGTCACGGCCCAGCCCAACACGCTCCCCAGAGCATCCCCCCCTTTGCACGGGCTCACCCAGAGCTCGGCCACTCTGAGCGGCCAAAATCTCCTGCCTTTCCTTCAGCAGCAGCTCGGGGTGGGATGTGAGCGGGATCCTGGGCCTGCTGCCGCCACGGGCTGCTGTTAATGGGAACAGCACCACAGATCATTTTCTGGGATTCATAACCTAATTAAAACCTTTGGACAAGAATGTTTCAATACTCGTGGAGAGGTTTTGGAAAGGCGCCCTGGCTCCCGCCAAAGCTCCAAGAACAACAAAGCTTTGGCAATAAAGGGAGTGCTTAGGCTAGGAAAAACAGGGATGAACTCCCGGCCCTCGCGAGCGCGGGTGCGGGAGGCGCTTTGAGCAGGGCTTGTGTCAACCACAGCAGCAGCGGGAGCCCGTTTGGAGTGGGAAACAATTTCGGAAATTCCACCCATGGGCAGGAACACGTTCCACAGACCGGGTTACATCAAGTCCCATCCAGCCCTGATGTGGAGCTCGGCACAGGGTCATGGCCTTCTCTCCCTGCTGGGCAGGTCCTTCTCTCCTGAGAAGCCTCCAGGGCAATGCCACCCCCCACTGCCCTGCCTGGCCACCCCCTGACTGTCCCCTGTGTCCCCCAGCTGCTGTTCCAGGAGACCAACCCCGGAGTGAGGTACCAGTACACGATCCAGCGCCCGGCCGACAGCGAGAACGAGATCGAGCAGCCCGAGTTCCTCTGGCGCTTTGGCTCCTGGACCACCTGCACGGCCACCTGTGGGACAGGTGAGTGTGGCCCTGCGGGACACCTGCTCTGAGCAGTGGAGCATCCTTGGGGAGCCTTAGAAATTCCTAGGTCTTGGGTTTCACGAGGTCTTAGGGAGGAAAAAAGGGACATCTGCCGAGGTCACAGCTCCGGTGCCCCCGTGGCGCTCACCAGGAACCCCAGGGCTTTATCAGCGCTTTGCTCCCGGCTCGGTGTCCTGTTACTCGGCAGGGGAGGGAGACAAAAGAGCTTTAGAGAAATCAAGGGGGTGTGGAAGGGTTGGTCTCCTGCCTGGCTGGGCCTCTCCAAGGCGGGGAGAATATCCAGGGCTTTACAGAGAATGCTGGGGTCCCACACTGTCTGTGTGTGGACATTTGCTTCCTCCTGTCTTGCCCCACTGCACCACTGGCTGGGTGTGCCAGGGTCCCCAGGGCAGCTTTTGGGGCAGCTGGTGCCGAGGGACATTTCTGGAACACTGCCAGGGGAGGCTGGAACCAACAAGCACTTCCTCGAGAGCAGCTAGCACAGGAAAAAAGGGGAATTCAAGGACACTTCTGCTTTCTAGGTAGCACAGAGTGCCAGGACACGGGCTTTGTTTCAAACCAGCTTTCCTTTGTATGAATTGAGTGCTTGGGTTCCAGAACAGAAGGGAAATAGAGGAGTGAATCAGGCAGGAGTTGGGTGAGGGTAAGCAGCTGGAGGAAGACTGAGCCCCTCTTCCTGCACTGAGTGATGATGTGAGCTGAGACGTGGATTTGGGAGAGCTCACACTGAACCTCTGGTGAGTCCCAGGGCCCTGTAAGCTCCCAAGTGCTTGAGCCAGATCCCAGCTCAGCAGCTTCAGCAGGGTTCTATCAGTCTCAGCTGAGCTCGTGGTAACAGCTCTCCATGTCACAGGTCAAGTACGTGTTGCAGAAACAGGGACAGAAGCCGGAGCGAGGCAGTGTGGTGAGGTCACCCTTAAAAACCCCTGTGAGGAGACTGGGGACACGGGGCTTTGGCCAGTGATTTGTCCCTTGGCTGGGCTGGGGCAGGGCTGCCCAAAGATCTGAGTTCTGCCCCTTGGCTGCCCACAGCCCCCAGAACTCCCAGTGCACACAGGCTCTGGTGGGCAGTGGTGCCAGGATGGTGCAGCTCTGTGGCTGCAGCACCTCCAGCTGCCGTCCTGCCCCAGCTGCACCGGTGCCATGGGGCTCCTCCATGAGGGCACTGCACCCTCAGCCCAAATGAACTTGCAGCTTCAAGTGGTGGTTTTGTTTTCTTTCCTCTGTTCTGGTGGCTCAGGCTCACCAAAGGCCTCCTGCCACCTGCTGCCAGAGGGTGCTGGGTGGTTCGGTTCGGTTTCCAAAGCTGAGCTGTGTGGTGTCAGTGTCCTGTCGGTGCGCCCGGGGATGCCTGTGTCCTGTTGGTGCCCTGGGGGTGCCCTCAGTGTCCGTCCTGCCCACAGGGGTGCAGCGGCAGGTTGTGCACTGCGTGGAGAGGCTGGCGGGCCTGGTGGAGGAGCGGTTCTGCGACGCGCTCACCCGCCCCGATGACCAGCAGCGCACCTGCAGTGAGGAGCCCTGCCCGGCCAGGTGCGACCCTTCCCCTCTCCCTCACCCTGGAGATGGGTCCCAGGCTGTGTTGGTCCATGACAACATCCCTGGCGTTGCCTGACTGCTGCAGGGCATTGCCCGTCTGCGGGCTGAGCCTCATGGGAGGTCCTGGCAGGATGCTCCTCTCTGCCTCTGTGCACATAACCCTGGCACAGCTTGGGGACTGTCCCATCCCTGACCCTCTGTCCAGGCTCCCAGACCTTGGACTGATGCATTTGGGATCCTCCTTTCTCCATGGCCGCACATGACAGGCAATGGGGTGGATCCTGGTGTACAGCCACTTGCTCTGGCTCAGATCTTTCCCGTTTCCCCTTCCCTCTCTGCAGGTGGTGGGTGGGTGAGTGGCAGAAGTGCTCGGCCACGTGCGGCCGGGCAGGGCTGATGAAGAGGACGGTGCTGTGCATCCAGAGCGTGGGGCTGGACGAGCAGAGGGCCCTGCAGCCAGCAGACTGCCAGCACCTCGCCAAGCCGGATGCCACCACGCCCTGTCACCCAGAGGTCCCCTGTCCTTCCCAGTGGGCTGTGGGGAACTGGTCGGAGGTGAGAGGGAACATCAGGGGTGGGAGCTGGGGACAGGTGCTCCTAGATGCCTCAGCCTGCCCAAGAGCCATGGGTGTGCTCCTGCTCACAGAAAATCCATGGATGTGTCTGTGTGGGCTCAGCAGTTCCCATGGACAGGAATTCCATTGCTTGGAGAGGTCTCAGAGTGAGGAAGGAGCAGTTTAACACTGCCCCATCTCTGAGCTTTGCAGCTCCCTCACACAGGGTGAGGGCAGTGCTCTGGGCTTGGTGCAAGGAGGGCAGAAATGAGGTTTTCAACTGGACGTGGCTTGGAACAGCCTGGTATAGTGGAACGTGTCCCTGCCCCATGGCAGGGAGTGGAAGTGGGTGATCCTCAAGGTCCCTTCCAACCCAAACCATTCCATGGGGTGATTAATGGTGACACTGTGTAATTTTGATTTATTTTTGTGTTTCTGTGAATCAGCTTAACCACAGGCTGAGGGTTTCAACCAGAAAATGATAACTCATAGTTTAAGCAGCCATTCCAGAAGTGTTCAGAGTGAAGACAAATATCAGAAGAGAAAGGAGAGAGCCTGGGAACAGAGCTTGTTGCTAAGGAACAAATGGAATCAAATGTGAACAGAGAATTTGAAGGCTAGATGAGAGCAAGTTGGAAATATTTTTCTAGGGGCCCACAAAAGCCACAATTAAGGGCTGAGAAAGATGGATGCAGTGGTTTAATGGGAAAATTATGGCTTGTTGGTGGATCAGTGCTGGGCAGGGCCAGCCCCAGCCCTCACAGTTGTCCTCTGTGGTGTTGGCACCAATGGATTTGTGAGCCCAAGAGAAATGTGGTTGGGATTTTGAGGTTCTGTAATTTTTCTGTCCTTTAATTTAAAGGGAGAGCCCTCTTTCTTTTCCATTTCTACCACCACCATAAGTAGAGGAATTGGAGGGGCTTGGAACCCAGAACTGTGGTCGTTCTGTCAGCAGTATCAGCAGGGTGGGGCAGTTTTGTCCGTGCAGAGCCCAGGCAGGACATGTGCCCTGAGCACCAGAGCAGCCATGCCAGAGGGGCTCTCTGGGGCTTGGGTGGTCCACAGACTGCTGAAACTCTGGGACTTAGTGCCAGAGGACCCCGAGGCACTGTACATCCAGCTGTACGGACTTTCCAGAGAAGTTAATGTGGTCAGAATATTGTTCATTAGTTCCCAAACGGGATGGCTGTGTCCTGGCAGGAGCACATCCCGCCGTGCCAGCCAGCCCTGATGCCTCCTGCCCAAGGCTGAACCCTCCTGCAAGCTCGGTGTGTTCCCACACGAGGCTCCTAGCAGCCCTCATTCCTTATCTGTGTCCCAAGGGCTTTCCTGATAACCCAGCCTTGGCAAATAACCTCCCTCCTTGCCCCCTGCAAGCGCTGTGATACCTGGAGTTATCTCCTGGATGCAGCTGGAGGCCTTTGCTGGGAAGTTTCAGCTTTGTGGGAGTTGACTGCTGTTTTCCCAGTGGCCATCCCAGGGGGAGGAGCAGCTCCTTGCAGCCCTCTCAGAGGTGTTGGTGTGTGGTAATGTTTGATTCCAGCTCCTGGAAATGCCTGGTGGTGGCCACATGGTGTTAGCAGAGAATCCTGGAATGTTCAGGGGTGGAAGGGACCGTAAAGCTCATCTCATTCCACCCCCTTGCCATGGGCAGGGACACCTTTCACAAGTCCAGGTTGCTCCAAGCCCCAAATGCAGCAGAAAATGCTGCTGTTCCCTTTTTCGGCTTCTCTGTTTCTTTTGTACTGATCCATCTCAAAGAGCCCATTATGGGGGGACAAAACTCCGTCCTGACCTTTGCTTTTTCCCTACTCAGACAACACCCATGTTGTTATTCCCTGCTTCAAAGAATGCTCTTCTAGAAGAAGAGATGCAATTCATGGCAATAGGTCACAGGAAAGACCTATTAGATCATCTTACCCCTGCCCTTCCCAGCATCCATCTCCCGGGAAAACTGTTCCTGGCTGGAGTACAGGTCAAGGATCACCCTGAACAAAGTCCCCAGAGCACCAGCCCTGCTCTGGGACAGCCTCCAATGGGGGGAGCCCCAGAGGGCAATTTGGGCAGTAATGCTCTGCTTACCAGTGTGACCACTACCGCACGGGTGGGACTGGCACAGGAGCTGTCCAGGGACCCAGGTGGGTGGTGGGAGCTGGCAGAGTGACGTGGAGCCCCATGCCCGAAGCACTGTGGCACAGGGGACAATGGAGCCCTCACAGAGGGATCCCTGGTGAGAGCATGGATGCCACTCCCAGCCCAGCTCCACGGACTTGTCCCTCTCTCTTCCCTTCCCAGTGCTCTGTGACCTGTGGAAACGGGACCCAGAGACGCCCTGTCCACTGCAGCAACAGCACCGGGGCCGCGTGTGACCCTGCAGAGAGACCCAGCCCCGAAAGGATTTGCTCCTTGCCACAGTGCCAGAAGAAATGGGACAGTGGCAACGCAGACTGGTCTGGCAGCGGCTCCTCCAGCAGAGAGATTTTTAATGAAATCCATTACATCCCCAGCAACCACATTGCTAAATTTAACCCCTTAATCTCAAACATCCCGGAGTCCAATGATGTCAATGTCATCACCGAAGACAACTTCTCAACCAGGAAGGGAAATGTCTTCATTGATGATTTTTACTATGATTACAACTTTATCAACTTCCATGAGGATCTGTCTTACTATCCCTTCACGGAGGAGACCAAAAGCGAGGAGCCAAAGCCAGAGCTGAGCACTGATGACATGGAGTGGCCCCAGGAGCTGCCCACTGAGACCCTGCTGACCACCGAGCTGGGAGCAGAGAGTGAGGGCACCAGTGAGGAAAAGGCTTCTGCTCCTGTGGATGAGCAAGAGACAGAGCCTGGGGATTTAGCCATGAATGACCTCCTGAGAGTGGTCCCTGAGGATGTGGGATCAGCCACTCCCAGACACACCACCCCTGGCTTTTTGGGTGAGAAGGGGGAGGATACAGTGCTTGTGCTCCACTCTGAGCACCACCCACCCACCCAGAGCTCCTTGAGCCATGACTCTGCAAACAGCCACGGCCACCTGCCCTGGGATGAACCTCACGGAGCTGTGCCCACCAGGACCAGCCCTGGGCAGCATCCCCCAGTCCATGGCCTTGTTCCCTGGGATCCCCACCCAGCTGATCTGGTGACCACGGGCTGGGCCAGTGCCAGTGTGGGTATGTCCCATGAGCCGGGAGCATCGGGCAGCCGCAGCGATGGCCATGTGAGCACAGAGGGACACGGCACGGCCAAGTCTGCAGGGAGAGGCCACGAGGACTCCAGGGAAATGGGTCTGGCCATCACCAATTACATTAATGGTGCAGGCCCTCAGCCCACAGAGCAGCATGGATGGGCAGGAATGCCAGAGAAGATGTTGGACACACAGGCAGGCGGCCAGTCCCATGGGATGGAGAGGGCAGATCTTTCCTTGCCCACCCCACAGGCCCCGAGCTGGGAGGTGGCAGGGAGTGCTGGTAGCCCCTACTCTGCTGTGAGTCCCCCTCCTGTGGGTGGTGATGGGGCTCCCATGGGGCAGGGGGGGTACCAGCCAGAGCTCTACAGCCCCACAACCCCCACCTCAACCCCCTCAGTGGCCACAACAGCCCCTCCAGTGTCCTTGTCCCCTGCCACGCCCGGGCCAGCCACCCAGCTCACTTCCAGCAGCCTCACCCAGCAGGATGCCCTGGCCCCAACCATGCCCACAGCCCCAGCTCATGGCCCACCTGCCCACACAGCAGAGTCCCCACTGGAATGGTGGACAGAGGGGGTGTCCCAGCACCTGGATCCGGCATCGCCCCGCACCGAGCTGACCTCCCATGGGACCCCACTGAGCGTCACTGCACCAAAGGAACACTCACCGTGGGCACCCCCAGGGACATCTGTCTCCCGTGACGGGGGGCATGAGTTGTCCCAGCCCACTCCTTTGCCCCCACTGCTCTGGGAGAAGAGGCTGGAGGAGGAGGAGGCTCCGCTTCCACCATCGATCACCACAGCAGCCACTGCCAAGCCCAGCTGGGAGGTCGGGAACTGGAGCGAGGTACGTGGTGAGCCCCAGTAAAAATGTGACACAGCCAGTGTGGATGTGAGACCTGTCCCTGTCCTGGCTGGCTCTGGGACATTGCTCTTGGCAGCAGTCAGTGGCTGGGGTCATTAGTGCTAATTAAAAGACAATTGGTAACCAAAAGCTAAAGGTACCCCCAGTCCCAGGGTGCTGCCCCATTTTCCCCTGAGCTGTGGGCAGCCATGGCCATGACAATCCTGAGAGTAAACACTAAGCAGGGAGGGAAGGATTAGTCCCACCCAGAGCAGAAACAACTGGAATGGGCTATGGAGAAGTATGTTCCTCCTCCTTCCCTGGGCTGAGAGCTGCCTGATGTGGGATTGCTGAGAGGCAAAAGGTCCTCTGCCCGCATCATCCCACAGCCCCAGTTTACCCAGCACCCTCGCAGTGCCCATGGAAGAGGCAGGAGCTGAGTCCCCAGGGACCCTTCTGCTGGGTCAGCAGGCTCCCTCCTTGGCCAGACCCAGAGCTGGGGGATCAGGGGTGTCGGGATGGAGAGCAGCAGAGTCCCTGTGTTGCAGTGCTCGGCCACGTGCGGTGTGGGCGCGGTGTGGAGGCCTGTGCGCTGCAGCAGCGGCAGTGACAGTGGCTGTGCCATGGCTGACAAGCCCGTCCCCGCCCGGAGGTGCTCCCTGAGACCCTGCTCAGCCTGGCGTGTGGGCAACTGGAGCAAGGTAAGGGGCCCTGCGGGGAGGGAGGGTCCCCAAAACCCACGGGACAAGGCAGGTGTGGGGTCACACGTGCTCTTGGGGAGGAGGGCTCTTGCCCCATGGCTCACAGAGGCAGATGGTGAAGATTTGCACTTGCCACAGAGTTTAAACTGCTCATCCCACAGTATTTTAATTTTTCTTGCTCTTGGGCTGGCAAAAATGTCAGGAATTAGCAAAAGGTAAACCAAGTGATTTCAAAGGCCAGGTTGGGTGGGGCTAGTCTAGTGGATGTCATCCCATGGCAGGGGCTTAGAGGAAGACGGTCTTTAAGGTCCATCCCAGACCATTCTGTGGTTCTATGATTTGTCAGTCTCTGGACAATGTTCTGGCCACTCTTCACTGCCAGGGGATGTTTGCAGTTGGGTTGGGTGAATTCGGTAGGTTCGGTGGTGGGGAACAGCTCTCCTTGCTCTAGGTGGTTGCTGTTCTTGGGATCATCAGTTCTTTAAGGCATAAAGACTGTTCTTGTCACAGCTGAAAACCGCCTGGTTTCAGAGGGGTGCTAGTGACAGATGAGCTGCACAGACTGTGCTCTAGCTTGGCCTACTGCAAGAGGGGAAAGGAGGTTGAGTGTCAGCCCAACCCAAGGCAGAGCATGTCCCTGGGGTCACCTCCCATTCCCACGGGGATTCCCCCTGCACTGGCTCTTGCTGCCCTTCCCCAACATGGTGCTGTGTCCTTTCCCAGTGCTCCAGGAGCTGCGGTGGGGGCACAAAGGTTCGGGATGTTCATTGCATTGACACCAGAGACCAGCGGCTGCTGCGGCCCTTCCACTGCCAGGCCGTGCTCTCCCAGCCCCCAGCACAGCTGCCCTGCCAGAGCGCGCCATGCCTGGACTGGTACACGTCCTCCTGGAGAGAGGTAGGGGCTGGCCAGGGGAGACAGCTCGTTCCACCCCCTGCCATGGTAGGGACACCTTCCACTATCCCAGGCTGCTCCATCCAGCCTGGCCTTGGACACTTCCTGGGATCCAGGGGCAGCCACAGCTTGTCTGGGCACCCTGTGCCAGGGCCTCCCCACCCTCCCAGGGAAAAATTCCTTCCCAGTATCCAGTCTAACCCTGCCCTCTGGCAGTGGGAAGCCATTCCCTGTGTCCTGTCCCTCCATCCCTTGTCCCCAGTCCCTCTCCAGCTCTCCTGGGAGCCCCTTTAGGCCCTGGAAGGGGCTCTGAGGTCTCCCTGGAGCCTTCTCTTCTCCAGGTGAAGACGCCCAGCTCTCTCCAGGGCAGAGGGGCTGCTGCAGCGCTCAGCCCCTGATGGTGTTCCCCGGTTTGTCCCACAGTGCTCGGAGCCGTGTGGCGGCGGGGAGCAGGCACGGCTGGTGACGTGCCCGGAGCCAGGGCGCTGTGAGGAGATGCTGCGGCCTAACAGCACCCGGCCCTGCAACACCCAGCCCTGCACCACCTGGGTGGTGGGGTCCTGGGGGCAGGTGAGCGGGGGCTGCTCCCCTCCATGGGGAATTGCAGGGAATAGGGGGGATCCCAGCCCTCAAACCAGCCCGAGCGCTGCTGCAGTAGCACCTCCTGGGCACTGGGGTGGCACTGGGGGCTCTGTGGGACACGGGGAGGGGTCCCCTGGCCTGACCCCTGGGCCCCACTCCTGCAGTGCTCGGCTCCCTGCGGAGGGGGCATCCAGCGGCGCCAGGTCAAGTGCATCGACACCAGGACGGGGGTGGCCGAGGAGGACAGCAGCCTGTGCGACCACGAGCCCTGGCCAGAGAGCACCCAGAAGTGCAACCCCCAGGACTGCGACAGCTCCGAGCCGGGTGAGCAGCAATCAAAACCAGTCTGAAAAATGATGTGGGAAGTCTGTGGGGAGATGGAGCGAGTGTTTCGTACATGGATTGTGTAAGGCTGACTTGGGTAATTGATAATTAAGTGGGAATGTTATAACTGTCTATAAATGTCCAGAGCATCCGTCCCTCAAGGGGCCAAGCAGGGTTTTGCTGGCACGGATGTGAGCTGGAATGTTCTTGTTGGAGCCAGTAGTGTTACCCAGCGCAGGGACACCTGAGGGACCCTGTGGGGTGAAGGGACTGCACTAAGGGGCAATGGGGCATGCAGGAAAAGGAAGGCAGAGGGGAATACCCAGTGATGGAGCTCTCAGGAAGCTGTTTAGTGGTAAAGTCCCAGAACACAAGACTCGTGAAACAAGCTAGGCCCAGCATTAGAAAATGGAATAAAAAGGAGTTCTCCAGCATCGTCAGGTGTGTCTGAGCATGTGCCCCAGGGAGCCAGCCCCATTTTAACCCATTTTTCATTTACAGCACTTACAGAAAAGCAGTATAATGAGGGATTAGATGTCACTGATACCAGCATGTTAATAATTTATCAGCTTTATCTTTTTAACGTGTCTGTTCAAAAGAAAAGCTCTTTGGCTGCCCAGAAAGTATTGTTGGACCTCGAGGAGGTTGGTTGGACACAGAGAGGGCTGAGAGATGGAGCAGGGTGGGCAGGGGGGTAGCAGTAGCTGGTGCCTGGAGTAGAGGAGCCGGATCCATGGCTGCATCCATGCAGGTGTCCTCTGCAGCCTGGAATACCCACTCCACCCTTCCAGCTCTTTGTGTTTATCCCGTGTCCAGGGTGTTCCTGTAATACCTATTCCAGAGCGGGCAGGAGCATTAGCTTTGGTTAACTGGGATTTGGGCACTGGCACTGTTGGCCATCAGGATGTTTTTAGCCATTAATCTGCTCCTTCTTGGAGCATTTTCAGGGTCATGGGGCACTCCAGCATTTAGGAAATGATGAGTCAGCCCTGCTAAAGAAACGATGTGCGGTTCCGGCTGTTTTGGTCTGGGGAAAATTTCCGTGCCAGGCTTGGTGATGAGAGCTGTGGAGCCAAGGCTAGACCAGAATAACCACTGAGATGTGTAGGAAGCACACAAATAAATGGTAAAATCCTGGATCAAAAATGACATAAATGCTCTGGCTGCAGCCCAGGGCAGGAAACGCCTCTTGGAAATACAAATGTTTCCAAAGCATGAAGGGGAACAAAACTTTCACATGGCAGGAAATCCCAGATGTGTAAATGCTCAAGCAAAGGCTCCCAGAAAGACTTAAATGTAACTCCAGCCCTTTCCTGTGCTTTAAGGAATCTTTGGTGCACAAGATGGATTCAGACTTGAGCGATCCATGTTTTTGTGAGGAGCACAAGGAGCCTCTCCCTCCTCTGGCATCAGGTGCTCCAGTACCAGCAGGACCACCAGGGCTGGGTCTGTGAGTGGTCATGTCCTCACTGGACACAAAAGTGCCAATAACCCCGGAAGGGTTTAAATGTTCAAGCCATTATCAGATGGATTTTGAGCAGAGATGAAACAGATGAAGCACAGACAAACATCTCACAGCAATCGGCTCCTCAATTAAAGGAGGTCGGGATTAATTAGAACCAGAGTTCTGTGCTGTTGCCAGGTTATAAATTAATTGAAGATTCCACCGAGGTTATTTTTGAATGTGGCTGCTGTCTTACAGCTGCAGCCAGCTGTGAGTGTGTCCTTAGACGGCTCCTGGGAGCTTCAGAGCCATGGGCACCCCAGTGCCTCCATGTGATGCTCCAGAGGCTAGGGACATTTATCTGGGAATTGTTTATGGTGTCTTGGAAAGGAGCTGAGCCCCAGGTCCTACATGAGGGCCTGGAAAAACCTGCAGCAGTTGGTCCAGCAGATCAGAGAGATTTAAACCAGAAAAGTGGGAATTGCTGTGTACCTGGAGGAGGAAGCAGGGGATGAATGGAGCTGGTCACTCGGCCGGCCACTGCAGGGTGGTGGCTGTGCTGGACACAGCTTTTGGGTAGATCCTGGTGGTGGTGACACATCTCTGCTCAGGACAGAGCAGGGCAGCCCCCTGTGCTCCTTGTGGTCATGCCATGGAATGAATCAGTTCCCTCATGCCCGTTTCTCCAGATCCAATACCGGGGAGGTCTCCGAGTTCCCCAAATTTTCCCCAGGCAGGTGCCAGGCAGGTGATGGGGCCAGTTCTTGGCTTCAACAGCAAATAGGGCTGTTCCACAGGTGTCTCAGCTTGGAATTCCAGAGGGATGACATAAAGACTTCACTGGCTCAAGGACAAGTGTGTATAAAGTAGTGCAGTTCCTCTGGGAGCAGGACAAAGCAGCAGGATGGAGCTCAGCCCCATGTCCCAGGAGCAGCCAGCACAGGGGATCGTGCTGGGGGGCTGTGGGAGCAGCAGTGCTTGGGGGAGCCAAGGAATGAAGCCCCTGCTCACACAAGGTCAATCCCAGACACCCATCACTCTCCCAACTGCTCTGGTTTGCCGGCTCGTTATCCGGGGCTGGCTGTATCTCAAGTTGCCACAAGATTAATTGGCAATTAAACGTGGTGCTCCTGCTTGCTCTGAGTAAGGAAATGAAATTGTTCGTGGTTCTGCAAGTCGCAGTCTGTCCGCAAGGGATCCGTGTGGGAAATAATTGCAGCAAATCCCAATTTTCTCTGTCATTTGAGCGTGTAAGTCCCTATCTGAGTGGTGAGGCCAGGAGGTGCTGCCGAGTGAGGCATGGAGAGCAATTAATTAACTGCTAATTAAAAGGAGTCAGTGGGAAAGGGATGCTTGGGAAAGGACTCCCTCTTTTGATAAAATGTAGGAGAAAGATGTTGCCCGCAGCAGGGCTGGCGCCTGAAAACTGTGGGGTTTGTGGTTTTCTCCCAGTTTTCCCAGCTGAGGCCGTGTCAGTGCCAGCCTGTGCAGGCTGAGCTGGTAGCTGGGGATACATCCTATCCATCCCATCATGCTGACCAGAGACCACAGGGAGGCACCTCGGCCCCAGAGCAGGACCCTGGGATATTTTACTTGTTAAATTCGGCCCTGGTTCCGAGAGCATCCCAAGGGCCAGAGGTCAGCAGCCTAATTCCCTGGATTTGCTAGCTCAGCTCTAAGCTCAACCTTTCCTTGTTTTTACAAAACGTGTTCCAGGAAGTTTATTTTTCCCAGGAATAAAAGTAAAAGCTTAGGTCTGGCTGGCAGAAGCTTAAATGAAATTTAAAGCAACTTCCACACGGACCTAAAAAAACAGCCCAAAAAAAATGGGGGTTTTCAGTCTCTAATGTGCTGACTTAGCCTGGATTTTTAAAGCCCTGCTTTAAGCTATTTCTTTAGCCTGAAATTTGGCATGGACTTATGGAACATGTGTCCAAATGAAGTGTGAGGATTATATAAAAAAAAATGTTAATAGAAAGAAATAGCAGTAAAAGGATTAAATGAAAATTGGGTGGGTTCTGTAGGTCCCTCCCTGAAGAGCTGACAAATTAAGTGCTTATTACAGCTTCCCTTGCCCAAGACCAAATTCCAGGGAGGAACCATGAGCTCAGCCAAGAGTTTCAGACCTGAGCCTGACCCCGCACACATCCACCCTGAGACTGCATCAGGATCTGGGAAAGTGATGGGAACTCAACCCCTCAACAACTCCCATTGACTTCACCGAGTTCAGGAAGCATTTGGAAAATGCTCTCAGGGCAGGGTGGGATTGTGGGGCTGTCCTGTGTGGGGCCAGGAGTTGGAATGGATGATCCCTGTGGGTCCCTTCCAATTCAAGTGTTTTATGATTCTATGAGGTCATTTTGCTTTGGAGCCCTGGGGTCCTCCTGGGGTCTCCTGTAAGGTCAGCAGAGCCTCCAGCCAAGGGTGGTGTCTCTTCCCCCCCATCCCCAGGCCCATCCCAGCTGCTTCCCACAGTAATCCATACCTTTGTGGATAAGGAGGTGTTCAGAGAGCAGTAACCCCTGGCAGGGTGGCCTCATTGCTGCCGGGGCATGGTGCAGGGACAGGAATTTCCTGATGGGCCCAGGGTGCTCACCTGCTGGAAAGGGATCAGGAAAGAGCTGAACCATCCCTCCAGCCTGGAAAGCAACCTCCCAGTGTGAGCCTCCAGCAGCCTGGCCTTCACAGCTCTTTCCAGGGAAGGCAGGAGGCAGCTTGGTTGTGATCCATAAATAACTTTCTAGGAAGATAAATGCAGTGAGCGCTAAAAATACCGAGGGGCTGGGCAGGGTCTGCCCAGGCAGAGCATCCCCCAGCAGTGCCCAGGACATTCCCACCCATTCATGGGCATCCAGGCTGATTTCCCACTCTCATGGGACACCCCTGAGGTGTTTTAGGAGCCCTGCTGAGCCATCCCTGTCCTGCAGCAAACAGGAATACCTGTATTCCTGTGCTCCAATATGCTGACTGGACAGGGCCCTGGGGGTTCAGGGGATGCCTTGTGGAGCCACAGGGATGCTCCCAAGGAATATTATCCCTAGAGCCCTGTGGAACATACCACCAACAAGCACTTCCCTTTTCCTGATGGCTCCGGCGCACTCACAGCAGGTCTGGGATGTGCTGCACTCCTGGCCTGGCTCTCACTGGGCTGTGCAGAGGTTTCTCATCTGCTCTGCTCACCCAGCAGGGAAAATCCACATTGTCCCAGCATGCAGGGGCTGGAGCAAGCCCCCAGCCTTGGAGTGGGCAGCCAAGGTCCAAGTCCCCTCGATCCCGCTCTGTCAGCACTGTTGGATCCAGCAGTGCTGGTGATAAATGGCTTTTTTGGGGCACAGGGACACTCTGGCCAGGCACAAAGAGCTGCAGCTCGGGAGGCAGAGAGGAAATACCTCAGCTGAAACAGAAAATAAATTTTAGAGCAGTGTAGTGACCTTCTCACTGCTGGGCTGGGGGAGGGGGCTGTGACTGAAATCCCAAACCGGGGGAGAAGTCTCTGCTCTGCATCTGCCGCGTCCTTCGCATTGGCCACAGGTCGGCTCATCCCGTGGGAATCGGGGCAGCAGCCGTTCCCTCAGCGCAGCCTTTGTTCCCAGAGGGGACACAGTGTGGGGCAATGGTCAGCGAGAGCTCCCCTGGCTCAGTCCTGGTGTTTCCCCTGCAGAGAAGTGTCCTGAGAAAGAGAAAAGCCCATTTGCCTGCCCCATTTCTGCCTCTGCTCTGCATGGTCCTGGTGGACGGTGCCCAGGAAGAAACATTGTGGGGGTTGGCCTCAGAGGGCATCAGCTCTGCCCTTTTACAAAGAAAAGCTGTCATTCATTTTAATTCCTTGTACAGGAGGTAAATTGGAATCACAGAATCATGGATTTTAAGCTTAGGCTCCTTTTTGAGTTGATGCAATTTAAGCCAATTTCTCAGTGGGTGAGGGAGGCTCAGGGAGTTGTGCCTTGCTCTGAGATAGAGTAGAGAAGGAGGAAATCAAAAATTCAAACAAACCAACTGTGTATTCATATAAACACTGTGTATTTGGTGATCCATGTCTGCTGCTGGATGGAGCCCAGGCAGGGCCTGCTGGAGCCTGGTGATGGCATTGGGGCTGCTGGTGGTGCAGGGAGGGCTCTCCCCTCCTTGCCATATCCCAGGCTGTTCCCTGGGGTGCGTGTCCCACACCATCCATGGGATGATGTCTCACAGCATCCCGTGGGATGCATGGGGTGGCAGGTGTGAGGCAGTTTCAGGTGGGGTGTCCCACCCACCCTCGCTCCCTGGGCAGCACTGGCGTCTCCCCCACTGTGAAACACAAACCCCTGACCTGGTGCTGCTGGCCCTGGAGTGGGAGCTGGGATTTCCAGATGGTGTGCAGAGAGAAAACAGTTCTTGCAAACAGTTTGCTCAGCCTGGAGGTGACTCAGCTGGGGTGGCTGGGGCTGTGGCCCGTGGCCACCATGGCTGCTGCTGCAGCTGCCCCCACAGCAGAGCCAGGGCTGCCACTGGAGCAGTCATTCCCAAAACAAAGTGTGTCCTCAGAGCAGCACCAGCATTGTTTTGAGGGCTGCAGGACACCTGCAGGAAGCGAACCAGATGATGCAGGTTCTCAAAATAACCTAAACAATTCAAAGAAAAAGGAATGCTGGCCTTTCTGCCATTCTGCTGGCACTGGTGGGGGCTGGGTACTGGCAGGAGGTGTCAGTACGGGGCAGTTTGTCCCCCTGCACCTCACCTCTGTTCCCTGGGAGCAAGGCTACCCTGGGAAGATGCTTTGGAGCTGCCAGCAGCAGCACAGGTGTGGTTTCTGCTGGGAGTGGGAAAGGCTGTGGCTGCCCACTGCCCAGGTGCAGGAGGGCTCTGCGCTGGGGGAGCTCTGTCTGTGTCTCTCCAGCCAGTGCCAGCTTCCACAGAATCCTGGAATGGTTTGGGCTGGAAGGGACCTTAACGATCATCTCATTCCACCCCCTGCCATGTGCAGGGGCCTTTTCACATCAGACACACCTGATGACCCTGGTGACACTGGCACTGACACCCTCCTTGTCCTCCTCCCTCCCCTCCAGGTGTCCCCTGCGAGCGCGACCGCCTGACCTTCGCCTTCTGCCAGACGCTGCGGCTGCTGGGCAGGTGCCACCTCCCCACCGTCCACGTCCAGTGCTGCCGGAGCTGCCGCCAGCACGGGCTGCTGGCAGGGCCTGGCCGGGACCGTGGCGACGAGCGGCTCTCCCGGAGGTGACAGGACTGTCCCGAGGGCGCCGGGATCCACAGCGGCTCCCTGCGGCTGCTGGGCCACGGCCAGGACTGGTGGCTCTGCCACAGCCTGGAGAGGCTCCGGGCTCTCTAATTCATGCTACTCTCTAACGGTGCTCAAACCATTAGTGGGGCTGGGGGTGCAGATCCTGCTGCTCCCGACAAAGATTCCAGAACCTGTTGGGGTCACGCTGCCCTGGGGGACCAGCAGGGAAGCATTTTGGAGAAGGGGAATTGAAAGTAGCAATAACTTGGGGAAGACCTCTCAGAAATGCTTATGGTGCTATCATTTGACATTTGCAACCTCTCGAAGGTGTTGGCTGGCCAGCACAAACCTTGACTTTTATTATTATTTTTATATCTCTCAAGTGAGCATCCAGCATTCCACCGGCTCTGCCGACCCTTTGGAGTAGGGATTTTTTTTCCTTTAAGGGACTTGAAGCTGGTAACCCATTCCTGTAATTTTCATTAAAATGTTTACACACTGAAGCTAAATAGATTTAATTTAAGAAGTGGAGGCAGGGCAGAGGAATAAAGTTTCGGCTTCAGTCGTGGGTGTGCAGGGCTCACATCTCACCCCATCTCCCCACTGCTGGCTTTCTCTGCCAAAGCCATTGCTTTGTCCCTCTGGAGCAGAGGGGATCATCAGGGACACCAAAGGTTTGGAGTCCACCAGTGCATTTCCTTGCATGTATTTGGGCAGGAGAGGGAAGCTGCCCTGGCAGTGGGTGGCACATCCCCTCCCCCGTGGGCAGCCAAGTGCTCAGTCCCTGGATTTCTGTATGTGTAGCAGTGTAATGCTCAGTTAAGGTGTTTTTCTGTGGCCTTGCAGGCTAAACCCTTTTTTCCTGCTTATCTAGATTCTCCTCTGTTAAGGTTAGCTGATTTTTAACTAGAATATCCAATTTACTCTGAGGCACAGCCCCTACCACCTGCTCCCAGAGCAGTGTGGGAATGAATCCCTCCCTGTCTTGGGGAGGGTTTGCTGGCAGGTTGGTCTCTGGAGGAGGGCAGGAGCATTTAGGTAGGAATTCCTTTCCCTATTACTCTTCAGGCTGTGGAGGATGCCCAGAAACTGGGAGACTTTTAAGGGCAGCGCTCCCTGCACTGGGCAGAGTCAGGCTGGAGCCCATCCTGGTCTGCACAACTCCAGGTGCATCTCCCTGGGCTGTTGGGAGCAACACTCAGTCCAAACAGGGAAATTCCTGTGTGTGATTTGTATGTAAAACACAAGCCATGACTTCATAATTTGTGCTTTTTTCTGTTCCAAGGTGGTGTAAATTTTTTATGTTCCAAGAGCCTGTGTCCAGTCCTGGTTTCCTTGTCCCCAGCACCATCTGTCCCCCCCCCGTCACCCTCCCAGGATTGCAAAGGGACAGACAACCCTTGTGTTGGGGTCTGATGGCCACAGCTCACGAGTGTGTTAAATTAAACATTTACTGAAGGAAACGGGTGGGTTTCACATTTTCTCTTCCCCTTGGGGAATTCTGAGGGAGTTTTCAGTTAATTGGAGATGGTTCAGGCACTGGCAGCAGGAAGGAAATGATCAGTTTGCATCTGAAAATTATTCACAGCTCATGTTTGCAACTGGAATTTGTTGATTAAAACATGAGCTGGGTTGATGAGGTAAATCAGTTCTGCAAATTGATTTATTTGTGGCGCAGGATCTGGTGAGCCCCTCCTGGGGTGCCTTTCCATGTGCAGGGTCCCATCTGTGGCTGGTTGAGGGTACAGATAATCCCTCCTGTGGGACACCAGGCCATGGCCAGAGCCCGGTGCCCATCTGTGCCTCATGTCCCTGGGGTCTCCAGCAGGACCTTTGTGTCTCTTTGGCACAGGGAAATGCAGCAGCCAGGGAGAACCTTTTCGTTTCAACCAGAAACCTCTCCACTTCAACCCCAAACCTTCCTGTTTCAGCCCCAAATTGGTGTCCCCAGAAGGGCCAGCCCCGCCAGGTTGGGAGCACTGGGGTTTGCAGAGTGTGGTGGCCACAGCCCTGCTGTGACCTGCAGCTGTCATAACAGAGCCCTAGGCTGGGCTGTCCCTCTGGGAAGGGCTGAGCCAAGCCCATTCCCAAGCCCCTGGGCTGGGAGCTGCAGGATTTACTGCAAACCCAAACCACAGCAACCCCTGAGCCCAGCAGTGCCTGAGGGGTGTGTAGGCACTGAGGCTGGAGAAGGTTGGATCACAGTGTGGAAATTTCTGTATGAAGGGCAATTCATCTGATTTTTAGCCACATAACAAGCCAGGCCTCCCACCAGCACAGAAACTGCTTTATCAGTGACAGTAACACACATCTGGCTTAAATATCTGCAATATTTTCTTTCAGAGAGACACCTCCAGTGAGTGTCTCTGGAAAGAGGCTCTTCACAAGGGCCTGAAGTGACAAGAGAAGGGGGAATGGCTTCCCACTGACAGAGGGCAGGGTTGGATGGGATATAGAAATGCCTTTTTTCTTCTTCTAAAGATGCTTTTATTGTCTCAACACAAGCAGGATGTTATTCAGACAGAGCTACTGCAGTGGGGCGAAAGGGAAGGAGGAAAGGGCTCATGGATCAAAAGATGTTTGAAATAGGATCATGGAATGGTTTGGGTGGGAAGGGACCTTAAAGCCCATCCAGTTCCACCCCCTGCCATGGGGAGGAACTGCATGGGCTTCAAGTTCCCTTCCCACCCAAACCATTCCGTGATTCCATATCTCCTGGAAGACTCTCTGAGAGAGTCTTTTGGCTTCAGATCAGAAGTCAGACCTTTGTGCCTCCCTTGGTCACCTCCAGACATTTCCATACTGGAGACAGGAAGGAAGAGGAGCTCGTTAATTGGGAAGCAGCAGCTGCTTGTGGAGGAGCTTGTTTGTGTCTCGGATCCACAGGAACACTCCAAGCGCTTCCGCAGCCCCGGGTGCCGCCGGCTCTCCTGGCAGAGCACCTGTGGTTTGCTAAGACCTCACCAAGGGCCTCTGTCCAGCCCAGATGATTTCAGCTGGAGGATTTTAATTCCCAAGGAGCCAGAGGGGTCATCAGTCCTTCATCAGCTGCATGGACGGTGGACTGGGCCAGGGAGGAGGCAGTGAATTCAGTGGGACCAGGAACAGCTCAACTCCCACCTGTCCTCTCCAGATAATAATAAGAGATGGGTTTATTTTCTCTTGTGCTACACAGAAAGGGTTCACAGGCACAGCACAGAGGGGCAGCAAAGCCAGGACAGCAAGGGAAGGATTATGAAAAATTTCACTGTTTTATCTTTTTGTTTGGATTTTAATTGGCGGCTGATCCCGGCCAGCTGCTCCGGTGGGGAACAGCCTTCATCCACCCACCTCGGAGTGCCGCACCTCGGCCTCTGCTCCAGCAGCTCATCCCGGGCCTGCCTGCAGAGGGACATTCCCGGCGGGAAGTAAAACACAGAAAACGGGAGGAGGGAGGGGAAGGAGCTGCCCCGCTCCTCAGCTGGTACCAAGGCACAGTGTGTTTGCTCACCCAGAGCAACCATTTGGTTGGGAAATTTAATAAAGCTGTCCCACATGTGCTGTGGGAAGGGAGGGAGGCCCCGCAGAGCCGGGGCAGGGCTGCCACAAATCCACAGCCCCCGGCCCCTGAGCTGCACTGAGGGAAGGCTCAGCCGGGTGTAAACATTTAGAAATATCTACGTGCTAAAAATAGCTCTGTCTCTACACGCAACTGCTCCGCTGCCATCTGTGGTGAGTAACAGTTACCCCTCGAGTAAAGTGTGCGCAAACACGAGCCCTTTGCACGGCCCTGGGGCCGCCGGGACACCAGAACGGTCTCCGTCCCTCTTCCTCTGCCCTTACTCCTCTTTGCAAGGACTCGCAGCCTGGAGGTGTGGGATGGAAACGTGATTTCAGACCTGGAAACGCCAGCTGGAAGTCCAGAGGCTGCTCTAAATCCCTTTGCATGTCAGGGGTCTGGCAAAGGGGCAGAAGGATGATGCTGGCTCTGCCTGGGGGGAGCGGAGGTGGGGAATGATCTCTGTGCTATGCTGAGGTTTGAGGCAAGCCAGGAGCTAAACCTGGCCTCGGGGTGCTCCCTCCTCCTTGGAGGGCGATCCGATGGGAAGGAAGGTGCCCGCCAGCAGCTGCCCTGGCTGAATTCCCCGCAGCTCCGAGTGTTGGGGGTTTGCTCTCTGCTTCTCCCACGTCCCTGCAGGCACCCCCCGGGCTGCTCTGAGCCTCTGGAGAGCTGTAACCCCAGGAGCGCACCCTCCTGCCGGGATACCTGGGGCCCCCGTGACGGAGAGACAGTCGAGCCCCTTCCAGCTCAGAGTATTCCGTGATTTAACACAGAAAACAGCGCCGAAAGGACAGAACGGCCACGGCTCAGCTCAAACCCTGCACGTCCGTTCCTCCGCTTCCCAGCTTGTCCACAGCTTCTCCAGCCAAGAGCTGGATGGCTCTGCAGCTGCAGGGGTGCAGCTGGTGACGGGCACCTGGGGCCATCCCGCTCGCTTCCCGGGATGGCCCCGGGAGCAGGGGAGCCCGCTCGCTTCCCGGGATGGCCCCGGAGCCAGGCGGGTGGGGTTGCTCCTCCCGGCACAGCAGTGCCGTGGGTTGCGGGTGCCCTCTGCAGTTGTCTCTCCCTGCTGTAAATGCGAAGGATTCTTACTCCGAAGGAACAATTTTAGTACTTGGAGATCCAGGTGAGGGCGGTGATGGGCTTGGAGAAACATCCCGTGTTCCCCCAGCCCCTCAAATCCTGCCCGATGGGATCCCCCTGGAGCTGTTCCCCCCGGTGTCTCCTGCTCCGTGGCTGTTCCTCTGTCACCGCCACGGTGTCCCCAAAGCCCGATGGCAGCAAAGCCTCTGCCCACCCTGTTCTGTGGGGCAGCAGCGACGGGGATGGACAAAGATCCCAAGGCCAGTTAAAATGGAAACTGCTGCTGGAAAGTGTAGCAGTTCCTGGGGAGCCAACTCTCAGTGCCCCAGCAATGATCCAGTCCCTGAGGAACTGGGAATATTCCTAGTTTCAGAGGCCTGGTTTTGGGATCTGGCCCATTTCCCCATATGTTTGCTCTGGAGAAGAACTTTTAACTTCAGTGTCCCAGCACAAACCCCTCAGCACTAAGGATCCCAGGGGACTGCAGAAGCAAGGAAAGTCACCTTATGGTCACCAGAGCATCCTATTCCCTGTCCTCCAAGTTTTGTCAGAGCTGGGAATGCCATTTTGCTGGTGCCACCAAGCTGTGCAAAGGCAGCAGGCACAGAGAGCCCCCAGGAGCCCATCCAAGGAGAGGAGCTGCTATCTCCTGGCCACAGGATCCACAGAACCTCCTTGCTGGCAGAGATATCTGCATTCTGAAAAGAAAATATCAACCCCCCTGCTGGAGAGACAAAAAGAAAACAAGTTCCAGGAAAGAAGCCACCAGATAATGGCAGCTCAGTCTCCCTGGAGTGATTGATCCATCCCTGGAGGAGTTACCTGCCTGGATCCTTCCCAGCAGTGGGGGGGGATACAGGATGTGCGTCACCCTGTACTGGCACATGGGGCACATTTGTCCATGTCCAAAGGAGCTTGAAATTTAACTAAAATTTAATTGAAGCTGAGTAACTGAAGTTAAGAGAAGTATTTTTTCTTATGTGCAGGAACCTGTGGAAAAAAGGGGATTGTTCTCTCCCCCACCTTTCTCCACCCCGCCCCCTTAATTAATTTTTCAGCTAATGTGGCACTTGAAGGGAGGGGCCTTGCTGTGCCATGGAGCAGTTCACTGGTTTACCAAGGGGAACGATCCCCCTGTTTCTAATGCTGGAGTCCATTCCATCATTCCATGCCCTCAGGAAAGCTTTATGGGAATTACTAAAATAGCCACAAGTCCCTGAAATCCCAACAGATGTTTGCACTGCACTCCAAGGATCTCTCACTGTTGAAGCAGCCACAAACCGCTAGAGCACTCCAGGGAGGAACACCTCCCTAAATCCCTCAGGAGCCACTACAGCAGATCCCAAACACCCCTGCACTGGGAGGAGGAGCTGGGAGGGAACTGCCTCATTCCCACGGAAAGGTAAATCTATGCTCAGATCCAGAGCTACAGTGGAACCCTGGGAAATCTCCAGTGAGAAACGTGGGGCATCTGGAATGTTATGGATGCTCCAGGTAAGATTGCTCAGGGAGCAGCAACAAGAACAGGGGAGTGGGAGCTAGCAGAAGGAGGGGCTATGGGATGCTCTCACCTCCCACACTGCAGGAAAGTTGGAAGGAAAAGCAGGATCAAACCGGCAAGATCTTGTCCATTGGGAAACATCACCCTGAGGGTGGTTGTAAAGCAAAGCTTCCAGAATCAGAAATGTGTAACATTAACAGGGAAAAGAGTACAAATATTTAGCAGGAATTGTGTCCCAGTAAAAAATCTCCTTGTTTTAGTCCAGTCCTTCAGCTCTAAATTCTTTCTGTGAATTAAATTCAGCTTTAATGTTTATCAACACCAAAGAAGCTGAATGAAATTAATTTCTCTAATAGAAATCTAAACTTAATCCTTAAGAAAAAACCAAAACAAATTCATGACCCAGAAAGCAGCCTTTCAGTACAAGAATCTGTTTTATTTTTACAGTGCAGCAATTGAAACAATGTATAAATTTAACTTGCAAAACTGAATTTATATCACAATGTCTCTCAGAAGGCAATGCAGATGTGTTGCTTTGAATCACAAAATATTCCTCTGGACACCAAAAATTACAAACTCTCAGCACTATACACTGGACTTTCTTTAGAGACTGATTCCTCATAATTTAAATCTATCTTATAAACAATTTCTCTTTTAAAAAACACGTGGAAGATAAAAAGAACTCAAGTATTAAACTCAAGGCCTTGATTATTATTATTTTCCTCAGTTTGCAGCAGGGCTGTCCCCAGGGGCAGTGTTCCTAGTCGGGCTCAGTCACGCACTGCTCCACGATCTCCCGCAGGTTCGGGTTTTCCATCGCCGCTGCCACTCTCTCCTTGTCATTGATCTGCTTGTTGACTGCAAAACACCCAGGAGAGGGGGGATCAGGAGCTCCTAGGGACACCCAAGGGTGTGGGGGTGCTCAGGAGGAAAGGACATTATGAGGAGGATTACTGAGAAATGGGGAACAAGGCAGATGAAAGCTCAGTCACAACAAAACAACCATCAGAAATCAGTAATTTCTGTCACTTTTCTAGTTTAGGAAAAAAGATGTAAGGTGTTCCAATGACATGTCCCAAAATCAAGAGTGAAATTCATGATAAATTAATAGCCCAGGTTCAGTTACTAGCTATTTAACCAAAAAACCCCATTTTTGCCAGACATTGAACGCTCAAGCCCAAGGCACTGCCTGGACTCCACAGCTGCTTCAGGCAGTGCCTGGCTCTGGCTGTGCAGAACACTCATGTCCCATAAGCTCTACTTCAAAAACTGAGAAACATCAATTTTTGTTGTGAAGATTTTAGGACAGCGAGGTCAACGGGTGAGGCAGCTCTTCATGGTAATTATTCAGCAGCACCTCCTTTTGTTACAAACACAACGCCTGCAAGAACTGAGGGAGTTTTGTTATAAAACCAAACCAGCAACAAGCAGGTGGTCACAGAGTCACCAAAGCTTTGGAAACACCTCAATGCTGTTTGGTTTTCAAGCTTTCACAGGGTATTAATTTCTGGAAAGGCAGGGGAGGAGAGCACAAAGAGGCTGAAGCAGCAGCATGCACAGGCTCTACTCACTGTCCTCCTCAGTGGAATGTGTGCCCTCAGAAATGTAGATTTCCAGCTAGAGGAGAGATCAGCAGTGTTAGGAGCACCACAGCAGTGGAATATATTCCTTACTGGAAGTAAAACACCGTCCCCCACACACAGAGAACTTGTCACCCCTGCTGATACAGGAGGGGACTGGCAGCAAGAGCTCCCTTTATGCTCTTCAGCTAGGAGGAGGGAGCCAGCAGCTATAAAAACAAAACAACCACCCAAAAATCAACAGCAGAAATCCCCAGGTAATTAATTTATTCTTTAAATTATTTTAGTCAAATCTCTAAAGGTATGTAAATCACGGTGTTTAATTTAAGGAGGCTGCCATTCATTCATGCAGTTTAAAAGAGGCTTCACACCAGGCACTTTACCTTGTGTCTAAAAGGCAAACATCTCTGAAGTTTTATTCTTAAACAAAGGCCTGTTGAAACAGAACACGAAAGAGATTTTCCTGTAAAATTCAAAGTTTGAGGTGCATTTTCACAGAATCCATGTTTAACAATCAGTGTAACTAACAATGTCCTTTCGTATTATGAGCAGCACAAGCCAAGAGGGACTAATAATTCGGCAATTGACCCTTTGGGTGCAGCTTCTCAGGTAAACTCTCACCTGCCTTACAAGCTTGGGAGGTCTCTGGTCTCTGAACACCTCCTAGAAACACTAAATTGAGACAAATTCCTGCATTCCCAGCTTTCTTTGGTATTTTTCATACAGCTTCCCAGGTGTCCTGTGGCTGTATCAGTATTGAGGGGAGTGCTTGGATTGTTCTTTAATATTTGTTAAAAAACCCAACATAAATTATTTGGGCATAAGTACTGTAATTTTCTCATTGAATTAAATACTTGATCTTTAATCTTAAAACACACTGAGAAGTCTTAGTATTAATATTTTATGATGAGTTTCTAACGTTGGCACATTTAAACAAATCATGTCATAGCTCTCAGATATGACTTTTCAGATGAAATCTCACCACAAATCATAAGGAAAAAAAAAAGGCAAAATAAGCCAGTGTAAATTGTCACTCAATTCCTTTCCAACTCCTGGTGGGTCAGGACTTTTTCAGGATTCTTGGATAGCATGTGAGGATTTTTGTGCATGTGTGAGAATGAAGAAAAGCCCACAGGGAAGGAAAAGGAGACAAGCCGAAAATTGTAATTTTTTTTTTTAAATTTAAGAGCTGACAAATTAACAATTAATAACATTAATGAAGTAACTTGGAGAATACAAAGAAGGACTTTTGTACCACTTCCCAGCAGAGTTGTGAGAGGTTCTCTTTGAAGAGATTCCCTAACATGACACAAACAGATAGATGTCCCCATTTCTCTGGATTTGGGGTTTTTTTGCTTGGTTTGGTTTGGTTTTCGGTTTGGTTGCATTGGTGGTTGGATTCTCAAGATGCAATTCCTGGTCAGACCAACACAGCCAGGCAAGACTGAATCTGAAAAGGGACTGATGGTATCAAGACCACCTCAAATTAACCTTGTGCTCTTTGTTTCTGATTTAATTAAACGAATCTCACCGATGAGAGTGGCCAAGGAGCAATGAGGTACTGTTGGTGTAAACCTGATGATAACCAGATATTCATCCTCCCCTATCTCTTGCACTTCCACACAGTTCTCCGTCACCACTTCCAGTTCTTCCAAAGTGTTGGGCTTCTCCGGGTCCCGGATAGTCCGGATTATATCTGAGGCACGAGACAAGCGAGCAACAATAAGGTATCTTCCCTGGATTTAATAAAAGATATTTTTATGAGCACCCCCCTTCCCAGCACTGTTGATTATGTTCCTCTTTTAAAGCCACAACAAACGAGCCAAATAAGACAAACATGGCCCCTTCTCCCTGCCCCACAGGGAGGCCCCCCCAGCCCCTGGGGGCCCTCTCACCGCTCTGAGCCCCTCAGGACCCGGCATGGTTCCCCCACCTCAGCTCCCCAAGGGCAAACCGGGAACACCCCCAGGGCTCCCCTAGGCCCCTCACAGCCCCCGCCCCACGGCCCTCGTGCCCTCCGGCCCCCGGCAGTCACCGTAGACCTCGATGGCCTTGTCGTGCTCCATGGCGCGGCTCGGGGGGGCATGGCGGGCCCTACTCGCGGGTCTCCGCCACA
>VZRF01011823.1:229644-266490 GCA_013396875.1 Vireo altiloquus
CCTGCGAGAGCAGCGCCAGCCCCAGCGACATGCCCCCGCTCCGCCATCGGCCCGCGGGCCGCGGCACTTCCGCGTGGGGCGGGGCGGGGCCGGCCAATGGCGGCCGGGGGCGGGGCCGAGGGAGGACCAATAGGCAGGGAGAAACGGCTGCGAGGCCCCGCCCAGGGGCGGAGCCGTGCCTTGTCCTCGTTGTCTTCGAGCTGAGCCGCGTCCCGTGAGGGGACACAGAGAGACCCCCGCCCCAGGGATGGGGACACAGAGAGACCCCGGGACAGCCCCGACTCCAGCGCAGGGACACACAGAGACCCCCGGAACAGTCCCCGCCGGGTCACCGGCCGCAGGGAGCCAAGGACGCGGCGTTGCTGGGCTTTAGGAACGCTCTAAACACGGACAGAGTCAGGCTGAGAAAGGAAACGTTGTTTATTCTGCGCACGGTACATGGGGGAGGTGTTTCTCACATCAAGCACGGCAGGGAGTAAAAATCGGGAGAATTTTGATGAAGTTTACATGAACCCGCCTATCTACCTGAGAACATCTATTTGCATTTAAAAGAGGGGCTGGAGGTGAAAATGGTGCTACGAGGGTCCATCTGCAAGAGAGATCGGAGGAAGGGACAGAGAAAAGATACAGAGAATTCAGCTTAAAGATAAGGAAAATTCTGCTTAAAGACATGAGCGGCAGTCGCGGTGCGTGCTGGGAGTTGTAGTCGCGGCTCGGCGCCGTCCAGCTGACCGGAACGAGGGGCGGGCCCGCCAAGATGGCGGCGGCCCGGGGCGGGGGTGTCGGGCGGCTCTGAGGAGGAGGAGGATGGCGGCAGCGGTGGGGGCCGAGGCCCCGGCCTCGCGGGAGCTCCGTGTGCTCCTGGTGCCCCGCTCGGGGGAGCCGCGGGGATGCCCGCGGGACGCGGCGCGGGTGCGGCTGAGCAGAGCCCAGGACGCTCTGGGCACCCTCCTGGTCCCCGGCGGGATCTACCTGGAGTCGCTGTCGCCGGGCGCGGTCTGGCGGGCCCGGGGCAGCGTCCTGCCGGGAGCCTGGGCTGAGTAAGTGCGGGGCGAGCAGGGCGAGGGGCGGCCCCTGTGCTCGGGGAGCCGGCGCTGCGGAGCCCGCCTCGGATCGGGGAAGTCTCCCTAAAGCTGCGGGGCTGCTGTGTCGTGTCTGCCTGTTTAGCCGCGTGTGTTCACGGCACTTGATCCAAAAGCCAAAGCGAACAAAAAGGGTTTGTCTGTCAGGCTGTTGGCTTCGCACCCTCAGTGCCCTGACTCAGGGCCAGCCCGGGGTGACGCTCGGCAATCACATGATGGCTTTAACATCTGCTGTAGCAACTCTCTGCTAAATCAAAACCACGGTCACGTTTTAGTTCTGAGCATCTACAGTGTCCAGCAACACCAGCGTGTTCAGAGACTCACAGAATCCCAGGCTGGTTCTGGCTGGGAGGGACCTTAAAGCTCATCCCGTTCCACCCTTGCCATGGGCAGGGACACCTTCCACTATCTCAGGTTGCTCCAAGCCCCGTCCAGCCTGGCCTGGAGCGTTCCAGGGTTGGGGAGTGTTTCAGGGCTGTTGCTGGGTTCTGCTCTCTGGTTTGCTCTGCCCCATCCTGAGCTGGTTCCTCTCTGCCTCCTCCCCATCTCCACGGAGCAGGTGTGACACCCTCAGTCCTGGGTGACTAAAGGGGAAAAACACACAAGGATGGAAACCACTTTATCCTAGGGAGGAGGAGGAGGTGGGATTCCTCAGGCTCTGTCCTGCCGAGGCTGAAACAGTTCCAGTGCTGGGAGGGATGGGAAGGCAGCAGAGTCTTCACTGCTGAAGTGAGAGTGGTGCTGTCCATCAGCAGTGCGTGTGCGGTGTGGGAAATGGGACAAGAGAATAAAGGCAATAACCCTCCTGAATGTTATATCTTCAGCTTCATGTGGGACAGCACAGAAGATGATGGTTTGCAATCAAACAACACAAAACTCCTGGCTCTTGGTCAAAGTCATGAACTGTTTGTCTATGAATTCAACGTAGAAAATGGAAAACACAACCCGAATTCTCTGCACAGTTGGAAGGAAGAGACGCTTAAAAAGCTTCTGGAAGCTAAAAACATTAGTGAGTAACTTTTAGTGTGTTCCATGTGTGAAATTACTGCAGGTCTGGTTCTGCTGCTCCTGGTGGGATGAATCAGGCAGTGGGATTGAGCACTAGGGAAGTGTCAGGTACCTCCACAGTGATGCAATGTGATCAGCAGGATTCATAGGCTTGAGAAATAATGGGGACATTTCTGTATTCAAAGGTGACATTGTTAGAGATAGTTAAACTCTTGTAGGGTCATGTTTGAGTGATGTGAAGTTAAAAATAAGTTTTAATAAAGTATATGCAACCCTGCTCTCTCAAATTTTAACTTTAATATTGGAACTGATGGAAAGAGATCAGAGACGGGGCCCCTCAATAACCCTGCAAAGACTAATTAAACATTTAACCTTGTATTTTATGATTAGCAATCATAGTGTGCAGTTAGAAAGAGGCTTTGGGGTTTTACATGTCCTTAAGCAGTCTCCCTTCCTAAAATATTTTATTTCCAGAGTTTGTAGCTTCTCAGTGCTGACTGACATATTATTCTGTGCTGATTTTTTATGTTCTTCATAGTATTGTCCACAGAAAAAGCCACATAAAAGTTTTGGGAAGTTGTTCTAGAATTAGTGCCCCTGGCACAGAAAGTGAGATTTAAAACCACCTCGACTCACAATCCCAACTTTTGTTAGGATGGTAACTGGGGCAATGAATTTGAGCTGTTGTTTTCTTGGGATTCTTTTACAAATCAAAAGTCCCAGCTGGCTGCAATCCAAAATTTAAATATCTTTAAATTTGCAGGTCTACCTTCAGTTTCCTCTGTGAAGATTCTGTATTTTGGAAACAACAAGTGCAAGCTTCTGCTCAACCAGTTAATCCTTGTGCACCTGACCATTCCTGGGAAAGACTCACCCCCAGAGACCTGTGACTGCTTCACCCTGGCTCTGCCTCCAGAAGCTGTGGGGCGAATAACAGATTCCCAGTTCTGCAGGGGGATCCTGTTCCTGTTGGACAGTGCTGGCTGGATTTGTATCCTTTGCAGGAGAGATGAGCTCTCAGGGAAAATTATCTGGAAGAACAAAGTTGCTTCTCTTTGCTGTCAGGGCTGAGCAGAAATTCTTTAAACACATTTAAGTGAGATGCCTGCTAAGAAGGTTGTGTAGCCAAATCCTGGTTTTTGTAGTGGAAGTACCATAGCAGTGTATCAAGTGTTTCCCAGTACTCCACTGGAGATCTGTTTCCCACTGGATTAATGGGTTTGATTCATGGGTCTGTGTATAACAGGCTGACATCTACTGTCACCCAACTTCTTAATTCAAATAGAAATGATCTACAGGTACACAGGGAATCAGAGTTTGGGGGACAGATTCGTTGTTGGGATGAGCAGGGGCTAAGACCTGTCTGGTCCACCAGTGCTGGATTTAACCTATTCCTGGTTATCTTCTCTGACACATTAAAGTATAATAAAGTCAGGCTGCCTTTCCCTTCTCTTACAGCCAAAATTCACCACCTTTCCCCCCTGTGTAACTTCTCTGTTGGGCACTCCAGGGCCTGAGCTTTTCCTTGATGGTGTTTGCAGACATATTTGACTGCTCTGATGGTAGCACCTTAGGGAAGGTCAGTGTAGCCCTGGGAGCTGGGCAGGGGGAGGGCTCAGCCCCCGTGTCCCCCCTGGCTGCCCTGGCAGTGTCCCCTGACCTCAGCATGGCCGTGGTGACCAACACCTGCCACCATGCCCTCGCCGTGCAGCTCAACACCTACTTCAGGTACAGCTCCCAGTAGAAGGCTTTGGGCTGAACTGACCTTCACAGGTCCCTGATCTTGGGCCTGTACTCATTGGAGTGCTGGCAGCTTTTCATTCTGAGTTCTGTGCTAGAGCAGAAATTTCCTCTTTGTTTAAAGGTTGTTCTTTCATTATTTGGTCCCATTTACACTCTGTCACTTTAGCAAAGGAAAATGCATCTATGACATCTTATTATTTTAATCTATCTGTTAACAAATAAATAAACTTTGTCTTGCACTTCGTATTTTTTCCAGGAAGATTAGGTGCTCTCAGTGCCAGGCGTGGGTGGTAGCACCTTTTAGAAATGCTGTGGGGTATGGAATTATGAAACTCCACTGCTACAGCTGTGCTGATTTAGCTTGCTAAATTAGGACCAGGTGATAATTAAGAGGTGGTGTCCACCTCAAAGGAAAGAGCATCAAGTTTTGATGGCTCAGCTGTTACCCTGAGAGAAAACTGCTTCACTGAGAGCTCTTGGAGGAGTTAAACGTGAAAAAACACCTTAAATCATCTGAGCAAGGTGAAATTTCATATTTATTTCTTTGCAGACAGTTCCCTGAACATTTGCTCTGTAAGAGAGATCCTGAAAATCTTCCAGTGAAGCCTCTTGAGGGACTGGATGAGGATGACCTGACCAGTTCTGACCACAGCATGGAGCTCCTGTCGTCACCTTTCCGCACAGACAGGTACGGAAGGGAAAAACCTCCTGACTCAGGCTGGGACTTGCCTCATTTGGATCGTTAGTAATAAACTGCTGATTTGTTTTGGTCATTTGTAGTTGTGACAGGTAAAATCAGCCCATTCTGCTGTAAATCTTTTGAATTTAGGATGGGCCGAGACAACTTCACATACGGCACTGAATAGCTTCCAAACACTAATTGTTGCTTAGGGGTTACTTTTAAGTCTTAGAGTATTGGTATTAAATAAAACATGTAAATTATAACTTGATGTAAGAAAGACTCAGTTCTGCAGTTAATTCTGATCTACTGTTTTTTAATCGATGGGGCATTTTCTGTGGGGAAAAGGAAACTTTTTACTAAAAATGCTAAACATGGACCTTGTCAGCTAATGTGATCAGTCAGCTTGGCTTCGGGGAGTATTTAAATGCAAATAAAGAGACCACGGTAAGGTTAAAAAGCAGGATGCTGGATGGATTTTATAAACTTTTTAAAGTGCATTTTATTTAACTGAGAGAGCTTTATCTGCTTTGTTCTTGGAGTAATACCTGGTGTTACAGGTGACTGTCCTCTCCCCAGGTCCTGGAAGGCACACTTATCCTCACTGTGGGACAGAATAAGGAGAAGAAGAACACCAGGTTCTCCAGATTTGGTGAACGACTTGAATTTGCCTTGGTATCAGTTTTTTACCCATCTTGAAGATCACGATCCTGAAATTTGTGAGGACCCAGAGAAGATGGTGGCCTTTGTTCCCCGGGCTGTTACGTGGGCAGCTTCCCGAGCCCTCCAAAGCCAGGGTGCAGCCCGTGGGGATGCAGGACAGCAGTGGGCACAAATCCCCGTGGGAGCACCTCGGCAGGTGGTGAAACTGGAGTGTAAACTGGTGACTGGAGCTAAAGCTGTGTTCATGGTGCAGGCACAGGACACGGGGCTGTCTCTGGCACTCTGGGATTTTGAGTCTCAGGACGTGACATGTTCCTACTTCGGCAGAAGCAGTGCTTATGTGGAGTACAGTGCAGAGGTGCCACTGTGTCTGCTGCTGACAGGTGAGGGGTCATAAACTGTCCTGAGACAGCTGCTTTAGGGGTTTTTAGTGTTTTAATTGGGTAACTTCCATTGCATTCCTGCTCAGGCGAAATCCAAACACAGCCACTACAGCTTTGCTCCACTCTTTGGAAGCAGCAGTGGATAGAAATGCTGCTGCCTCTCACGTGGCTCCTCCATCTTTAATTATGGCTTGGTTCTGTCTTTCAGAGCATGGTCTGTCCCTGGTCCTGTTTGGTTTAACTCAAGAGGAGTTTCTGACCAGGCTGATGATGTTTGGCAGCGCCGGAGTCGTGGATTCCGTGTGTCACCTCAATGGGTGGGAGAGGTGCTCCATTCCCATCCATGCCCTTGAGGTAAGGAAAGCTGCTTCATGTCTTGCAAATAACAAACTGCTTCTTTTAAGTACTGAATGCAGTTTAGCAACGTTGGTGTGGTTTTAGACACAATTAAAAGTATGCCTCCAACCTAGGGGCAAAAGGAAGTGGTGTAGTTATTAAATAAACAATAAAACCCCAAGCAGATGGGTAACCCAAAGGAAGAAATACAGCAACAAAGTGAAGGCACATTAATAAAATAAAACAGAATAAAGCAGTGCTCAAAATTCCCCCTTAATTGGACCCAAAAGCAATTTTACCAGTTTCTGCAGCAGTTTTTGTCCTCTTGCAAAATGTTAAATATTAAAATAAATCCTTGGAACTGGATTTTTCAGTTTATTATACCATTCTTATAAAACTTCTGTAAGCTTATTCAGAGTCCTGATTCTCATAGTATTTGCTTTATATTGATGCAATAACATTTTGTGTGTGAAGCTACAGGGCAGGGTTTGAGCAGAGCCTGTCAAAGGAGCCTCGCAGGTACTGAACAAGTCACATTATTATATTTATTTCAGGCTGCAGGTGTTGTACACAGAGTTTAAATTCTTTCTGTTTTTCTGCATGTGTAGTTCGTCACCGAGTATGGAGTGAGAATCCCTGCAGTAAGTGCACAATGTATGGTTGTAGAATCCATGCTTAATTGTTCTGTTTCATGTTTGTCTAGGCGGGTTTGGAAAATCGCCAGCTGGACACAGTGGACTTGTTTTTAAAAAGCAAAGAAAGTGTTTTCAGTCTCTCTGCACCCTGCCCTGGGCCTGAGCACTCTGGGGATGATGCCTCCCAGTCTTACCTGAGAAGTGAGTGAAGTACCTGCAGCTGCACAGGAGTTTATTTAATTACCTTTCTTCCTGTGGCTGTGTGTAGAATGCAGATTTTGAAGTGTTTCTGGAACTATTGCAGATTTGGAGGAGCTCATGCCAGCTTTAAACTTGCTCTGCTCAGCAATCCAAGACAATGATATGGAGCCTCACAGCAAACACTTCTCTGAGCAGCTCCTGACCCTCACCCTGACTTTCCTTACCAAGCAGCTGGAGGAAATCTTTGTCCATACAGAGGGTAAGGTCACTCATGCTGGGTCATATCTAGTAATGTGTCATCATTTAAATAAGTAAGAACAGCTAATTCTTTTAATTAAAAGCTTAAATTTGCCTAGAATTAACATAAAATACTAGAGTTAAGTGAATGAAAGATGTTCATCCCTGCATTTTAGATTGGATTTACGTGAAGAATAATTGGTTGGATTAATAAAAAATTTCAGTTCTCATTTACTGGTCCCCAGGAAGGAAAACTCCTCAGTGAGGGCAGGGAGCTCTGGTGGGGTTGTGGCTGTGTCCTGTATCCTGACAGGGTGCTGGAAATACTGGGCTATGCCACTACCTGTGCAGGGGAAAGAGCTGAGGTACTCTTCCCTCTCAGGGGTTTCTGTTTATTCTGCAGGACATTTATTAATTCATCTTTGCTAGACATTAAAATCCTGTCCGTTCATTCCCATTTAACTGGTGTCTTGGATGCTCTTGGCAGAACCTGATGAGTTCCTGCAGAAGGCTGCAGATATTTTAACTGATTACATTATTAAACTGAGAAAATTCCTGAGGAAATATCCTCGACCACCAGTAACTCCAGGGCGCTTGGAAGCTGACCTGGATGAAGACTTGCCTGAGATAGAAGAGAGCCACGAGTGGGAAAAGCTGACCCCAGAGGTGAAAATGAGTAACCCAGTTTTTACTACTGTTATGGAGTTTATTTAAGGAGATCGTTAATGTGGAAATATCTTTATTGCAGAAGAAAATCAGCACAGGGATTACAAAGATCAGTTTGTTCCATGTGTTTCCCTTTAGGAAGTCATTGCTGAGGCCATCCTAAGCAATAAAATACCAGAGGCCCAGATCTTCTTCCGAATGCACCAACATCCTGCTGAGAGTCTCCAAGAATTCATCCAGACAGGTTTGAACCTGGTCTACGACTGCCTGCTGAAGGGCAACACCAGGCAGGCCTCGGAGCTGCTGAGAAATATGGTGAGAGGCGTTCAGTGGATCTTCACACTGGCTTGTGACTAATGAAATGCAAGAGCATGGGGAGCTTTTCAGGGCCTTATGGGTGTACTGATTCCACCAGAAACAGGTGGAATTGCAGTGAAAATTTGCTTGTTTGAAGAGCTGCTGAGGGAGCCTGTCTGTGGATGTGCCTTGGCTGTTGCCACCTTCTGTCCAGTGAGGGTGGCTCTGGCTGGGGAGGTGTCACAGGGGCAGGGTTTGTACCCAGGCATTGGGGACATCAGGCACATCCCTGTAGGAGCTGGGACAGGAACTGTCACAAGCCTGTTCGTAAGGGTTGTGTGCTTTGGGAGGAAAGCAGGTGTGTTTATTCTTTATTTGATCTTTTTAGTGTCTTCTGTGGGCACATTTTACAGTTTGCATGCAGTGAGTGTCTTTTTTGTGCCAGGGCTTCGATGTGAAGGAGGAATTGCACAAGATCTGCTTTCACACAGAGGACAAACACGTTCGGGATCTCTTGGTGAGTGCAGCAAAGGCTGCTTTAGTCCAGGTTTCAAGCCTGAAGCCTTGTGTGTGTTTGTGCTGAGGGAAACCCCTGTACTGAACTGACTTTCAGAGCAGATGGCCAGGGCTTGTCCCTGCATCCTTCCAGTTCCTGGAACATCCCTGTTCCTTCGTATTTGCAGTTAAAGTACAGACATGTTAAAATGTCATTTCTTTGTCCTGCCTCTGATCTAGTTCTCACACACAGTCTGGAGTCCCTCTTGTCATTTAGTTAATTAGGCCCTCTTAGTTAATTGTTGCACTTGCATGATCATTTACAACTTGAATATATTAAAGGTAGATAAAAATTGGAGGTAATTGGAGGTAATACTTTAACAATTGGAGGTAATACTTTAATTTGAATTGAAGGTGAAAGTGTTACGAGAAGAAAATTATTTTTCTGAAAAAGAGAAGAAAATGATAGACTTTGTGCATCAGGTTGAAAGCTTTTACTCAGAATCCTTCCAGGAAAATAAAGAGACTCAGTCTCTTTCCAGGTAATGTGGGTTATTAATTTTAATTATTAATTAATAACATTAATAGCATTTGAAATGTGCTGGATTCTACATTCTGTGTGATTTACTGCACTAACAAGTACAGTCTTTAATTTCATTAATTTCACTCTGGTATTCATTTGCAGAAATCAGAGTCAATGTGGGGACTGAGTCATTTTCTCATTAATGTAACAGTTGCTGTCATGTTCTCTCATGACAAACTATTGCATGAGTCATGACAAACTATTGTGAGGGTGACAACTCTTCTGCTTGAAACGAAGCATTTTTAGTAATAATATTAGAATTACTACTCAATTATTCTTGTTAAGATGTTTGCTCTATTTTTGATCTATGATGTCGGTAATACAGCAAACTAAATAACCTAGAAAAGTAATTTTACAGTTAAATAATTGTAAAACTGTTATGATACTCACAATTTGTTCTGTCAGCTTTGGAAAAACGAGGTAATTGTTTAGTTCTCAAACCTTGAGCTCAAGTCCATCCCTCTGGCACTCCCAGAGCTCTTCAAAATGGACTGGGAACTTTGCTGAGCCTTCCTCAGCTGCTGTTTGTTAGACTGGGGACTGTTCATTACAAGAGCAGTAAAGCCCACCCTGATCCCCCCCATTGCAGTTTCAGCAGCTGGAGAGGGGAACAGGACCTTTCCCGACACCAGGCAGTGCTGGGCTCGGAGCTGGGCCGGGACAGGCCCGGGGCTCGCAGCAGGAGGCTCCGGGTGATGTTTAACTGGGCTCACTGGTGGGATGAGCTGGTGCAGGAGATGATTCTGCTCCCCAGGAAACCACGCCAAGGCAAGTATTGTGGGACTGAGGGCTTAAAGTGGGCATTAAAATCTCTTTGGCACAGCATGCAGCTGCTATGTGGGAGTGGTGTGGACACAGTTAAAAGCCTGTGCTACCACAGAGGTCACTTAACGTTTGTCAGTGAAAGTGGGAAACGATGGCTCTCATCCTATTGCATCCTGGATCTCGGCTGCTCCTGTAGAGAGGAGTTTGGAAGTAGCTGGAGGGGACTTGCCTGAGGCATGGCCACGTGTAAATGCCACCCTTTGCCACCTTCTGTCTCATTACCTCCACTGGGGAATTGCTTCCAGCTCTGCCAACATGAAGCTCCGAAAGCTGGAACAATATCCTTCGATATCAGCATCATATTTGCAACTGTTCATTAAAAATAGGTACCTGGAGGGACAGGACAAGGGGAAAGGCTTCCCACTGCCAGAGGGCAGGGTTAGATGGGATGTTGGCAAGGAATTGTTCCCTGTAAGGGGGGTGAGACCCTGGCACAGGATGCCCAGAACAGCTGTGGCTGCCCTGGATCCCTGGAAGTGCCCAAGGTTCGATGGGTCTTGGAGCAGCCTGGGATAGTGGAAAGTGTCCCTGCCCAGGGAACTGAATGATCTTTAAGGTCCCAGGTCTTTCCCCCAGGAGTGTTTGTGTGTGCTGATTTCATCCATTTGCCTCTTTGAAACACAGAACTCAAGACCTGCAGTCCTGAGGTACTTTGGATGCACTTGACAGCCCAGCATGATTGGTTCAGTATTTGTTCCTGGATTGAGGAGTCAGATCCCAGCCAGGCTCCCTGCAGCCAAGCTGCCTGGCCCCCCCTGAGCCCTGACATCGTTGACAGGAACACACTGTGCAGCACCTACATGAGACAGGACATCCTGAACAAGCTGGCCAGGTAGGGCCCCCAAAGCTTTACACTCTCTCTCCTTCTTATGTGAAGCCAAAAGTAGAGTAATAAAATCTTTGATACATAATAATTTTTATATTGCTCATTTTGGAAACAGCGTGAATCCATTGATATTGTAATTTTAGTGTTGTACTTTCAGTTATTTAAAAACATAAGAACCGTGAGAGCAAGAGCAATCCTCCCTCAGCCCCTGAATGTTTCCCAGTGGTTATATTCCTGATGTCCACTTTATTGCAAGGGGGAAAATTCTGGGCACACTCTGAGCAGTTCACTGCTCACACCTCATTCTCTGCAGTGACCTGGAGTAATCACAGTGTTGTTTGGGCACAGGCAGTTGGATTTTGGCACATTGTATTCACCTCAGTAGGGAATTAATCCCTGAGAGGGAAAGGTCTGCTCTAATTTTGAGCTGAAAACGCCCATCAGAACTTGTCAAAGAGAAGTGTGTGATCAGTGTCTGTGCTTTTACTCTTTTCTGACAGAAAGGGAATTTTTGTCCGTTCTGAGCTGGAAGATTTCGAGCTCCTGCTCCAGAGGTTGTCGTGCCTCGGGGGAGTCCTGCAGAATCCTCATCCTGTTCCAAAATACAGCACTGCCAGTGGCCTGGACTTCCATGCTCGGTTTGTCCTCCACTGCCTAGAGCACAGCCTGCAGTACCTGCTGTACACTTACCTGGACTATTACAGGTAGGGATGCTTTCTGTTCCTCACATCCCAGGAGGGATCCCAGATTTAAAGAAGGAAACACAATTTGAACAGTTGGTGGGGAGAGTTTTCCTCAGCTCTAGCAGTGTCATTTAACAGAAACTCTGGGCCAGTATGTGAGATTTTAAAATGTATTTTGAGTCTTTATTCAGGTTGTGTTAATGTTAATTTGTGTGTCAGTTATGAAAGGAAACAATTACAGTTGTAATGAGTGTAATGCTGTAAACAATAAAATCGTAAATGAACCAAGACAAGTTGCTCTTCAGAAACTCAGAATTTACAGAATTCAGAAACTCCCTTGAGCACAAGTGCGAGTTGACCCTTGATATGGTCACAAATAAGGAAATTGCTGGTTTCCACCTAAACTGGGGTTAGTTGGGATTTGAAGGTGGTACCAGTATTAGGTGTTGGAGCTATATGAATCCTTTCCACTTAATAGATACTTGACAATTAAAATTTCTGAGCTATAACTCTGGTCTAACAATGGAATTATCAAGAAGGTAGAAGTGGACCAGAAAAAAAGCCAATACATCATTTTCTGATTGTTGTCTAAACAATTGTAGTTGGCATTACACCCATGAGGTGCTCCAAATCTTTAATGCTGTGTTACATCAGTGGTTACAAATGCTGTATTTTCACTGTGCTGTTCATTTATTTCCAGTTTAACCCCTTCAAACTGCCCTATTCTGAACAACAAGGAGTTGCACGAAGCACATCCCTGGTTTGAGTTCCTTGTGCAGTGTCGAGGGGTTGCCAGCAATCCCCGAGGTAGGAATCTCTCTCTCACTCCAGAGGGGGGCTGATGTTTCTGCTCTAGCTCAGGCACAGCTGGATTAAACCTCTGCTCTGCTGCAAACCCTTTGGCCGTGACCTATCACTTCCCTGTCCATCACTTCCTCATCTCTAAAGTCTGGACTGTAATTCCTACTTGAACTGTACTTACTGACTGCACATAAGTGAGAATAATTTTGTGTATAATCATCGTTACCTCCAATTCGGTTACATTCTCAACAGGTTGAACTAAAGGAGAATTCCTAAGAAAATACACATCCCATTAAAATTAAACCTTCCTCTGGTCCCTGTGGTGCATTTTGATTTCTCTGCCCTTGGACTATGTGTTTGCTTCAGTGAAACCCAGTAGAATTTGTGCACTTAACTCACTGCACTTTTTAAACGTTTCATCTTCTGCAGAGTCACACATTAACAAAAGATAAAAATAATCTCAAGTTAAGGGTTTTTTTAGAAAGTGTGATCAGTGTAGGATAAAGAATTGAACCACTAAAGTGGTAAACTGTGGGGCTCAACCCCAGTCAATCTGTGTAGGCAAAGCTGTAAAAAAATCTGGGGAAAGCTTGGTAAACCTTAGCTCATCTTATCTGTGTTTGTAGGCAAATTGAGAAAAACCAGTATTGACAAAAAAAAGTAGAAAATTCAGCATTTTTCACAGTCAGAGGGCAGTTGTAATGTGTGATTGAAAATTTAATACTGGTTTTGCATGGAATTAAATGTCACTTCTTTTTCTTTTAAGATCCCAAGATGATTTTCCAGGCGAGTCTGGCCAATGCTCAGATCCTGATTCCCAGCAGCCAGGGGGGTGTGAGCAGCATCCTGCTGGAGGGCAGGACCCTGCTGGCCCTGGCCACCACGGTGTACGGGCCTGGGGGCATCGACCAGGTACTGCCTGGGGGCACCTGATCCCCCCTGTCCTCCTGCTCCCCTGCCCTGCACTCCTGGCTTTGGTAGGAAAATGCCTCCTGAGCCATGAGTTGGAACAGAGGGGATGAACAGAGTGTCTTGGTCCACACCACAGTCATCAGGTGCTGGGGAAGATCTCTCTGATACAAAAGCATTTTACAGGAAAAAAATTACAGTTTCTGTGTTGTCAGTGTGTGTCAAATTCCCATGAGGTAGATTGGCACATCCCAGAATTGTTTTGTTGTTATTTAATGCAGTTTCCTCCTAATTAATTTTGCTTCCTTGCCATGTAGGTCCTTCAGAATGAAGATTCAGAAAAACCTCTAAAGAAAGTTGATCCACAGCTCTTAAAAATGGCCTTGACCCCTTACCCCAAGCTCAAGGCTGCTCTCTTTCCCTCCTGTACTGCTCATGGAATTTTGCCTCCTGACATCTCTCTCTACCATCTTCTTCAGGTACACAAAGTGCTTTTGGCAGGACACAAGGAAAGAGAAGCTTGTCTGCAGCAAAAGCTTGGGCATGGGGCCATGGGTTGTTTCTTTGGGATCCTTAATGTGGAGCTGGAGTTCACAGCTTTATCCTGAACTGCTTTTTCAAGTGGTCTCTACACCCTGTGAGCTTGCAGTGCTGGAATATCAGAGAGGGATATTCTTGCAGTGTTCAGTAGGCAAGGTGTTTGAAACGACAATATTTAAATTTTAAAATGTTTGTAACGGTAAGAGAATTAGAAATTGAGAGTTACAGGACGGTGATGTGAAGTTCTTAAGCTGCCTCAATATATTTTGTTTCTAATCTTTCAGTCATTAATGCCCTTTGATCCCACGAAATTATTTGGCTGGCAGTCAACAAACACTCTTGCTGTGTCAGGTATGTCCCTTGCCAAGGTTTACATGCTTTCCTAGCCTGAGCACTTAAAACAAAATACATTCCAGGGGAATTATTTGGCAGATAAATTTACTCAAAAGGCCATTTCTTTCACAAGAAAAATAGTGTAATTTACTAATACTGTGTTTTGAACTAGAATTCTAGATTTTTGTGTTAAAAAATCCCCTCAGATAGGATTTCTAAATATAAAATAAAAAAGCAATGTTTTCTTTTAAAAGCAAGCTGAGTTGATTCAGAACTCTGATTTTCCAGTGAGAAGTGGAATTTCAGTGGGGTTTGGATATGCCAAAATCTGAATTAGCACCAGAGGAGCCATACTTGATTCTCACATCACGTTTTGTAGCTAAAGGCCATTTCTGATGTTGAGTTCAGCTGTTTCTCAGCTGACAGTGCTGATGTGTTGCTCGCAGATGCCTGGAGCGAGTTGCCTCACTTCTCGTGGCCCGAGCTGGTGAGCAGGCATGCTGTGGTGGAGAGGCTGGATTTCCTGTACTACCTGCTGCACGGCCGCCCCACCTTCGCCTTCGGCACCTTCCTCGTCCAGCAGCTGGTGAAGAGCAAAACCCCCAGGCAGCTGTGAGTGTCCTCAGCAGGGACAGGCAGAGTTCTGCAGGAGGCAGAACTGAGTACAGGGAGGGAATTGATCCTCCCCAGCAGCACACAAGTGCTGAGCGTTGGAACTGTGGCTGTCCTATGGGTTAGAAATCAAATAGCGCCTGAAAGGAGGTGAGCTTTATTTGGCACTGCATAGATAAAATCTGCACAAGGGAAGCAAGGAAAATATTCCAGTTGTATGAAACACCTGTGGACTCTTCTTTTAGGAACCTGAGCCTCTAGATCACCTCGTATCTAGCGATACAGGAGGGAGAATGATGCCCCTTTCCTTTGACATTTCCTAATGGTGACTTCCTTAATTAAATTAGTAGGGCAGAAAATGTACTGGAGGTTGATGGAATTAATTGTTCTGGCTGAAGCTTCAAAATCAGGTGTTCAGAAGGGTACAGTCAAATGACACTTCTTGCCTGAATACATGAAATTCGCTATTTAGTGTAGGAATTACAACAAATCACTTTGTTTCTGGAATGTCTGATTTCTGTATTAGTCACTGCTTGTTTCTCTCCATCGTTTCTACACAGATCAGTTTCTCTTGTGTAAACAGGTAAAACTGGGGCAAAAAGGATAACGTCCATTAATGTAGAGTGAGGTCATGGTTTCACAGACAGTCAGGGATACAGGGTTTTTTCAGTGACTTCTGTGGAAAAACCCTTTGGGTGCATTTTTCTCTTGGCACCATCTGCAGGTCAGATTCAGGTTCCTGGTGCTGCAGTGGATTGTAAACTCTGCAAAGGCACTTTCTGCACTCAGCTGCTGAGGGGGTGTTTCATGAATTATAAAACCAATTCCACTACCTTTAGTTTTTGATAAGTGTATTAAATTGCAAACTCTGCTTAATAAAGGTGTGTGAGCCTTTATTCTCATGCCCACATTTTTTATAAATATGAAACTTTTGGCTCATCATTATCTTTGATGCTGATGCATCTGAGAGTTCGGTAAACCTTGTAGTTGCTTGGGAATACTCATGTTGGAAATGGGTTAAAACCCCTGTGTGTTCCTTGTTGCAGGATTCAGCAGGCAGGACAGGAGGCCCAGGTTTTAGCTCTGTCCTCCTTCAGTGCCCCCTCGGTGGCAGCAGCCTGCGTGTGTTTCCTGGAGCTGCTGGGCCTTGACAGCCTCCGGCTCCGCGTGGATGTGAGAGTTGCAAAGATGATTTTCAGTCACAGAACGAGGAATGAGGCCTCTCCTCACAACCAGATCAGGGACTCTTTGGGTAAGGGTGTCTTTGTCTGCTTTGGAATAGGTGCTGTGGATTTCTTGGGAAGAGAAGCAGAGGGATGCAGAGATGCTGCCTGGTGGCTCAGCAATGCAGTAAAAGCACCTGAGAACTCTGTTCTTTTATTCCCATTTTTTTTTACTAATTTTGAAGGTGTATCTTGATCCTGTCATGTCAATTAAGGCAGGAAGACTGATACAACCTGTATCAGGATCTAACAGGCACTGTCCAGCAGCTGCCCAAGACTGATATTAGTGAGGTTCAGCCTAACGTTGTAATAATATTACAGAGAGTTAAACAAAGTCCATTGCCAAAGCTCCTTTCTCCTCCCTTTTTGAAAACTGTCTTACAGCTACAGGGAGATCAGGTGTTCAAAGCTGTAGGGAATTGAAATTTATCCTAGAAATAACTTCAGAAAGTTGAATTTCTAACTCTAGGACCACAGGTGTCTGCTTTCCCGACTAGGAAGCTACTGGTACTTTTGGAAATACTGCCCTGACTCTGATCCCAAATAGCATCTCAGGAATGTGTTCTTTCAAACAGTTGAGAAGTTAACAAAGTTGGCTGATGGTGAGAAGGCAGCAGCAGCAGCAGTTCTTGCCTCCTTGGAAGAAGCCTTCTGGGATGCAATTGAGCACCAAGGAATAAAGAGGTGAGAACAGCCTGGCTTGAAGGGTCCTCTGGGAAATGGAGACTTGCTCTTGACTTTTGTTATTTGTGTATCAGATAATACTAAAGAGGTCAGGATAGGACAGTGTGCCTGCCTTGGTGGGTGGGAACATCCAGAGGGTGCAGTGTGGAAGCTCCCCAGGGGATGTGACCTCTTTGTGGTGAAGCCCCTGGCATGCTGTGTTGCTGTTTGCAGACAGTGAATCTGGGGTCACAGGGTCACTTCATACCTGAACATCTGGTGTAAATATTGCAGTTCATTACAGCTGAAACTCTCTAAATTCCATGCAGGACGTCCAGTGACTCCAGAAGACAGTGGTCCTTGGTCATGCAGTTCTGCAAACTCCATAACCTCGAGCTGAGTACATCCTTCCTGAGGGAATGTGCCAAATCCAACGAGTGGCTGCAGTTCCTCGTCCAGACCCAGCTCTACAGCCACCAGCCAGCCCAGGTGAGCTGTCTGTGCGTTAAAAAGAGTCTTGTAGCAAGAGAATATCCCAGTGTGGAGACAACAGGAGCCTCACCAGTTCCTGGGTTTTGGTTGTCTCGGAATGTCAATACCCTTGGGCTGTGGTAGCCCTTCTCTTGCAGCCACATTTGTAAAGTTTATTAAACTCATGTAGTTACTGCTTTTTTTATTGGAGAGTTGCCAGATGTTCAATGTAAGTTTTAACAAAGCCACCCATCTTTCCTTTCAAAACTCAAATTGATTTTTTGTTAAAGATACTTAAACTTTAGAGAATCCAAGTCTTCCACCTTTGGTTTTGAACATGATTTAAAAATGAATAGAACACTACCAATACATAAAAACAATTGGGAAAAGTCATGGGAGGAAGCTAACTGGGTAATTCCTGGTCAGATGATGCTTAGCAGGCCTAGGATTTTAACTTGGGTCTCCTTGCTGTTTTGAAGAATCTATAATTCCACAAAAGCACCCGAGTAGGCCCTTCTCATGTTCTGTTGCTGCACTGCAAGAGAGAACAGAACTGAGGCTTCCTAGGAGGCATTTGAGCTTCATGAAAAAGGATGAGCTTCAATCTTTCATTAGAATAATTCACACCTACACAACCCTTTTTCCTCTCTAGGTCTCCGAAGTTTTTCTAAGAACTGAATTTAAAGAGTGTTTTATTTGTCTTTGTGTACTCAGTGCTTCCATCCTCCTGCCCTCTCCTCTCTGGACCTCACAAGGTTTTTGGTGCTGTTTTCCCAGGTCATTCCCCTCCTGCAGGATTTCCCTGCTGTGGTACAAGATCACCTGGTGCTGGCCCTGGGGAAGTTCCTGTGTCCTGAGCCCGGTGCTGCCAGCGGGGCCCGGGGCAGCCGTGCAGGGAGCCTGTTCCAGATCCTGCTGCAGTGCCAGGAGAATCCCAACCCCTCCTGGTTCCTCCTGGCCGAAGGACTCAGGGAACATGCCCCCATCCTCAGTGTGCTGGCAGCCTGCTGCCCTGTGAGTCTGGGAGTTATTTGTCTTTTAGGGCAATAAGTAATGACAGCTGATGATTGTGCCTAGTTCTGTTAAATGGTTGGTGGGCAGTTGTATTAAAAGCTGTTTTTTGTCAGTGTCTGTGGTAGCTGTGCACAGTGTGACCTGTTTCACCAAGTGCTGTCTAACAAGGTGATGATAAAGCCATCCTTTTGGCATTTCCAGGATGCAAACCTCATTTCCTGCCTCTGTGTTTGGATCGTTACCTCTGTGGATGATGCCACCAGGGCTGAGGCGACCACCCACACCCAGAGCCGGGCAGAGAATCCCCAGTGGGACCTGCAGGACCTCGCTGTTATCTGGAAAGTCTTCTTGAGGAAGCAAAAAAGTAAAACACTTCTAAATGGTTTCCAGCTCTTTTTAAAGGTGAGTGAATGTGGTTTCAATGGTATATTTGAGTGTATTTCAAACCTTCTGGGCCTGTAAATCCCCTTCTCTCTTGCTTTGTGCCAAGGATAACCTGGCTATCCAGTGAAATCCCCTGTCAAATTGGAAGTTCTTCCAATTATCACAGATTGGTAGATCCTACGTCAACCTTGCATGCAATTTTAATAAATTAGAACTTCATTGTTCTGCTGCTGAGGAAGATAAATTCTACATTTATTAAATGAAATAATATATGATGTTTTAAAAGTGTGATTTATTTACTGAGGTACTTTCTGGAATTTATTATAACCTTTTTTCGTGTCTTAAAGGATTCCCCTTTGCTGCATATCCTGGAGATGTATGAACTGTGTATGAACTGTAAAAAGTACAATGAAGCTAAAACTGAACTGGACAAATTTCAGGAAAGCCTCACAAAAGTAAGGAAATTCATTTTCTCTGAATGTCATTGTCGGGATTTGGCAGTTGGACTAAGAGGACCAGAATGTCTTCACACACTGCTCCTTGTCTCTGAATGCAGATGTTTTAGCAGTTCTTTCCTTTCCATCCCGGTGTTCTGGTTCTCAGGATATGCTGCTAACTAATGTTCCCTGTCATTAGTGGTTTTCCTTCCCAGACTTCAGGCTCAGGCAGCTCAGTTTCCTTTCCCTTCGTGAGCAGATGTGCTTGGGAAGGATCCAGCAGTGACAGGGACCATTTGTCTAACAATTAATTTTATCTGGCCATTACTGATCCTACTTGCATCTCTTATCTCGTCCTTGGTTATCAGCAGTAGTTGGTGGTCACCCTGCTGTGAAATGTCCCACTTTCCGGTCCAGCACACATCAGTGATGGCTCAGTGCTCCCTTGGGAGCAGCAGGTCACTGTTCCCTGCAGAGGAGCAGATCTGGTGCACCTTCCACTCCTGATACCATTCACACCCAAATGCATGACATATCTGCAGGAAAAGGGAAACCCTGACCCTTAACCCCCTTTATTGCCACAGCTGAGAGCTGCAGGAGGAGCAGCAGCTGCCGAGCTGCCGGTGCCGTGGTTGGAATCGCAGGCGTTGTTCCTCCTGGAGCTGATGCTGCAGCAGTGCCGGACGGAATATGAGCTGGGAAAGCTCCTACAGCTCTTTGCTGCAGCAGAGAACCTCCTGCTGGATGGTAAGGCCTGGATGAATCCCAGGCCCTCTGGCAGGGCTGAATCCTGAGGGAAGTTCAGACTTCCCTGGAGTTCAGGCCCAGCTTTCCTGAGCTGTTTGTCCTCTTTAACCCAGGCCCCTATGTGAAGAAACTCTGTGCCCTCAGTGAGGCCTTGAGGGACTCCTCCATATCGATCAGTCGCTCCATCTTGACCTCCTACAGCCTGGAGGCATTCCAGGGGGAATGCAGGTCCATTCTGGAGCAGCTGCAGGAGAAGGGAATGTTCAGCCTGGCTCGGGAGGTGGCAGCCCTGGCTGAGCTGCCTGTGGACAGTGTGGTCACACACGAGGTATGGTGCAGTTAGTGACAGTCACCTCTTCTTCTGTTGCTGCCAGAATTGAGGATCCTGAAACATGAATTTCTCTTTAAATATTTTTTTATTTTAAATGCAAGTGCTGAGCTGCGGAGGACAGGACAATAGTCCTTACTCTCTTACTGTTTTAATTGTGTGCAATCAGTTTGATTTGGGGAGAAGAATGGGTGGATTTGTCCATCAGGGGGTGGAACAAGATGATCTTTAAGGTCCCTTCCAATCCAAACCAATTCTGTGACTTGTTGCATATTGGGGCACTTACCTAAATCCAGTGTTTCAGTGCTGGCCATCCTGTGTGAGTTGGGAGTTTTCTTTCTTGGAACGATAGTTATAATAAACCTTTGTGAAATTTGCAGGTTCTGAGAGATCTGCATCATTTAAGAGATGCTGGACAGTGGCATCAAACCCAGACAAGAGCCGAGTTCTGGAAAAAGTGCAACGACACTTTCACAAAACATTCCATCTGCAGCCGAGCCGCAGCAGGATTCTTCCTCGATCAGGCCAACAATGTGTGGGAATGCTCAGGGCAGGAGAAGACAACCAGCGTTATGGAGAGACAGCTGCTGCTCACCCTGGCTGGGCACTGGCTGGCCAAAGACACTGAGGTGGCCGTGCAGGAGCTGGAGGAGGTGGAGAAGCAGATCTGGCTGTGCCGCATCGCTCAGCGAGTGCTGGCGGCTGAGGGCTCAGGGCAGTGCCTGTGTCCCGGCCCTGCCGGGGTGGGCAGGGACCTGTCCTTTGCCACCCTGGCCCAGCAGTTCTCCTTTGCGAAGCTGCCAGCTCTGAACACGGCCAGGCACTGCAGGCTGGAGGCTCTGGCTCCCGGGGAGCCCCGGCACACACTGGGGGACGCGGAGCAGGCGGCGCTGGGGACGCTGGTGGGGGCCCTGCTGGACGAGGGCAGTGTGCACGAGGCCACCCGGGTGTGCCACTACTTCCACCTGCGGCACCGAGACGTGTCCCTGGTGCTGCACTGCAGAGCCCTGGCCTCCGGGGAGGCTGGGCTGGAGCAGCTGCAGCCCGAGGTGCAGGCCCTGCTGGCAGCCAGAGCGGGGACCCCTGAGGGCAGCATGGCCACGAGCAGAGCCCCCAGCAGTGAGTAACTCGTGGATTCACCTGGCAGCTCACACCTCTCGTTGCAGCTCCCCAAAACCTCCACAGAAATGAAGCTCTTCCTGACACTCTCCTTAATTCATAAATGCTCTTTTGAAAGGAATTTGAAGCCTTGCAGTGCACATTGCCCCTGTGTGCTCCAGGCAGGGTGTTCTGTGTACAGTTTCCACAGATCCTCAACCTTTCTTTTTTTTTCACTCTCAGTTCTGGCCCAGTAAAACAGCACTGGGCTTTATCCCTGTTCCTGCTTTTAGAAAACACCTTTTGCTAATTTTTTTTCTGTAGCTGAAGCAAAGAAATGCTTTAATCAGTATATTTTTCTGACATCTTTGTGCATTATAGAGTTTAGTGTTTCTTGTTTAATAGCAAGGCTAAGGCTGAGAATGTTTATCTGTAAAGTTCTGTGCATGTCTGTGAAGTCTGAGTGACTTTCAGCTGGAACATCCCTTTCTAATACTGATGTGTAAAGCCAAATAGACACAGAAGAGCATAAATGAATCCTAAACAATCACAAAAGCTGCTGAACCCTTACTCAATCTTATGCTTAGAGATTTTATATCTGAGATATTACTCAGGATATTTATGTTCCGTTACCTTGTTTGAAACAAATGTAAAATTTAAAAAATCACAGGTGTCAAGAGCTCAGTTTTTAAAGACTGAGAAAGTATTATGGAATTGCTGCAGATTTTGGGGGCCTTGCCCAGATGTAAGAGTGTTGTCTGCCTTTACAAGATAGGAAATGATGTTTTTTTGTTTGCAGCATCCAGCTTGGAGGACTGGACCCCTCTGGGAGCTCCATGTGGGGATGATCCGGTGGTGGCGGCGCTGAAGGCTCTGGCAGAGGAATGTGTCCATGGCAGAGGTTACTGCAGGCAGGTCCTGTGCCTCTACGAGCTCTCCAAGGTAGCCCCCTGAACCAGGGCTTTGGGCCAGCTCTGCTGGGGGGTGGGGAGGGCAGGATAGAGGGGTGAAGATCCTCAGCAGCTGCCCTCAAGGAGCTGCAGAGGATGAAATTCCTGACCCTTTGGGTGGAAAAAGGCCAGAAGCTTCCTGGGCATGAGGTTCTGAGATGAGCTTGACTACCAACCTGGCCAGTTCCTACTCTGAGCCCAGTTCAGCCTGGGTCTCTCTGATGGCCTTTTCCACAACCTCTGCAGCACATTTGTTCACCCTGCACTTTTCCTTAGGCCATATGGGAGCTACCTCCCTGATCCACAGGGATGTGAGGCACATGGAGATTGCAGCTGCCTGGCTGCTCAGAGGAGCTGTGCAGGGACAGCCTTTCCTCAGAGCACTCTGTGTCCCCAGGGCTTTGGGCAGTGCCACCGTTTGTGTCCCTCTGCTCCCTGACCTCCAGTGCTGGTGCCAGGGTACACAGCCCCTGCCATGGGAGCTGGGCTGTAGTTTTTGAATGGAGCATTAAGTTTTTTTCCTGAGCAAAACAGGAAAATTGGTATCATCTTTATCCCAGAGGTTCTTAGATTTTCCTACAGAATTTTTTGTGCCTCAAGAATTTGTACTTTAGCTACTAAGAATTAGTCATAGGGCTGCCTTGTCACTCTTATCCCATCCATATCCTTCTGAACTGAACCTGGATGTCCACACTTTTGAATTAGGAGTCAAATCAGTGTGGCTTTCAGGTATATTTTTTGATTAATTTGTAATTTTATAAAGTTGTGATACGTCACAGCAGAGTATTTTCAGAGCCTCAGCAGCTCCCCTTCCAAACATGAAAACTGATTTACCTTTTCCACCGAGAGTTTGTGTTGTGTGGAGAAAAGGAGCCTCACAAGTCAAACTTGTGCAGTAAAACACAATTCTTTGTTTGGGAGGAACTACTCCTGTATTTCTGTAGGTATTTGGAGTGTTGAGGTTTATCTTTGGCTCAGGAAATCATCTCTGAGCAGCTCTGGGCTGTGAGGCTGCAAATCCAGAGCCCCTCCCTGCCCGGAGCCGGGGGTTAAGGGAATGCGCTGTGTGTCGGCGGTGCTGTGGCTGGGATTTTGAGTGCTCGTGTGTCCCGCAGGAACTGAGCTGCTCCTTCGGGGAGGTGTCGGCCCGGGACCCGCGGGAGGTGCTCGGGGCCATCCTGAGCCGCCGGGGGCCGGAGCGGGGCTGCAGGGCCCAGGCCTTCATCGCCTGCCAGGGGCTGCCGCCCGCGGCCGTGGCACAGCTGCTGGCCCAGCAGATCACGCAGGAGCTGCTGGCCTCTGCTCAGGGGAAAGGTGGGGAACAGGCCTGGTCTGTGCTTGGGTGGTTTGGTCTCTGAGGGGGGAATTTGTGTGTCCGAAACAGCCCCTGCACTCGGGGGCCTGAGGGCTCATTACAGCCAAGAGCGTCCAGGCAGCTCTGCTCTGTGGGCATTGTGTGCCTCGTGTAAAGTTCAAATGTTCATTTGTAGTTATTTCTGCGTCCAGTGGGGTGTTGCAGTAGTTAAGGTTGTATTTTTAGGGACATAAATTTAATTTTTTTTTTAAAGGATTTTTAGGTGTGGTTAAAAATCTGCTGCCCCACATCATCTGACTTGGGAAAACTCATGTGCATTTCCCTGTGTAAAGCATGACAAAAAGTTTTCCCCTGTCTTTTTCCCTTTGTGAAATGAAGGACAGCAGTATGGTAGGATTGTCCAGTAGGATTTTGTTGGACTGAACTGGCAAAAAAAGTATTTACTGATTGTTAGATTTAAGCAGTAACACCCAAAGTATCTTTAGGACTGTGGTCCCAAGTCCTCAGTCAGTCTGGATGACATTTGTTTGGGGTTTGTTAAGTAATGATAAAAAATAACAGTAGTTCTCTCCTGCACAATTAGCAGGGATGATACAATTTTCTCTCTGGCCACAGGACAGAAGCAGGTTTGGAACCCTGCAGTGGAGAGCCAGGCATTCCTGCAGCTTGCCAAGCTGTGCCAGGATCACACCTTGGTTGGGATGAAGTTACTGGATAAAATCTCCTCTGTCCCCCGTGGGGAGCTGTCGTGCAGTGAGTAAATGGCAAATCCTGCCTGGTGTAACTAATGTGGTATTGTGTGGTTTAAACTCACAGCTCAAAGAAGAGAAGCAGTGCTGGGGGGAGGCTTTGCTGCTCATCTTAAATTTGATATTCAATTAGTAGGACTGAGGATATGTACAGTAGATAAGGGCATTGCTTAAGGGTTTATTTTCCAAACAAAATTCAGATTTTTTTGTGCTAAGCAAGAGGTGGGAAATGCAGTCAGGAAGTGACCTGAGCTGTCATAGTGGTTTGTTACAGAAGGAGTATTGTGACTTTGTTCATATTCATCACAGTTAGAATCTGAGTTTTTCAAACCCAAATGCAAAACTTGTGCCCTTCCTTTTCCAAGTGCAGAGCTGGCAGGCAGTGGAGTGACAATATGTTATACATTTGTCAGCTTTTGGTGGAGGAGGTTCGAAGTTCTGTGTTTTGTGTGTGTTCTGTATTTTCTCTTCTGGAGAGAGGCAATAATTCACTTCCTCAGCCCATTAACTGAAATACCCAAGTTTTTCTGCTCTTCAGTTACAGAGCTGCTGATCCTGGCCCACAACTGCTTCAGCCTGACGTGTCACATGGAAGGGATCACACGAGTGCTGCAGGCAGCTCGGCTGCTCACCGAGGAGCACCTGGCTCCCAAGGAAGAGTATGGGCTGGTGGTGAGTGTCTGGGGGGCACAGGGGGGTGTCCAGGGCTGGCTGTGCTTGTCCACGTGGTGATTAGCTGCTGGTGAAATATGGTGGGCTGTGTCACTGGGCTGTTGGGCAACTTTAATTCGTGGCTTGAAGGAACTCGTGGAGTCTGGGACATGCCCAGTGGAATGCTGTCAGTGCTAAAAGCTTCGCTACTTATTTTTGTGAGATAAAACGATGCCCTTTCACTTTACTGTGAAAAAGATGCAGTTTTGGTTGGTTCAGGAATACTCCTCATGGCTTCAAGGGAACATGTGCAGCCCGGTGTGACTCGTGTGCCTGGCCCAGCCCTTGGCACTGGCTGCCCTGGGAGAGGTTTTTTCCATTTCCCTGGAGTTCCTCATGTGCCCTGGGTGTCCACAGGTGCGCCTGCTCACGGGCATTGGCAGGTACAATGAGATGACCTACATCTTCGAGCTGCTGCACCAGAAACACTACTTCGAGGTGCTCATGAGGAAGAAACTGGACCCCGTACGTGAGGGACAAACACGCAGGGAATTGTGTGGCTGCATCAGAAGCTGGTGTTTACACAGGATGGAATTATCTGGGCATTTTACTTTCTGAGTGCAGGAACTGAGAGTCAAGTTTCATAGTAATAAATTAATTCTGGGGTTTATTCTCATTTTAGTTGAACCATTTTGTTCTAATTAGTTCAGGGCTGTGAGGGCAGCATTGAAACTTAAACTTGGCATTGTCAGTGTTTTCACATCCTGCCTTGCTTTTATTTGCAGTTAAAGTTTCATGGGGGTTTTAAAAATCATAAATATTCGTAGCTTTGTTTAAAATAAATAAGTCATAAAGAAATGTCACATTTTAACATTTGTATGTAAAGAAATGCACAGGTACTGGATTTTCATACCTAGCTGAGCACAGGTGTGAGGCTGCTGTTGGGTTTTAGGGTACAATGATCACTTTTTGGAAAATGATGGTTAGGGTTAGGTTTAGGGTTGGCCTGGCTTGTGGGTGCAGGCTGTGGCCAATGCCAGGCCCTCAGTGTGCCCTTTGTGCCCAGAGCGGGACGCTGAAGGCAGCACTGCTGGACTACACCAAGCGCTGCCGGCCCGGGGACAGCGAGAAGCACAACATGATCGCACTGTGCTTCAGCATGTGCCGGGAGATCGGCCAGAACCACGAGGCTGCTGCCTCCACCCAGCTCAAACTCATCGAGTGCCGACCCTGGGGTGAGCAGGGGGCACGGGGGAAGGATGGGGAGGGGGGAGGTCCTTTGTCTGTGTCCTGAAACACCCCCGGAGCTGCTGCTGCCTGGGGGGAGGCTCTTGGCTGCCCTGAACAGTTCCCTGGGTGTTTCCAAAGGGGTGAGATTTACAGCTCTTCCTGGGATGTGACATTCCTGTGGTACTGCCCATGGAGCACGTACAGACACAGCCAGGTTTTCCTCTGCCCATAGGATGTGACACGGTGGGTTTGCAGGGGCTTCTGTGAAGTGTTGGGGTTTGTGTCTCTGTGTGACACCCACGGGGTGAGCTCTGCACTCGGGGAGCTGTGGGTGCACAGGGAGCTCTGCAGCATGGGCAGCCACTGCTGTAAGAGCTGCTACACAGGAGCTGTGCCAGGGCATTTCTGAGAGGATCTGGCCATGGTCAGTGCTGGGATCTGCCACAATTGTGTGGTTGGGGTTTCTTTCTAGATTTCAATCAATCAACCAGGGTCCAGCAATAGCTTTGGTCCATTAGCTGAACAGGCAGTGTGTTTCTTCCTGCTTTTTTAGTACATACATTTTGGTTTAGTCTGTTGGTGCTTTCTGAGACAACACCAGGGACAGACTTGGCACTGGGAGGGAGTTTTGTAACTTACTTTGTCACCTTTATAAATAATTGGTTATTCCTTCTTTTTTCCTGTTTCAGAGGAGTCTCTTCAGGATGTTGCAAATTTAAAGAAGCTGCTGCTAAAAGCTCTGACTCTCTTCATTGATGCAGCAGAAAGTTATTCCAAGGTAGAGTGAGATGGAATGGAATGACTTGTGGGCAGCATTGGGAGCACAGGAGGAGTGGGCTGGGCTGGGAGAGCACACAGAGCTGTCCCAGGGAGGGTGTGCAGGATCCTGGCCCAGTGCAGAAGGAGTCTGTGTCTCTGCAGCCCAGTAGCACCAGTAGTATGGCTGTATCTGAGTGTGCCATACTGGCCCCTGCTCAGGCTTTAACCCCTGGGGTTATAGGTGGGTTCCCCACTTTCAGAGCAGGGACATGAGCTTAATTAGCAAGGATAGAAATATTTAAACCCAAGCATAATTACGATGGAAGTATTTATGGGAATGAAGCCTTGTTTAACACTCATGGAATACGATGAATGTGAAGCTGCAGTGCTCTCAGTCACCGCACAGCTCCAAGCTCCTCGGGGCTGCTCTCAGGGATGTTTCCCAGTTCCCCTGGAAGCTCTCAGGCTGCTCTGTTCCCAGGACTCGTGTGTGCGGCAGGCACTGCGCTGCCGCCGCCTGACGCGGCTCATCACGCTCCAGCTGCACTTCCTGGGCTCGGGGCAGAGCACGAGGATCATCAACCTGGGCAGGCAGGACCTGCCGGGGGCCATCCTGGCATTGCCCAGATTCTACCAGGTGAGCTGGGACCCCTCGGGGTCCTTCTGTCAGGAAATGATGTGGTCACAGCAGTGCCCAAGCACTCAGCTCCTTCCCCTGGCCTGTGACTATGACCCTATTATCCCGTGGTATACAAGGGATGGAGGGACAGGACACAGGGAATGGCTTCCCCCAGAGGGCAGGGCTAGATGGGATAGTGGGAAGGAATTGTTCCCTGTGAGGGGGGTGAGGTCCTGGCACAGGGTACCCAGAGAAGCTGTGACTGCTCCTGGATCCCTGGAAGTGTCCAAGGCCAGGTTGGATGGGGCTTGGAGCAGCCTGGGACACAGTGGAAGGTGTCCTTGTTTAGGGGCTGAGGAAGTGCTTTGTTACCCTTTGTTACCTTGTATTTCACAGCTGCTCTTAAAACAGGAGCAAGGGATGAGTCCAACAGAAGATCTCCAGTGCTGAGTTCTCTGTATGGAATGTGCTGTGCAATCCCCATTCCCTGTTCATTCCCCTGCAGGCAGCCATCGTGGCCGAGGCCTACGAGTTCCTGCCGGACTGGGCTGAGGTTCTGTTCCAGCAGGTGATCACCAGGGGGGACTTTGTGTACCTGGAGGAGTTCAAGCAGCAGCGGCCACTGCGGCCCGGCCTGTTCGAGGAGGTGGCCAAGAAGTGAGTGAGGGGTTCTGGGGGCAAACTGCAGCTTTACCTACCCAGGGCCCTTGAGAGGGGCAGGAGCAAAGTATTAAACTGTTCAACCTGTTATGGGGCAAGGTCTCACACACAGGGACTTGAGATACAATTCCAGAATCCCAGAATGGTTTGGGTGGGAAGGGACCTTAACTCCCATCCCGTTCCAGCCCCTGCTCCAAGCCTGTGTCCAAGCCTGGCCTTGGACACTTCCAACAATCCAAGGGCAGCCACAGCTTCCTGTGCTAGGGCCTCCCCACCCTCCCAGGGAAGGATCTGTTAACAGGTAGGTTTGGTTCTTGAGCACAGCGTGGAAGTAGCTCTGATCCAGCCTTGTTCTTAAGCTGGACAGGAAGGGAGCTCAGGGCTGGGCAGAGCAAATCTTTAAAATGAATCAGAGCAAATAACCATGAGTTTCAAATGTAGGTGTTGAGCACAACCTCTTGTTGAAAATGTACTTTCTGCAGGCCCAGAGCAAGAGTCTCAGGGGCCTGGGAAGCTTTTGTGTCTCATTCCATGTGCAATTGTTCCAGGGTCAAACAACATCCCCCTACTGATGCTGCCCTGAGGAACCTGAAGCGGTTCCTCACTCACTGTGAGGACATCTACACCTACTACAGGCTGGCCTATGACCACAAGTTCTATGACGTGGTGAACTCCTTGCTGAAGGACCCTCAGACCAGCTGCTGCCTCAACGACCTCTTGTCCAACTGAATTCCAGCTGAATTCCAGCCCAGAGCACAAGCTGCAGGCTCAGTGCTGATTAACACAGATTCTATCAATGACCTGCTCACAGGGCTCTGCTGCTCTGTAAAAATTACTCCAGAAAACTGGAATGGGTTGTAAGTATTTAAAATGCTGAGACTGTGTTAACCTAAAATTGTGTTTTGTATAATAAATAATATTGTTTATAAACAATTTGAGTCACCAGCAAATACTGAGTGGCCCAGGTAGAGGGTGAAGCAGAGATCCAGCAGCTCTTTAAATTAGGGGCAGGGGGGAGGAAGCACCCCAGGAATTGTATCCAAAGAGACTGAAACAGGTGTGCAAAATATCCAGGACAAGGAGGTGGAACAAGAAGAATCAGTGAAGGTTTCAGGTACACAGTAGGATAGTGTTCTTTATCCAGTCTGATTTCTAAAGTCTTGTACAGCTCTAAACAGCACATTCCTAACTCTGCTATCTTGGAGTAAAAGAAAAAATCAAGTGCAAACGTATTTTTACAGTTATTAAATACAAATTCCTTTCCAGGCCCAAGCCATGAGCACACTCCCAGCACAGCTCAGCTCTGCAACTCTCCCTCTTCAGGTATTTTTCCTGTCAGGGCCCCAAAAGAACTGCTCCAAGGCCAGCCTGGTGAAGTCCTCAATAGTGATTTTTATTAAATTAGTTGCTTTATAAAACATTGCAGATGTTGTAATTGTTAACATAACAATTTGCCCAACTGTAGGAACTGCTGCAGTTTGCTAAGCAAGTTTGGTTTTTAATGAAAGAAAACGGCCGTGAGAGACCCACCACAAACCAGGAGAGCCCCAAGGAAGTCGTGTGGTTTGTTGGTTTTTTTTTTAACACTTAACCCCTTAATTAACTGTTAAAGAACACCCAACCCAGACAGCTGCATTAGTAGAAATTTAAATGAATGGAACTAAACTTCATCCTCGAGACACAAGTGGGTTTTGCCTTGCTCTGCCCCACCAGGTGCTGTTCAGGTGTCAGGCTGTGGAGCAGTGGCTGTCCCACAGGACGTGCTCCCAGGTGCAGTATTCCACACTGAAGTTAGCAGTTCCCTTCCCAAAATACTGAAATCCTCAAGCTCTAACTCAAGACAAAGCGACTGGAACTCTACGTGCACACCTTGCCCTTGCTGCAAACTGCTCGTGCTCAGCCCTGGCCCTGGAGCAGGGACAGTTAAGGCCATGTCATGGAGCTGTGCTGGTTACAATTCTTAACCTTGTTCCAATTCCTTCTCAATTTAGTGGCTGTTGCTATAAAGTTAAATAGCAGCAATGCCCATTATCAGAATTTTGGGTTTTTAACTGCAATTTACAGACCTGTTCCGTTCTACCCCTGCCCGGAGCTTCCGCCCAGACCTGGCACCTCCAGCCCCCAGCACACAGATACTGCAATTCTGATTGTAGCATTTGGCAGAATTTAAAGGAAGAAAAGTTGTGCTACATGTTTAAGGGATTATGGGCAACAGAAAGACAACAGAAGGGAGATAAATGTCACATGAAGTCTTCAAAGTCTTGTACGTATTCGCCGTCATAGCCGCCGTAATCGGCCAGGTCGTCTTTCATCGTCGCCTTCAGCCCCCCGCCAGGCACAACACCTTTTTTCTTCTTTTTGGCTTTATTCTGTGGCAAGAGGACAGGGATGGTTATTTGGATGGGCCCAGTGCTCTGTCACTGCCCCAGCCAGGGTCAGCCCAGTGGCACTGAGCAGTCACATCCCCCCACTGTGCTCAATGAGGCATTGCCGATGGTTTCCACCCCACACATTTTCTCTTCCTAGGAAAGCTGTGACAGTTCCAGGTGTCCCCAGCTCCCTGCACCACAGCCCTGCCCACCTTTTGCATTTCATCCTATTTCCCCTGGACTCTCAACAAGTAACTAATAAATGCAGGGGAACGCTGAGAAGGGGCTGTGATCCCTGAGGAACAGCCCCACTCTTACCTTCTCTTGTTTTTGTTTTTCACTGCATAATACTGTCAGAGTGTTTGTGATCTTTTTCAAATCATCCACCTCCACTGCATCAGGAAAAAAAAAAGAAAAAAAAAAGATTCCTTATCAATGGTGTTCTTATAAGGCAGTTAAATAACATCAACAGTCTCTAAAACTAGAAATAAGCATTAGTGTAACTATGGGCAATTACTTGATTTATATCAGCAAAACACAGAGTGGGTGGTGGTCCTTAAAATCCCAACACAGATTCCAGCTGGTGCCTTGGAAGCCTGAGTATTGTAGAAGGTAAAACTTGGAAATAAAGTTACTGAACACAAGAGTCTTACTGAGGCATTTAAACAGTAAAATATGGAGACAGTAAAATGTATCAAAGGAGCACTGGATTAACAATAAATTATGTTTATCAATAAATGGTGTAAGAGGCTGGGAGTCCCTCCCATTAGGAGCTCTGGAATCCCTCTTGAGATGGAAGTTCCCAGCTGCCAGCAGGGATGATGGATTTACCCAGCTCTGCCCGGGATCGAGTTACCCCTCACTGAAGGACAACTGGGTACAGGACAGGGAACCATCCCAGCCATTCTCCAGCCACCAGGGCAGTGGGAAAAGGAGTTTAAATTACTTCATATCTGTATGGTTACACACTGAATTCCAGAACAGTTAATCTGCAGTTCCAGAATTACATGAACTCAATTTTGTAATAGTTTCCCTCCAAATGATATACTCAAGTTATCTGCCTCAAAGAATTTACTCTTATTATTTTAGAAATGGCTTCCAGAAAAACAAGCAGGATTTAGATCAGCATAAAAAGTCACATTTTTAAAATTACTATCTCTAACCAGCGTGCAGAAAGAGCAACGCTTGCACGAGGAGAGGATCCTTAGTGGAACTTGTGGGAACGGAATCAGGTCAGTGCTTCATTTAGCACAAACCCCACAGAGCAATCCCCTCTGAACACTGACTATCAGCATGTTTTCCACTTCAGCTCCACCACAGCTCTGGCAGCAGTGTTGGACCTGTCTGGACTTACAGGAAATACAGACGTCCCGAAGTAACGCTTCCAAAAACCCAGCGTAATGTAACGACTTCTCGTACTGTGTGATTTTCTCCTTGAGGAGTTTCCCAAATTCCGTGAAGTCATCTTTTGAAGAGGGATTCATGGCATCTATTCCACAAGTGTTATTTACACCTGCAGGGACAGGCAGGAGCGTTAGAGAGAACATGAGCTGGGAGCCCTAAAAGAGGACTCCCTGAGGTGGAGCTCTGCTCCCTGCACAGCCAGGGCCCATTCCTGGCCTTACAGGAAGAAAGAAGTTTGCTGCCAAACTCAGTAATTTCATAGAATCTCAGAATGGTTTGGGTGAGAAGGGACCTTAAAGCTCACCCAGTGCCACCCCCTGCCATGAGCAGGGACACCTGCCACTATCCCAGGTTGCTCCACGCCTCGTTCAGCCTGGCCTTGGACACTTCCAAGGATCCAGGGGCAGCCACAGCTTCTCTGGGCACCCTGTGCCAGGGCCTCATCACTGTCACAGGGAACAGTTCCTTCCCAATTTCTCATCTAACCCTGCCCTCTGTCAGTGGAAAGCCATTCCCACTTGTTCCGTCACTCCATGCCCTTGTCCAAAGTCTCCCTCCAACAATTTTTGAAGCTGAGTCAAACTCAGTAATTTGACCCAACTGTTCCTGTTCTCTGGACAACCTGCACCAGGAAGCCCCTTTTCCCTCAAATAAACAATTCCTGCCTCAAGCTCCTGAGTGCAGAACTCAGCTGGTTCTTTGCAGCTGTATCCAGTGCACTCCCCAAGCACTGTGCTCTGTGACAACTCACTGAGCATAACCTCCCCCGAGCAATGAGCTGAATCATTCACCATAATCAAGGAAACGCTTCCATGTTTGAGGAATGCTGCTGTGCATCAGCATCTTTGCTACTTCTTTGTTCTCAGTGCCACAAGCTCTGTATGCTGAGAGCCAAACCCTGCTCAGGCTTTGCAGGGTCCCACAGGTCCCAGGGGTTTATTTCCCACTGCTTTAACTCACCAAAGGTTTCCTTTGCCAACTCCAGGTCTGACTCCTCTTGTAACTTCTTTAGCCGTAGTTTGTCTGCCAACTGTTCTTCTGGTGTGAGCTCCTTCTGTTCCTCGGGTGCCTCTAACTGCAGGGATAACACATGGGGAGAAGGTGGCACATTAAAAACATAGTGCCTTCTCCAGAGCTGCTGAATCACCCACTTCTGCCTCGAGTCAGGGCACATGGAAAACCTGGAACCTATTCCCTGGAGTCCCAATAAATTGTTCATTTCACAAGGAATAGGAAGAAACATCAAACTCCCACTCCTGCCTGTTCCATCACGTGCTGCACTGTTCCAATTACTGGTTAAATTATATGGGAATTAAAGCTTCCAGCCCCAGATGAGATCACATACAAGACCTAAGTTTGGTTAATCAGATGAATCAAAACCTTTTCAGGTCCTGCTCAACCTCCAAAAAACCAAACCAAACCCACCCTCTGAATTTTATGTGACCCAGAAGAAATCAGGAGTTACCCTTTTTTTAAGCTCCTCTTGCTTTTTCTTCTGTAGCTTTTCTTTTTCTTTGATTTTTTCTGCTATTTTCTTTTTTTCTGAAACTTTCGGTTCTGTAAAAGGTGGAACAACAAACTCAGCTCTCAGAGGTCTGATGATTCTTTTTCCCTCACCCACAACCATAGAAACACTGGAAGCCACTCAGCTCAGCTACTGGGACTGAACACAAAGTTAAAGACATTTCTGTTAAACCCAGCCCTGCTCAGCTTTGATCCTCACACACCCCCAGACACAACCAGTGTCTGTTCCAATGATGATACAGAGCCAGGGGTTACCTTAAAGTCTCACCTTGTTTTACCTCTGTCTCCTTCACCTCCTCCTCTTCTTCCTCATCATCCCAGTTATCCTGAAAAACAGTTAAGATTGTTTTACAGATACCTGTAACCTCTTCCAATGCCCACAAACCCACTGATCTGGTGTCAGGAGCCATGGGAGGGAGCTGTACCTCAAGGGTTTTGGGGGCTTTCCATACTGGTTGGAGCCATTTCTTACCATGAAAAAGGCAGGTTTTGGTCAAACAATCAGCTTGTGTCAATAGTTACAACAGCCAGGTCATGAACAGTCAACCAACCCCCACATAAACAGGACTTTATTCTCATTTCTGGTATTAGGAGACACTGAACATCACTGAGGGTGGACACAGCACAGCCCTGCTAGAAACCCCAAACCCTGCAGAAACCATGTTAAACCAGCACAGGCTGTTCTGTTCCACACCACTCCAGGGACCTTCTCCTTCTCAGGGACCCTCTCCTGTGCTGAGAAAAACATTCCCATGGCTGAAGGGATTTTCTGGGAGGCTACACCAGAGGCAGTGGTGCAAAGCCCCACATTCCACTGGGATGTGCTGATCCAAGCAAGGAGACACCAGAGTCCATCCACCAGCTCACCCCAGTTAATTGGTACTTGCAGGGGACTCGGCTTCCCTTCCACATTCCATGGAGCTGACTTGAATTTGGAGCAGCATTATTTTAGCTCACATCTAATTAAGTTTGTTACACCCACTGCTTAAATAGCTCCACTCAGCACTGAGGAGCTGTCTCAGCCCCAGCCTGGCCATGCTGGGAATCAAGATGCAAATTACAGAGGAAGGGCAGCCTGGCCATGGGGGATTCATCCATGGAACTGGGGTATCTGGGAGCCTCCACAGAGGGCACGTGGGCAAGGACTCGATGCCACGAGACATGCTCTGACCCTGTTGCGCCAGCCAGGCCTGGTTTATAAGCTCAGGGAATTCCAAGTCCTGCCACCCCTGCCTGGTTTATAAACTCCAGGGAGCTCTCTTGGAGGAAGAGCCAACTGCCTTAGTGCTGTGTCTTTGCAGTGATACAGTAATTCCAAGAGAACATCTTTATTCCACAATATTCCAACACTGTTTCCGCGTCCTTAACTACAACATCCCCGCAGTCAAGGCTGGGAAGTGACAGGCACTGGGCACTGGCTCCCAGCTACAGCTGAGCAATGGGATGGGAGCAGACACTGCCCCACTCTGGCTCTGCCAGCACTGAGTCAATAGATGAAAATTCTTTGGCAGGAGGCCCGACTTCTGGGAAACGTGTGCTGGGGAACACTGAGAGGAGTTTTGTTACCAAATGTGCTAATTTTAAACCTGGGAAGTTGATGTTTCCCAAATTATCAGTTACTGCAAGTTCATTACTAAAAAACCTTCCAAAATACAGATCTGCAGATACAAAGCACATTCCAAAACGCGAAATGCTTTAAGAAAGCCATGGTCAGAAAACACTTTCTGCTGCTCCTTTAGACCACGTCATTTCCCTCACACGGGGATTTCCCCACAGCAGGCCCTTGCACTGAGGGATCCAGAGCCTGAGCAGGGGCCTTTGGGACGTCAGCAGGAAAAGCAAATCAAAAGAAAATAAACCAAAATAAAACACCTTTCTTTGCTGGATCCTCTCTAGATGCAGCTCTGGCACTAAATCCATAATCCCTTGGAAATAGTTAAGCAGCTGCATCCTTACTACGTGTAAAATGTCTTCCCACTGCCAGAGGGCAGGGATAGATGGGATATTGGGAAGGAATTGTTCCCTGCGGCGGTGGGGAGACCCAGGCACAGGGTGCCCAGAGCTGTGGCTGCCCCTGGATCCCTGGAAGCATCCAAGGCCAGGTTGGACAGAGCTGGGAGCAATCTGGGATAATGGCAGGTGTCCCTGCCCATGGCAGGGGTGGCACTGGGTGAGCTTTAAGGTCCCTTCCAATGCACACCATTCCAGGATTCTGTGATTCCATGTGGGGAATATTTGTGCTTTTACTAAACAGAGAACCCTCAGGTGTCTCCAAGAGCCAGTTCAGTTCTCCTGGACACATTCTATCCTGCAGGAAGGCTTCTTACTTTCTAAGGAAGGAGGAAAAGCAAATGTCATAGACAGTCTGAGCTACACGTGTCTGTGCACACCTGTCAATCACACAGGTGTCAATCACAAACACCTGTGTCAGTCACAGAGGTGCCAACCACACACACCTGTGTCACTCCCACCCTGCGCCGTTCCATGCTGCCCACATTCATTCCCAGTGCCTGGAGCTGCTGTTCACACACACCTGTCCTTGTCCTGCTGCTCTAATGACACCTGGGACACTCTGGGCTGCAGCTAGTACTGAATTTAAGAAGGAAAATTGCCAGCTTGTAACTCACAGAGATTTAGTAACTTTGGGTTTTTTTTAAGAGATGATGAACTACTTTTTCCATACTGTTTATGAGAAGAACTCCACCTGAGCCCCAAGAATAACTGCTTCTGTTTTTCAGAGATTCTGGTAACAGTGTCCTCATGACCAACCCTGAGTCCTCCTCACCCAGTGTTACAATGTCCCAGGGTTGGATTGGAAACAAAAAAGTCTTTTTTAGTTGATAATTCTACTTAGAAATCCCGGGAGGGTTTGGGTTGGAAGGAACTTCACACATCACCCAGTTCCACTCTCTGCCATGGGCAGGGACATCTTCCACTAGACCAGCCCCGTCCAACCTGGCCTAGAAACCCATCTGGCTTGTTCCTTGTGCATTCCCTGGCATCTCTTTGCATTATCCATATGAACCCAGAGCAAACACCCTTTTTAAGGGAGCTCTGTCTTCAGAAGCACCAGAAATGATCATCCACACGTTTTAATCCCACTCCCATACAGACACCACGCTGAAACACGGCAAAATCCCGCCTCGTGGTGTGTGAAGCAGCAGGAAGATCAGGTGGAAAAGACGTGCTGGTAGAGCACAGAAGTTTCTGGTCAGCAGCAGAAGCACCGTCATTAAACTCGTCCCGACGCCTCACCCAGCACACCCTGCTCACACGGGCCCGAAAGGCTGCAGAGAGCGAGGGAAAAGCACCCTAAAGCCTGGGAAGCAGCTGGAAAGCAGCAGGTGGATCCCCCAGAGAGCAGGAGGTGCCACTTCAAGAGCGTCTGTCTGACCCTTCCTCTCCGGCAAGTTCCAAGGCAGCGACACCGGCTCTGGGCAGGGACCAGCTCGTGTTCTCTTGGCATTTGGACTTGTCACCGTGACTGACGCGGAGTCGCTGCCGCGCGGGCGGAGACGCCAGGACCCGCCCGGGCCAGGAGCCCTCGGCGCCCCCGGGGAGTCCAGCCCGGCCCCGCCGCCTCCCGAGTCCCGCGTCCGGCCCGGAGACGCGTAAATCCGCCCGGCCCGGTGGGGCCCCTCGCCCCCGCCCCAGCGCCGTCCCCGTCTGGGCCTGCGGCCCCGCACTCGGGCGCCATATGGCAGCGGCCCGCCC
>VZRF01011823.1:266730-300489 GCA_013396875.1 Vireo altiloquus
GGGGCGGCATCGGGATCGGGATCGGGATCGGTACCGGCGCCGGCGCCGGCACCGGTAACGACATCCCGCTCCCACTGCCGCGCATGTCGGCGGCCCCCGCCCGCAGTCTGGGGTCTCCCCACCCTGTCCCGCCCCGCCCGGCGCTATCTCGGGGCCGCAGCCGCGGGAGCCGCCCCGGCCCCGCCGCACGCACAGCCCGGGATGGGAGGGGACCGGGAGCACGGCCCGGTTCGGCACTCGCGGGCTCAGCCCGGCGGCAGCCGGGACAGCCGAGCCTCCGCCCGCTGTGCTCCCGCTGTGCTCCCGCTGTGCCCCGGGCCGCACCCTGGCGTGGGCACCGGCACTGCCCTGTGCTCCCGCCGCACATCACCGCCCCCGTCACGGCTTGGCCACGCCACGCTCAGGTTTATCCACATCAGGGTGCGAGGTTCTCCTTCCCCCTCTCCCGTAACATCGAACAGAGAAAAGCTGGAAATGTTCACTTCATCCACTTCACTGCCAGCTCCCAATTTCCGTGAGAATCTGAGTAAGTGGAAAAGGAGGATAGATTTTGTCTGAAAGTAATAAATTTAGAACGTGTCTTTCATACAACAAATGAACGATCTCTGTATGCACCTGTATAAATCACACACGTGTCTAGGAAAAACACACAAAAAAAATAGAGACTTCCAAATTTATCATCCTTTTCCTGTTCTTCTCCATTTACCAGACAATATAAATAGTAACAGAGCTATACCTACGGATCAAACAATGTCACAAGTTTTATCCTCGCCAAGTCTACAGTTTCACAGGCTCAAGGTGCTGTGGGGATAATCACAGAATTGACAGGAATTGTGCAGCAGTTCGGAATATGTTAATATTGGAAAATGTAATTTGGAATTCTAAGGATTTACATTGAACATTTAAATTCTTCCTTGACAGTAAAACACAGACACAATTTCTTTCCTTCCACTTCAAGGCTGAAAACTGACAGGAGCAATGTCTTGACTTACAGAAAACTGAGTCTCAATGAAGGATGATACCAGCTAAAAATCATAAAAACAGAATCCAGAGCATAAGTATTTAATTAAATCTTTGTGCTTCTGTAGACTAGAAATGATTGCAGAAGAAACAGAAATCCATAGCACAGGACTTCCCTTCCCATCATATTTTACAAGATTTGGCCCCATCAGTACAATGACATTTTTGCAAGTATCAAGAACAAAAATTCCTCCTCCTCCTCCTCCTCCAGTCCTGCTGGTCCCTCTTGCCCTGGGGCTCCATGCTTTCCAGCTGCACCCATCCAGGCATGCAGGAGTGCCCTGGAACTCCGACGTGCGACAGAGCAGTGCTGGGGACGGGAGGATGCGCTGTGAAGGGCTTTTGTCACCCACAGCACCCCCGTGAGGTTTGATTCCATGGTTCAGGGCTTTTCCCAAACCTGATCCCTCTCTTCGCTGCGACACCACTTGTGGTTTGGGCGATCCCTACTCCAGTCTTGAGACATTCAGGCTTCCTGCTACATTCAAAAGCAATGAAAAATGTCAGGTGGAATGAATCCAAGGTGGGGGGAAGCAGTAACACCAAGGCGGGGGCCATTCCAGCTACAGAGCGACTCCAGGGAAAACAAAGGACTGAACAGGTACTGCCACCAAAGGTCTGAGAGATGTTGCTGTGCTGCCAGGAACAAGGTGCTCCAACCTAGAACAGAATCCATGGGGACACAGAAAACAGGCACACGGTCACCACAACCAACCAAAGACCACAAAGGAAATCATTCAGAACTTTGGAAATAGGATGTTGTTCTTTCCAAAAGGACATAAAATGGGAATCAGTGATCCAGCTTCATGATGCTCTGCTCAGGGGACACAAGCAACATTCAAAGCTCTGTAACACACCTGGCTGAGGCTCCCCCAGGCATGGGGGTGGTTTTGGGGACAGAACCTGACCCAGACCTCAGCACAGGAACAGCGAACTCCCCCTTGAGGTGAACACAACATTAATAAAACCTGTGGATGAAAACTCCGCTTCACACCAGAAGGGTTTGCAGGAGGCAGAACCACTCTGCAGAGTTCAGAGTGATAAACACCAGGCTTGCAGCACAGGAAAATATGAATATTTAATATGTTTACTAAGCAAACTGTCACTCCTGTTGTGCATTAATGTAGAACTAAATCCCCTCGTTTACATTCGGGTTTCCCTCACGGATCTGATCAGCACAACACAGACACAGCTGGAAAGTGCAACATGCCTTTGGTTTCCTCAGCTCCGGAAGCACTTTTTGAATGGCTGGAGCCACAGAGGACCTGGGGATAAGGACATTATTTGAACACCTGAACATCTCATTACAGCTGGAAAAGGCCATGAAGTAAAGCTGGGCTCATTCCGGTAGATCCATTAATTTTACAGCAGTTCTGTGACGTGGAGAAATTGGGAGGAATCCCCCGTTAGGCAAAGCTTCACCACTGAACTACTGAAACCCCTTGGATTCAGATTTACATTGTAAGGAACAACTGAGAAAGAGCTGGCAAACCAAGGGGCAGCTCCAAGACAAGCTGCTCCTTTCCAGAGTCCATCCATCCATTTCTCCATCAGCACCGCGACGGCCCCGGAGGCTGGGGCTGCCCAGGGGACACGGCTGCACCAAGCAGATGTAAAGGTAATGTTCTGTACATTTTATTTCAATAAAGACATAAGACAAACAGCGTAAAGATGCCCAGATGCCCTAAAGATAAATACATTTAAAAGATTCTCATTAAAATGAATCTGTAGCATTTCTTTCCTGCAAGCAAAATACCTTTCTTTAAATACAAAAAAAATCAGTATTCTGAATTGCAAATGTTTTCACTTTTTTGCAGAAAATCTGCCATGATGATTTTGTTTTTAATGAATAAGGATTTTCCACAAAACAGGCTTGCTCTACATGCTAAGTTTTAACAGTTCAGTGACACCATGTGCTAGCTACATACACAACAGATAATATAGTAAGAAAACACTCAACCTGATGAAAAGTTAAAATCTTCATTAATACACTGGAAAAAGTTGACATAACTCATGCCTTTTAAAATCAAAAATACAAAAATTAAATGTTTTGCTAAAAAGATTTTCCTTATTTTAAGGACTCATTTGAAAATGAAGCTGCATGTAATTTGTACAATAAAATTGTACAAGTAAACAGGTAATATACATAAAAAATTAATTGACATACTTCTCAATTATCAGCTGTCCACCTTTAATTTCCAATACTGTACTTTCTTATCAAGCATACAAAATAGCAAACTTCTCTTTAGAAAAAGTGCCGTTCTGTGACATCTTTTACACAAAACCAGTCCGAGCCTGTGGCGTGGTAATGCAGTCGAGAGGCAAAGCTTCCTAACTTGTACAAATTCTACCTTCCATAAAAAGCCTCCGGAAAAGAAGATTCCCCACCGCTATAAAAATATCACCTCCGGGGCGCTGCATTAGGAGCCACAGCCGGGCCTATTCCCTCGGGAAACCAGTGGGATGGCAGGGGAGCCCTGCCCCAGAGAGGCTGATTGGAACCAGGAGTGTCACAGCGAGCCCAGCCCGGGCGGTGCCCCGAGCACGGAGCCCTGCCCGGAGGTGCAGTCCTGGGGCAAACGGGCAGCAGGAGTGACCTCGCCACACCTGCCAGGTGACCACGCTCGTTCTGCTCCCAGGCCCGTGCACAGCAGAGTGTGAGGTATTCCTTGTCCATCGTGGTGCCACTGCCAGGTGTGCTCTGTCCGGAGTACGTGCCATCGCAATGGTTTAGAATATTCCGAATATTAGTAATTCTTATCTTCGTCTTATCTAGCCAGTCTCTTGATTTTTGAAAAGATTTCGACTACAGTAGAATATTACAGAAAGAAAATATAAATGCAGGGTTTTTTTTTTTTCTTTCTAAATGAAACTTACGTGGGCTAAAACTAGAGAATATTTTTAAACAAATATACAGGATGCAGGCAGACAAAGCAGGGAAACGGCCAGCCAACTGTTTAATAAAAAACTAACAAAATTTGGCTATTTCCAGAAAAACTATGAAGCGCCTCAACTAAAAGGAATGCATAATGAAATTCTAATCTAATACAGGTCAAAAATGTAAAAAGGTTATAAACCTTAACAGGAAAAATAAAACAACTTTTACTGGCCATTCCTGTTGAAATGAGAATCTTAAAAGTAACAGAAAAGTGGCTACAAACCCACTTAGAGCACCGAACAGAGAGAAAATCCGAGTCCGTTTTCAATCTCTGTTGTATCATAAAATCCTGTGTTTCTACAGGTCAAACTGCTGGTGGCAGAAACAGAATTTTCTTTTATAAACTGCAGATGTCCTGTACATAAAAAATTTCCTTGGAGTTGCACTAGTTCTAAAGACTTTTCTGTTCTAGCCTCCCTACTGCGGGTACTGGATTGTACTGATGGCGGCAACCTCAGGTGTAGAAAGTCTCTTTCTGTAACCCTTGATCATTGTTGGGCACCAAAGATAAGAAAAGCAAGACGGGGTACAAAAATGCAAAATTTCAACAGTAATGGCAATGTTTTTGTATTAGTCCAACAGGGTCCTGCATTTCCTCCCCTCGGCAGCGAGAGCAAAGGCTTTAATCGGGGGGTAGCAAATCATGCAAGCGAAATCTGTCTCTGATGTGAGGTCGGACGTCTTCGTTCTGTGGGGGAAAGGGCAGGTTTAGGAGAATAAACACAGCCAGAAACCACACTGCAGCAGGGCTCCTTGTCTAACACCCCTATTTTAATACAACAAATATAAACCACGAATTATGTCATTCCAGAGACTTACAGAAATAAGTCCATAGCAGTTCAGGAGTAATTTATTTGCCTTTTAGGAATAAAGACACACAGTACAGCCAGCAACAGGCACTATGTCATCAAACTGCTCAGAGATTCCCAATTTCCTTAAGACTGACGTCACAATCCCACAGCCCTGCATTTACAGCACAGTCAGCAATGACAAGTCCCCTTTCTGCTGTGTGAACACGTCCCTGGATCTTCATCAGCCTCAACCTCAGTGACCCAGAAAACCTTACAATAGGTGAAAATATTAAAGGAACTCACTGACAGTTTTGGGAAAACCCAGAGAAAGCAAACACTTACCAGCTCTACGAGTTTCTCCAGAAATGGAATCAACTTTAGGAGTTCATTATCATTTTTATCCATGAACCAGCTTTCTATAGGAATTCCATTGGAAAGCTAAAGTTAAAATAGGGAAAAAATCATCAACACATGATAGATACTTAATTTATCTACAAATATGACTTGTGAAACAACATTTAGGAGAAAAATGTTTCAAGTTACAGATTTATGAGTATTGTTCCCACAGTTTGGTTGGCAAACTTCAATACAAACCTAAGCCCCAAAGTCCAAGTATGGGGTTTCCCTGTCTCCCCTCAGGAAGTTTTCCTCCCTGAGGTGTCTCCCACCCCAGCCCCTCACCTGGTAAGCAAAGGCTTGCGGTGAATTGTCGATGATGATGGTTTTGGAGAGGTCTCTGCCCAGGATGTTTAAATCCTTGATGTAATTCCCTTGTACACACACACAATGCTCACGGAAGAGTCGATGCCTGTCATTAAAGGAAAATACTCATTAATGAGACCAAGGACAACATCCACACTGCACCAGGAACACGAAGCTTTGCCAAGCGTTATCCAATTTTTTCTCTTCCGATCTCCTGTTAGAGAATTGTGCCCTTTTTCCGTTTTCTTTAGAGATTTTATTAGTAAAATGCTTTTGCACTAACCCAGTTCTGGGGGTGGTGTTTGTATTTATTCAGGCTCTTCTTTCTGACCCCTTTCACAGACAGGCCGACGAAGGGACCCAGAACACCCCAAGGATCTGCCGAGCCCCAGATGCGGCACAGAGCCCATTTACTGGGGTTTATCATCCCTTTATTCTGTCCCAGCCCTCACAGAACGGGGCCTCCCTGTGCCACCCCATGCCAGAACACAAAGTGTCACAAGGAATGTTTCCTTTTCTGTTACACCTCTGCTGGCAATTAACCTATTTCAGTTATTACATCTCAAAAAAAAAGCCTCGGGGCCAAAACATCCCATCAGCTCCTTTCTTTCCCATTAGACTGCTTCCATGTAATTTATGAAAGAAGAAATGGATAGATTGACTAAAAGGACTCAGATTAAAAAAACAGCAGGAATAAAACTCCCATTTCATGCCATAGCCACAGAATTACAAATTGTAAAGTAGGCAGATTTGGAGTTGCCCAGCCCTGTTGCAGAGCAGCCCCTTCCAGGCTGCCTGTATTTTTAAATGGAGTGTTCAGAAGCTGTACACAGTGTGCCTAATTCCATGCAGGAGCCGAGTTCCCAACGTTGCCATGGAGGGAAATGAGCTGCTGCATGTATATATAGAGTGTGAGTCACACGTGTGGGGCCTGACAGGCACCTGGGGCTGGTGGCTGAGCTGGGACGGAGTCAGCTCAGCCACACCAACCCCAGACAAATCCAGGCAGCACAGGAACATCTCTGCAGGCTTCTAGACACTGTCTGGCTGCTTGTGCCATTGGCTCTTCCCTGTCCCAACACAGGAACAATCACAGTCCTGAACATTCGCATCAGGTCTCTGGAGAAAGGTTTGACACCACACTCGTGTTCTGGAGTGCCAGTGCCCTCCTGGGCACCATCCTCCAGGGTGGCACAGCCAGGCTCAGCATTCCAAGCACTGAAAGTGCTCCCAGGTCTAATTTACACCATGGAAAGGAGGCACTAGGCCCATCTGGATTCTGTGTGTCACATAACACAAGGAGTAAGACTGAACCTGGATAAAACTAGTGACAGTTTATCCTTCTGCATTTCAGGAAAATGAGTTGGGATGTGCCCACAGCACTGGGTTTATCCATGTAACAATGAATAAATCCACTGCCTTTTCTTTGTGTGCAGCAAATGCAGTTTCACTGCAGAATGTACAACACACGATGCAGAGATGGCTGTGCAGTGATGTCACACAGTTCTGGCACCACCAGGGAGGGGTTCCCTGGCCTGGGACAACCCACACAGGGAAAATCCCTGAGCAGAAATCAGTTTGGGCCCAACATTGCCAGGTACAGTCCCCCTGTCAGGTGACGAAATCTCACCCCTGGAATTTCCTTCTGCCTTAAGGAACTGGAAAAGCCGAACACTTCCCAACAAAGCTCAGTACTGAGAAATGAAAAACCAAACCAGCTCTAATACAAAGCCAACAAACAAATAATTTTGTGATTGAACGAGAATTGAAAGCATGCTGACTGTAAAAGCTACACAAATCACAATCTATAATAAATAACTCAAGTTTGAATAGTTTAAAAGTAATCAGATACTCATTTAATTTCCTTTATTTGCAGTGTGTATTCCAAAGCACAGTTTTGATCCCCAAGAGGTCATTTCCCATGAGCCAACCTAACAGAGAATGAACTGGTACAGGTTTCAGCCTGGGGTTATTTTACCACAAGGCACCAATTCCATCACTTCAGTCCATTTTTCTCCCTCTCTTAGGAATCAGTCAGGGAGATACTGCAGTAAGGAACACGTCCCATCCCATCGGTCAGGCACAGGACTCAGTTTGCTCACAACAGGTTCGTGCACATTGTTCTGGTTTTACCTGACCAGCTGCTTTTTGGGGTCCAGGATGTTCAATAACTTGTCTGCATACACCTTCTTAGAAGCAGTAAACAGAATGATCTGGGGATTGGAGGGGGAAAAGTCACCATTGGAGGTACAATTAAGTGGATACAATTTAAAAATGGAATTCAAAGGTGGTATCTAACAGTTTTACCTCATAAATCTGAGACATACGTTCCAGGAACTCTCGGAAGAACGGCCTTAGCCGGACATACACCTGGAGCAAAGAGGAGCTTTAGCAAACATTCACAGTCCTCCAGCCATCACCCTCCCCAGTAAATGACACTTTGTGCAGAGGAGGTGGAAATGATCATCAGAAACAAACAGCAAATACCAACTTCTTGTACAATAGCACCCCAACGACAGCAATATTCCAGTAGCTCCCAGCTTGAGCAGCTCAGAGTGAAAGTGTTACACGGTAACATCAGCCTTAACATATCTACTGTAAATTTGATGGAATTGGAAAAAATATTAATAAAACATAGAAGTTGGACAATATCTAAATTAAAAATGAAAACTGGTTGCTTTGATTAAACACCCTAACTCGGCTCTCACCAGCAGGGCAACAGCAGTTCAAGCCCTGGACACAAAAACTACATCCTCTTCTTAATAACCACTAACAGTTACCTGAGCCTGGGGGTGTCAGAAGTGATTATAAAAAAAAAAGGCTTCAGTTGTTTCTAAGTTTCCATAAACTCAACCACCACCAGCACAGAACTGCACACACAGAGAAACCATTCCCTGTAAGGAATTGCAGAGTCACAAGAGGCCCCAATTAGGAGGGTTCTGCCTCTCTCTGACTCCAGTACAGGATTTGGGCTCACAGGGAGGAGCTGCAGGGAGCTGGAGCTCCAGGCCTGGCCCAGGTTGTGTCTGGTTGTGCTGGGCAGCCCTGGCTGTGGCAGTGACCCCACACGGGGTGGGCAGAGCAGCCCCCGCTCTCTCTGAGGTTCAGACAGTGCCCACACACCACACAGAACTGCAGCTCTGAGGAGCTCCTGGAATACTAGGAGAGAAGGGAGGATATAGAGCTGCCTCTCATTTCACAGCAATTTCAGCTTTACCAATGGTTTAACAGCCACTGAGGAACAGGCTTGGGTTTTCCTTCGAATCACAGTAAATCTCCACAAGGATTTGTAGCACATGAACTAACTTAGATCAAATTCATTGTGGACACAACCCAGTGACCAGAGGGGAAGAAAGTGGAACAGTTTAAGTGAATACAAAATTTCTTTCTAGATCTGACACCTGCAGTTTATCACCAGACAGGTGTAAAATGCAAAAAAAAAAGTAAAAACAAGCTGAGAACAACTACACACAGCAAGGATTCCCACAAAACAAAATAAAAATGTTTGTGTTTTTCTATTTACCTGGTAAATGACATCTTGAAAAAGAACTGGAAAAGTGAGTGCAGCATCTTCTAATTCGTTTAGACTACAGTGCACTAATGTTTCATCCTAGGGAAAAGATTATAGAAAAAAAAGAGTGTGAAAAGAGAAGTAGTTTTCTGCATTTTATGTTTATTTTAAGGCAGGTTTATTTAGAATGGAAAATGTACTTTTGTGCAAGTGCTGTCAAGATTGAAGAAAATTCTTAGGATGAATTAAACATTTTATTATTCTTGTATTTTTTTTAATTTTCACTAAAATTGTGTGCTGGGGGTGTAATTATAAGGAGATATTTTAATTTTGTAGGCTCTCCTTTCATTCAATTCCAGCCTATATCTTTCAGTGTGAATAATCCACCCATTCCTATGACCACACGAGGATGGCCCAACTGATGCTGCTCATAAAATCACAACATCATTAACAGGGTGTGAAACAACTTTCAAAACAGAGACACTGAAACAAAGCATCATAAAGACAAATATATTTTCTAAGAGTATTTCAAAAAGTGGATTTGTGCCCTTTAAGAATAAGAATGTTCTAAGAAGTAAAAGTTTAATTTTTCATCAATCTTGATTCAAGACACTCACAACTGAATTTTCCTCATTATTCTGTCTCATTTTTCCCACATTAGATTTAGGGAAGCTTTATGGGGACAGACAACTCTCTGTTTGAAATGTTAAAACTGTAATGCTTTTTTTTTTTTTTTTAAGCAGGATGTTAAGTATTTGACAAATACAACACACATTCTATTCCTACCACAATTAATTCTTTTCCAACTATTTTTAACTACAATTATGCAACATTCAACAGTCTTTTTGTTCAAAGCAAACATAACTCATTTCCACAAATAAGGGAAATGCTCCATCCCCCTCCTTTGGTTTGTGTTTATAAAGATATTTACCAAGTCTAGAACTAATGAGAACTCTGGTGTGCTTCTGGTTTTCAGTGGGAGAGCTGGCTTCCTGTTCAGCTGTTCTTCTGTTAGTGGGGGGACATGTTTGATGAAATAGTATCTGAAAAGAATACAGATTTTGCTGTAAAAATGTACATTATTGAATTGCAATGTTTTAGCCCAATTTAATATTTGAAATATTTAAGCCTGCACTAGAAGTAAGTATTTTAAATTGAAATAAAGCCCACATGAGCATATACTTTTTTTTTAAGCTAAGAGCTTTTGGAGTTCATTACCATAGCATGAAAATGATCCAATTTAAATAGCAGTATCTTAATTCAATACCCAAATGATTAATTTACTATTTCCAGTACTAAGACTGGTACTTACGGATCAAAGACTTCCCAGTCCTCTTCATAGGTGGCTTCTGCATGAGCTGATGAGTAGCCACTGTCTGGAGATACTGGTGCTGAAATTCAACGAAAATGACCAAAACAAAAAATAAAACAAAAAACCACAAGAGCTGGTCTTATTAGTGCAGTTCTTTAAAGTGACAATTTGCACTTGAGACACGAGGGAGAAACAAGTGACAAACTCTCCCTCCAGCCCCACCTCCCCTGCCAGGGGCTCCCATGGGCTGGACACAGAGCAGCCCCTCTGCACAGAGGTCACATTTACCCCCTACTAAAAAGCTGCTTATCTACCAGAGCTTGGAGAGTCTGGGGAGGGTTTAGTTAAGGATTTGATGCCGCCCATGCACACAATTTTATGGCTACAGTTTTTGTCAAGAAAAAATGTTGTCTTCTGAAAAAATACGGAAAATGAATGCAGGATCTGTGTGTTTCTCATTTACCATGTGGTTCTAATACAAGATATCAAAATGTAGCCAATTTTTCTTTGGAGATCAGCATGTCCAGAGTGTGCAATCCAATGTTAATAATAATGCCTTTCTTCTGGAATCTCTGCTTCCATGGGAAGAAGTGTTATGAGGCCACCTGAGTTGCACCAGGAATAGATAAGTCCTGCCAAAACTGTGTCTTCGGTGCATAAACCAGATTTGTCGACCCACCATAAAAATCAGTATTAACGCTGTTTGTACACCCCAAGGGAAGGTGAAATGGGAGTCCCTGCCAAGCAGAGGTGCTGGATTCCCTGAAGCACCCTCCCTGCCCCGTGGCACAGGCCTGTCCCTGTCCCTGTCCCTTACCCGTGAGCGGGGGCAGGTCACGGTCCCCTGGCTCCTCGGTGTCCCCCAGGCCGTTGTTGACAGCCCTGACCTGCACGGCCTGGCCGGGGAAGGCAGCGCCGTTGGTGGAGGTGGCCGTGCTCGTTGTGATCTCGTCCACCTGCTCCATGTCCAGCTGCTTCACGATTTCCTCAGCTTCCACAGCCTGGCCCGGAGAGTCGGAGCCTGATGTTCCTGAGGGACATTTCCAAACATTCCTTACCTTCAGACTGAGTTCCCTATCACAGTGCTCACACTCATTATTAACCACACACACAGAGTCTCAGAATAATTAGAGATATCTGCACTGATTCATGTCACAAAAATAAGAACCAAACTGAAGACCATGACAAATGACTTTAAAACATGTTTGGGACAAGGAACATAATCAGTTTTTTTTTTCTTCTCCTTATTTTTTTATACTGAAAGGTGCACCACTAATACACCTATGAAAGAAATGTTCTAATGCTTGTAAGCTTATGGCTTCTTTCATTAACAATCAACCCATCTAAGTAACAAGGAGCCTTTTACCTGGCAGCAGTAACTTGGTTTGTAAACCAGAATGAAAAGTGTACTGCCACTCAAAGCACTCAAATCTATCACTCTCAGCTTTAAGACTATTGGCTTTTTGAATAATACTCACCATTTTTATTTGCTGGTGAAAAAAAATTGAAAACAGGAGAAAATATGGTTCCCAGTAATGTTGTTCGTGGGGGACTGCCTGTGGTAGGGTTATCTTCCAATTTTCCATTTTGCTTTACGTGTTGGTTCGTCATCTCATAACTTCCAGCTTCTGGAAAAGAAAAAATATGAGCTTTAACACCATCCAGCTGGTTTTCAGTTGCATCTGCTCCTTTATGGTCAGCATTTGCACTCTAGGAGTGAACTCTTGTTCATGGCTCAGCTGGGTCCACGAGAGTCAGCAATTTTCTACCAGCATAAACCCAAAATGTCCATGTTCAACACCCTCTGAAGCTTCTCTCCACATGAGGCAGCACTGCTTGTTCACATAAACAGCAGAGGTGTAAATCCTCGCAGTGATTTGGTGGGAGGCAGCCCAGGAGAGCCATGCCCTAGCAGAGCTCCGTGCTTTCAGTGCCAGGACTCCACTAGAGGGAGGCACGAGAAAGGGTCAGAATCGCTTGGCTGTGCCTCCCAGCTGCTCCAGAGTCCATAGTTTGTTACTCTTCACACACTCACACAGAGGTGCAAACACAACTCGGAAGGAAAGAATTGTCAGTTTTTATCACAGATAACAAAGGACAGAATTAAATAGATATCCATGTTACAGATCTGGCACATAACAAGGATCTCTAAATGTTAGGTACAGGTATGTACTTCCCACAACTCAAATCCCCATCTCATGGCTGAGGGCTGACGCAGTTCTGAGACTGAGGTGAAGGAGAATTATTTCCTTCACAACACCCAGGCTCTGAGATGTCTGTCCATATGAGAGAGAGTGAATGGATTTTGTGCACATGAGCTGAGACCCTCCCTGTCAGCTGAGCCTGATGGAGCTGCTCGAGGACTTCACACAGCTCTGGTTCATGGTGTGTACCAGCTGCAGCTCGAAGCACTCACTAACAGGGAATATTTAATGAAGAACTTTTATCCCTGTAACAGTGACAGGAGCCCAGGGTGCTCCTGTCACCATAGAGTCACAAGATGGCTTGGGTGGGTAGGGACCTTAAAGCTCACCCAGTGCCACCCCCAGCCAGGACAGAGACACCTGCCACTGTCCCAGGGTGCTCCAAGCCCCGTCCAGCCTGGCCTTGAACATTTCCAGGGATCCTTGCCCGAGATTCTCTGGGCACCCTGTGCCAGGGCCTCACCACCCTCACAGTTTCCTTAGAAAGGAACTTTACAATCCCAGGTTTTTAATGTCAGATTTGGAACCACAGGTGATGTTTCAAGTATCACTGACAATTTTATCATGTCATTAATAAAAATATTCAAGAGGAGAACTTTCACAGGGAATGGAGAATTTCCATCCTCAGAGAGATACAAAACTTGCCTGGACAAGAACACCTGGTAAATTCCACAAAGGTCAAGAGCTGGGAGGTCACATTTCACACGTATTTGTGAGAAAATGGGAGAAGAGCTAAATCAAATTATTATCGGACTTTACGAATAATCATTAGAAATAAAAAAAAGTTAAATTAGTTGTGAAGTAGCTGCTGCTGATCCAAACTGTTCTCACAAGATACACTGGATGTGTCTGGGGTGTGATAGAAATGTTGCTCACACCCTTGGAAATCCTGTTTTGCTATGATCAGCTCAGTCCTGCTCTCACTGCAGTCAGTCAGAACCCCTGATAACCTTCCCCCACGGCAGAACGGCCCTGGATCAGTGCACAGCTGGGAGATTACAGAATTCCCACTGCATTGCAATGCACAATGTGAGGATTTACTGACCTCCATTCATCTGACTTTTCCGCCGCACTCGCGAGAGCTGTTTGTTGGGCTTCTCTCCTGTCTGAGGTGTGGATGTGATCAAGTTGTTATCAATATCCCGGTCAATCCGACTCCTTTTGGTGGGATTTTCTCTTTCTTCCTTAAAATAGAAAAGAGAGAAAAAAGAAACATACTGAACAGTGCCTGTTTTTCCATGGAACAGACCAGAGAATGTTATCTCCTGGAGAAAGTTCACCAAAGTTCCCTTTACTGCTCCACTTCCAGATGCAGAATGTGCAACATGTGTCTGGCCAGCTGGGATTTTACATCACTTTAAACTAATTCAAAGTATGGGGAATGAAAACTGTACATGGAGCTGCTGTAGTAGAAAAATTGTCTTTACAGCCAATCTATAAATATTTCAGTGCTGCAGAGGCTGGGAAATGCAGAGACAAAGCAACTAAAATTACTCGGGATTTTATTTCTTTGTTAAATACACAGGAGATGAACTGCCCAACAATATCCAGTGTGACAATTTGTATCAGTATAGGGCAAAACTGAGCTGTGAATAAAACAAGGATTTTCCTTACCTGGAAGTGATTGCTCTTCCCTGCAGCACTCATGGGAATGAGACAGAACCAAACAATTTTGCACATTTTCTGTGCATGGCTTTATGTGCAGGCACACATTTCTGACAGGTTACTGCCCCTTTTCCCCCAAAATACCTACTACAACTCAATAAAATGTAAATCTGAAATCTGAGGCACGATCATCAAGAGTACCCTGAACTGTGTGAGACAAGGCAAAATCAATCCGATTGAACAACAAATAACAAGGCCACAGACAATATCAAAGTTAAGTAAAATTTTAATTTTAGAATTACAATATTACCTTGCTGGAGCAGCAGTTTCACATCTTTAAAAAGAAAAGGGAAAAACACTTTGTGTGCTCCAAAAAAACCAGTAAATAGAAAATTTACTACATTTAGAAAAATTAATCTAAAGCCCCTGCTGTAATAGCAGCTAAAGGAAATACCAACATGGGGGAGGTACTGACAGTCACAGCAGAAGACAGAACACCACTGATCCCACAAATCTTTTGCTCGATCAACAACCTTGGTGAGAACAACCTAATTACTAACATCTACAATTAGTAATATTGTATATATCGTAATCCACATATTGAGAGGAAACAGATAAAACTGATCAAAAGCAAGGAAAAGCATTTCCAGGTTATTTTGGACAAAACAACCACAGAAATTCATTAATTTGGAAAAGCTATCCCATGGCCTTCATAAATGAGGTGAGCTCTCATTCTGTCCTATGGAGAACAAGTGCAGAGACATTACAAAAATTCCAGTGAATTCAGGAAAACTTGCTGATGGGATCAGAGGCAGGAAGACATCACTCCCTCTGGAGATCCCTCTGATCCTGCAGAAGAGGATCCAGCTCGGCAAGAAGCTCACACTGCTGTGCTCATGGAGTCCCAGGGAAGGGAATTCAGGTGAAATGGGATGACATGTTACTGGGCTCTTGGTTCATCAATGGAAAATGTTACTGCAGAGATGTAGAACTGAATACACCCACTGTATGTATTTACAGAGCCATCTGCTGGAATTCTATCACTCCCCTCTCACCTGTGACATCACACTTGTGCCACACAGCAATGCCACAGGGACACGAACATTTATATGCTTTTGGGTGTTTCCAGAGGCCAGAGATGTGCTAAGGACTGGCCTGAACTGAGCCTGGGAATAACAACAGACATTAGAATTCAGGACCAGATAAATGACCTGTGACTATGATAGAAATTGCCCAGCCACACCTTATGGGGACATTGGTTGCCATAAATCCAGGGAACCCCAGAGGTCACTGACACTTTCTCTCCCCATGGCCAAACTCCGGGGTCTCCAGAGAGTGGTGCTGTTCCCATGGCAGCCCCAGGATGAGCTGGAGAAGTCAGCAGGCTCTGGAAGCTGCCCTGGCAGAGTCACTAGCATGCCATGCTCAGGCACTGGAATCACGTCAAGGCCTGCTACAGGCATGGGAGAGGACGGGGAAGGGAACAGCACAAAATGAGGGCGTTTCATGTCAACAAACCTGACAAGAAAAAACAGAATGGAAAGTAATCCCGGGATCTGGGAGATAAAGAGAAGATGGGAAAGAAAGGAAGTTCACGAAACCATAAAGAGACATGGAAGAGGAAAAACAGACATATTTTCCTTATCTAAAAATTCCAATGAAAAATTTTTGCTTAGATTTGAGTGTTCTGGTGCAGAGGTTTTTGCAACCAAAATGTTGCACTCCTGAGATCCAATACAGATACTGATTGCAAAACAGATCAATTATCACAGTTTAATGAAAAACAAACTGGAAGCAGATTTAACCATTAATTTTTGTTGAGATATTTCTCTGTTAGTACTTCACTGTTTCTAGGACAGGTTGTTTTGGTTTAACATGCCATGAAATAACCAATTTCACTATATTTTTAACAATTCAAGAATATACTGTTACATGAATTAAAATTAGTTGAACTTCAGCTTGTTACAAAGTTACTGTTTCAACATTTAGTTCAAACCCAAGAAAATACTTCTGAAATTATATCAGATTTTTATTTATCATGTAGCTGATCTGGGATACATTGTAAATTAGTTATGACTTCTTAGCTACTCTTCTTTCAAACCTGCAGTTAACAGAATGCCAGTATCTGAACCTCCGGGACAGAATGATGTGGGGTTTTTAACCGGCCTCCATCTAGAGAATGGAGTGTTTGAAGCAATTGCAAGGTTACATTCAGCCTATCAAAGTTTTTAATATATATGTGTGTGTGTGAGTATTTTTCACTCTCAAATGTCCATGCAGCACATGGAGCAGATGTTCACATGGGCAGACCAGCAAAGCTCAGCCTTCTGGCTAGACCAAGACATGAGATTTTGTGGTTTTCCCCGACAAGATCTGGATGTGATGCTCCAAGCTGGGCAGTGCTCACTGCAGGAATCACTGAGCAGCTGCATCAATTCCATGGCACTTTGATTTGTGAGGTTTGACCTCCATTGATTAAATGACTCTTAAACAATTTTGAATAAAATTGCCAGAAATAGTCAACAAATTAATGCTTACAGACTGGCTGTTCTATATTGTTAATACTGGTAATTCCTTAAAACAGAAATTAAGAATGTACTATATTTATTTGACATTTTCACAAAGAAACACCAGGTAATAAATCCTGTGATTTATTGGACTGTTAAATATGTCTACAATTGACTCCTGAAGGTTTCCAAGTCTGCTTTACCTGACACAACTCACAAGCACTTGTTGCCTTCCAATTCTTCACATTTTGCTTCCACCACATGTTTAATTCTTAACAGAACTGGTTTTCAATCAAATTTGAAGTGATTATGACCCACTTAAAAGCAAAGCGGGGGCCCGCAGCTGCATACCTTGGGTGTGCTTCCTTTAATGAACTTTTTGATTGAAGACAAGAGGCCCGTCTCATTTTTGGGTGGTTTTCCCCCGCCGCCAGGTAAGGGCTCCTCCAGCTCCGAGTGTTTCCGCTTGGCCCGTAGTGCCCGCTGTGTGTGGAGCTGGTTGGACTGCTGGGAAGCTTTCCGTGTCCTCAGCCTCATCTTCATGGGTACCACATGGAAAGCTATAAAAGGAAAAACCAGGAATACTTTACTCATTGAGGAAACATATTAAGCTGCAGCTCCTGAATCCAAGGGATTACATAACACTGGTGGTGCTGCTGCACCGAGCGCCCCCCTCCTGACGCACGGCTTCACTTACAGCACAGAGGAGCTATTTCAGTGAGAGCACCACACTGCCAGAGGAACAAATGGATACAATCTGGCCATGGATACAGCACCCAGCACATCAGTGAGTCTGGCATAACCCTCCAATCCAAGTGGCGGGGAGGAAAAACCTACCTGCTCAGAGTAACAGAACTATCTAAGGTGCAAAGGACTCTTGGATCATGGAGTCCAACCTGGGAACAATCACACTTTGTCAACCAGGAGAGTGTCAACTACCTTGATGAAAGGATTGATTGTAAGGTGCCTGTTGTCTCCAGCCCCAAATGACTGGACTCTGTGACCCAGGAAGTCCTTTACTCCCTGTGTTCCTCAAAATACTTCATTGCAAGTCTCCACACTAAATTTGAGATGAGGCATAAATCTAAATTCCTGTCAAGTGCTCACAGAAGGAATCATGAGCCTGTGCACTCAGTGTGGGTGAGGACAGAGCAGCTCTGCAAAGGAACCCAAACTGAGCTTCAATACAGTTGAGTTTGGGAATCACATTAGACCTTGGGAACACTCATGCAAGGGCAGTATTTATTAAAGTAGAGTAAAAGGCCATTCCAGGGAATGTGTCCCATTTATCTCCAGCCTCCAAGTGGGCTGCTGGTATTGTCACACCTGAGCCCCAATGTCACTGTTCTCCGGGCTGGGGACATGCCTTCTGCAGCTGCCCAGAGCTGGACTGGTTTGAAGGGGACTCCTCGTGCTTAAAATCAATCTTAAGATGAATCAGGAGCAGAAAAATGAAGTAGTAAGAAATCCATCTGAGGTGTAATGCACAGAAATACTGGAAAGAAAGTAATTTGCCTTTCCCAGCTAAAATCATGACAAAAAGCAGGTTTTTAAAGAAAATGGTATGCTTATCACGACATGAATCAGTGCCTGCCTTTCTGGAGTCCATTTAGTGTAGATCTGATTGCTGCATAGACAGAATAAATACAGCATTTAACATGTAAGTTGCCTTTCTGGAGTCCATTTAGTGTGGATCTGATTGCTGCAGAGACAGAACAAACAATCCGCAACATTTAACATATAAGTAATGTCACAACAGGTATGTTGTTTAGGAAAAGGCAACGGTGGCACTGGGATGAGTCACTGACAGGGAAATACTGATAATATTTTTGAAAACCAGTCCAAAACCTGTTACACAGCTGTGTTTGTTCCCAGGTAAATCTCAATCTCACACAAAGGTGTTGCAGCTAATGAGGAATAACCCAAGTACTGACACTGCTGTCAGACTTAGCAAGTACTCTATGGGTATTGCCAAGGATGAAACATGATGTTACACAGAATTACTACATGAAATATTCACTGTAACTGCCAGCAAACACAGGGGGGTCATTTTCCACAGGTCCATGCTCAGCATTTGCCATCAGTGATCAACACAGCAACATGAGGCAGTTCAGTCCAACCAAACCCAGCACTGCAAGGCCACCATTCACCCATGTCCCCAGGTGCCACATCCACATGGTTGTTAAATCTCTCCAACACTGCCCTGGGCAGCTGTGCCATGGCTGGACAGCCCTTTCCATGACGAAATTTTCATTGATATCCGACCTAAACCTCCCCTGGCACAGCCTGAGACCGTTTCCTTTTGTCCTGCCCCTGTTCCCTGGGAGGAGAGCCTGACCCCACTCTGGCTGCCCTCACCTGTCAGGGAGTTGTGCAGAGCCAGAAGGTCCCCCCTGAGCCTCATTTTCTCCAGGATGAGCTCCCCCAGCTCCCTCAGCTACTCCTCACAGGATTTATGTTTTGGATCCTTCCCCATCTCTGTTGCCCTTCTCTGGACACATTACAACACCTCAATGTCCTTGCTCCTGCTCCCTCCTCATTTCTTTCCCACAGTCACTTCAGATCTTGTCTCCTCCTCAGAGACCTGACCTGCTCACTGAGCTAACGGGGAAAATTCCTTCATTTTTACACCATTACATCAGTTTATAAGGGGAACCAGTGGGCATCCGAGCAATGTAACAGAGTGTCAGCGAGCGACACAGCTGGACATTGCACAGCCCGTGGAGATGGTGGATTCTCGACAGCTGGACAGGACAGAATCCAAGGATAGCAGGAAGGCAGAGAGTCCTGGGAGGCTCCATTCCCAGAGCACTCACCGTGGTGGAGCAGTGGGTTCAGGGCAAGCCCGACACCCTGCAGCGAGGTGGGGAGTGTGTGTGTGTGGGGGGGGGCCAGGCTCTGGCCATGGCACATGTAACAGGCACATCCAGTTGACTTCTGTGACCTCTGGGATCTTCCAGTGATGTCATGGAACCACTGAGCTTGGACAAGACCACTGAGACCACTGAGACCCACCATCCCCCGGCACTGCAAGGCCACCATAGCCTATGTCCCCAGGTGCCATATTCACATAGCTGTTAAATCCCTCCAGGCATGGGGACTCCACCACCAGCCTGGGCAGCTGTGTTAGGGCTGGAAAGCTTCTCAGCAAAGAAATCATCCTTAATATCCAACCCGACTCTCCCCCGTACATCTTGAGGCCGTTTCCTCTCATCCTGTCCCTTTTGCCTGGGTGCAGAGCTTGACTCCCTCCTCCGGCTGCCCCCTCCTGTCAGGGAGTTGTGCAGAACCGGAACGTTCCCCCTGAGCCTCCTTTTGTCCAGGCTGAGCCCCCTTCACTCTCTCAGCCACTCCTGGGACTCCAGCCCCTTCCCAGCTCTGTTCCCTTCCCTGGACACGCTCCAGCCCATCCAGGTCTCTCTTGTTGGGAGAGGCCCCCAGCTGTCCCCACCACTGGAGGTGCCTCAGCAGTGCCAGCTCAGGGGATGGGCGCTGCCCTGGGCCTGTGCCCACACTGCTGTATTGGCCACATTAAACAAATATGTGCAAAAAGGAATTAAAGGAAACGGTAAAATGGGGAAAGGAGACTGACATGAACAAAATTCCAACGTGGGAATGAAAATATTACTTCAAATTTGCTATAGTATAAGTTGCCTGATTTTTCTAGAACTGAAAATAATATCAGTCAGACAAAAGATGAACCTATTTAATATTTGTCAATGGTGAGTACATATTTATTCAGCAGGGAAATGTTCAGCTCCTCTGTACAGCCCTGCCAGAGACTCCTTCGGCTCACTGCACATCCTGGGTATCAAGCCTGGGGTCATAAATATCTCTAATGGACTTAGCAACAGGTACCTACAATCCTCTCAGAGACAGGAGTTTGCTTTCCTAGTACTGGATCCCCTTGGCGGGGGAGTTTTTATTGAATTATAGTCATAGTTCTATCCTGAACCAGGCTACAAAACACATTCAAAATAATCAAGTCTAAACATGTAGCAGAATTTCCTTCCTCAAACCTGTGGGATTTGGATTTCCCCAGCACGTGCCATCGCTGACGGGCCCAACAGTACAGCCAGGTGACCGAGGACCTGAGCCCAGGCTGGCACTGCCACTGTGCCAGGGAGTTTTGCTAAGGGGAATCCACTCCCTAAAACCGTTCTCTCGTCAATTACTTCTACACTTAAACCCAGAAAGAGTGTGGAAAAAACCAAGGAGACACCTTGTTCTTCAAGAGAGAATTACATGGCAAAGAAGGATTAAAAGGAATATCCAATCAATAATTAGTGGGACAGGAAAATAAAATGTAGGAGCTCTTAAAAAGCAGCAGCTGAAGGAGCCATGGCTGCAATAAATTCAATTTTCCTGAGTCCACACACACCAAGAGCCAGGATCCCTACCTTGTGAATACTGTTGCTATTCCATGGCACAGGTACACTGTACTTACAGGAAATAAATTCCTGTGAATGACTCATATTTCAAACTGAGAGCACACCTCCCTGGAATCTGCAGTTAGGGATGGTTTATTTCCCACCACATATGACACTGCTGTTTTCTCTACTTTTCCCCAAACTATTAAAAGGAAAATTAGGCAAGGCACATCTAATTACAGGGTTTAGGGCTTTCCGATACAGGAAAAGGTTGAAGATGGTAAAGGAACAATAGCAAAGAACAATAGAAAGAGATAAGTGACAAGAAAATTTAAAATTATGGTGTTGAGCAATTTCTCCATTCAGTTTGGCACTCAGGAATAACACTGAACTGCCACCACAGAAATCAATCTATCCCAAGCCTCCACGCCACAGGAGCTCCAGAAGATTCAGACAATGTGAACATGTCCGGCGTGTGACTTTGGTGACAGCAATGCAAGAGGTGAAAAACTTCTATTTATTTATCTGGGGTTTTTCTTAAACATTTTTTACACAAAGCCAAGAAAGTAAATAGTTTTTTAATATTTTTAAAATTTTGAGCAAGAGCATCAATGCATGGTGTAAACAGAGATGGAGATGTGACCAACTGCACAAAGCTGTGACCTGTCCCCAGATTTAACAGCTGTGACAACTGAGGGGTTTGAAACTGAGGGAGTGGCAGGTTCAGTGTCCCACTCTCAACCAGCCCAGCTGACACACTCCCTGCTGAGAAGATGCGTGTGTTTCCCTCAGTCATTGCTGGATCACTGGGCAGATCCACAGACAGAGGAACCAAGACCAGATATTTTGTTCAGTTTCCTTTCAAACAAGTAATACCAGAGGTGTTTCGTCAGCACATTTCATGGCTGCAATGTGACCCAGATTTCAGGGTGAGGAAACAGCCCAAGGAGGAGATATGCTCCCAGAGCTGGCTGGGATCCATTCACACGGTGCTTGGGATGCTTTCAGGAAACACAGATCGCGTGCTGGTGCTGGTGTCCAGACACCCCTGAGCCACCACGGGATAGGGACACGTTGGCAGGGCTGTGGGGACAGAGAAGCGTGGGCCAAACAGCAGCCGCGGTGTATCCACCAAAGCCAAGGGGAAGGACTGGCAGGTAAAGCCCTTCACCCAGACAGGCCCCAAAGTACTTCACACACCTCAAGGAAACACTTTTTGTTAGTTCAAAGATGTTGAGACTCTTTCCCCTCAATGACTCCTGGCCCTTTTTAACCAACTTATTCTCCTTCCCTAGAAAATTACAGTCATTTCATGCCACTCCAGCAGATGTATTTCATATTTTCCAATGTACTGCACTACTTGTCGCTCTTCTCCAATCTTTAGGCGAGTTTTTCTGCCATTGCAGAACTGAGAGAGCAATAAACCAGGAAACCCTGACTCAAAGGAGACTGGAAGTGATGATAGTCTGGGATAGGTAAAAGCAAAATAAAAAGACACTGATTTATTAAAATAGTAAATCACTCAATATGTACTATTCAAATGTTGGTGCTGGGTTATGAAATCTGGATAAATGCATAAAGCAACCACAAGTTCCATCAAAACAACAGTAATGAATTACAACTACCAAAGCAGCCTCTAAATTCTCCCTGTTTTTCTGAAAGCCCTTTTTCTGCTCCTCCTCACCTTCCAGGGCACTAAATCATTTCCATCTGAAACAGAATCCTGCTTGAAATCCTTGGTCTTCAGTCGCCTTGTTCAAACCCTGATCCCTCAGGACATCTACCTTGTGCTCACTTCTACTCTCCCAAAGTTTAAGTATCTTCCCTAAAACAAACATGTCCTTAGAAGGATTTTGCTGTAGAAGAATGGCAGCTTCTTATAATTGACCTCAACAGAAAATAGATATTTTGTTCCTTTATTTTTCTGCTCTAGCCATCATATTTCTGTTTCGCCACTGCTTTGCAAGTGAGGCTTTATTTTGATTATACCAAATGCATTTGGAACTGAAAGTTTATTCCCTCTCAGCCAAGATATTTTTCTCTTTGCACTGAGGGTGCATGCTGATAATTAATTCAGGCTTTCCAGTTTGTGTCACACAAAGCAAGGAGGAAATATGGAGAGCTGGGGTAACCATGGGACAGCAAACCTCAGAGCAGAACCCCAAAACCTGCTGCAGAAAAAAGACCTTATTTACAATGTCTGCTGTTGCCCAAGATGACAATTTCACATGAGTCACCTTCAGATCTTGTGGGGCTCTCGAGAGTTGAGAGGTTGGGAAAGGAAAGTTTGCAGTGCTCGAGTTTTAGACGAGCAGTAACAGATTCCACAGAACCAGCACTGTTCCTGTTGGGATTCTGGGAGGGACCAGCTGTCCTCAGGCTCTCTGGACATTTAATCCATACTGTCAGGCACACAGGGAGCCTATTTATGGAAGTCAAGTCCCTCTTGTTACAACCCGTAGCATAGGTTGCAAACACTTCCTGAACAGACCTTCCGGGATGTTGTCTGACTACAAAACAATCCTAAGGAGTTACTTGTTCTAATTGTTCAGCTCACCTATATTAGTTATCTCTTTAACCAAAAAAACCCAGAAACAAGCAGATTAATAAGCCCAAGTAAGTCTGTGTTGGACTGTGCAAGCCATGGAGTAACTCCTGTGTTTGTGAGGAGAATCTAAGCATTTCTTCAAGGTCTACACAGCAACAGAGCTGCCTTTTGCTTAACTTCACCAGAAAACCTAATCCTGCTCCACCTGAATCCTCCCAGGGGATAACAGACACAATCATGTATCCCACAGGACCATGTCAGGTTGCTATCTTTTAAAGGCATGGATAAGGGTTCTGGCTGCTCCTTTGGCCTTAAAAATAGCAGACTATTTTTACTGCAGGATAAAGACTTTAAATGATAATACGATTCTTATTGCCCTGGAAAACACTTTCCTTGGTACACTGTATTCTTTCAGAACCTTTCACAAGAGGTTAAAACTCTGCTCTCCTCTTTGCACAGGGCTGCTTTCATGCTCTCCTTGCACCTGGCTTCCCTGATTTAAAATAAAAAATCAACCGTGTTGTTAAAAATGGGGAAAATGCCAGCACAGTCAGGATTTGTATTACTTAGTGTCCAGACAAAGTTTAAACGAATCATTTTCCCTTATGAATACATGCTGAATTAATCCTGACTCTTTCATAGCCCATCCTGGCTTCTTTCCTGCATGGAAAACTTCATTCTTACAAAATTGCAAATCTGAGATTAATTTGTGCCTATACCTGAGTTAAAACTGACATGAAAATAAGTTCTAAAGGTTTAAGAGCGGTACTGACTTGTGAGTGACATTATGTTTTTACATATAACCTTAAAACATAATATTGAGACATGATGAACTTGAAACTTATCCAGTCCCAAAAACTTGCCTGAAATGAGTTTCAGGGGCCTGTCTGATTCCACCACAATGAAGCTATTTTATACATTTTATTTTCATTCTCCTTTTTCCCCCCTGTTTTATTTTGGGTGAAAAATCCACAAAAAAAGGAAAAAAAAAAGAAAAAAAAACAAAACAACAAAACAACAAATCTTGTTGCCTACTCAGTGGAAAGTTATAGGAAGTTTCTGGTCAATATTCCAATAATACAAAGTATAATAAGCACAAGCTACCAATGACAACAGAAATTTTGTAGGGTAAAACTGCCCTGCATCCACACGGTAATGTTTCCACTCGATTTTACCCTGAATTTCTCTTATTTCTTTCACAAGATAATCACCTCCAGGTTGGTCTAATGTATCTCTGTCACTTTGAAACATGCAACATGTAATGAAATAACTTTCTAGCTGTGAAGTGGCAGATTTGGCTCTGCACACAGTCAGGGGATTGCTCTGCTGAGTGAGGAGATGGTGCTTGGCTCGTGCCTTACTTTGGGAAGTTTCTGTCTGAGGGACTTTTTGAGTCGGGGAAAAAGGAGGTTGTGCCCCTGAATCACAGATCCATGTGCTGCAGCAGGAAATCTGCGTGGGTGAGTGCCCTGATCTCCACACACAACCCAAAAATGTGTACTGCGGGATCCTCAATCAGAGAAATCAGCAAGAACAAGAAGTAATGGTATACCTGTGAGCTTACACGGTTGTTGGATTTGTTTCTAGTCATTCCCCAGTATTAGGAGTGAGCCTGGCCTCTCCATCAGAAATCCTTATGATGAAGAAAGCACCAAGCCATATTCCAAAGCAACACAAGTCTTGACAGTGTTAATTTATCACATTACAAAGCAATTACATTAAAATTTGGGAAAATTTTCCAGATCCCGAGGAGGCCTGAGTTAACTTAAATAACAAATTTAATGCAAGTTACCTTAAATACCAAAGAAATACTTGAAGGAAGTTAGCTGACACCTTTGTGACGTGTGGTGTATGACAGAGCACCCATCACTTCTCATTAGCAGTGCTGATGAAACAACTTAGCAAAACTGTGGGACAGTAGAAATGTTTTAATGGAAGTGAAAGGAACACTTCCTAATTCCCATTCCTCCTTTTCCTACATCCCTTCCAGCCCCCATGGCCCTGCAGCTCCTGAGGCAGCTCTGGCACTTCACTGACCCTCCAGCGAGACGTATCCTCAGGCTGGAGTGCTTCCACATGGAAACAAGTAGTGGAATAAAAACATGTAACTCCTGTCAGGGGAAAGGACAGTTACAGCAGTGAACCAGCATGGCCCGGGGTTAGAGCTCTGTGCCATGACCATTCATGGATAATTCCATAAGCCAGGCCCCCGGCTGTCAGCTCACTGGCACGGCTGCGGTGGGATCAGCAGTGGGATCAGCAGTGGGATCAGTGGTGGCATCAGCAGCACAGCATTCTCCGGGATGGTGCTCAGAAATGGCTCCAAGCAATCCATGGGAGAGAGCTGTTCCCTACAGACAGCAGAGAGGGGGTCACCCTGCTTCCAAGAAACCCAGCCCAGCCGGAAGGGTGCATCTTGTGTCATGCTGTTGGCTCTCCAGGCCAAGGAGCACATCCCAGCCCATCCCTGGACAGAGGCACTGTAGCAGCCAGGAGACTGTTCCACGCTGCTGTGAAGCCACAGCTCCAGCATAACCACAAGCCCGGGAGTTGTGTTCATGTGATCAGGTCCCAAATTTGCCTTTTATTTTCTGGCAAATTATTTTAACGAAGAAATCCAGTCACAAAGTTTTAAAGCAATGGTATTTTCTGTCATGGGTTTCATTTGCTCACTGCACTCTTTGATGGGCTCTGTCCTTCAGCATAGAAACATCGATCAGCTTTTCCTAGAGAAAATAAGGCTAATCTAAATGCAACTGTGTCTGTCAGTCCTCCCTGGGAAATGCAGAACCCATGGACCAGCATCAACCCAATGTTACAGAGGAACGGAAATTTCAAATGTACACATTTCCTACAAGGTTTCTGAAAATTCAAACCTGTGTAGGTAAGATAGACCCTTCAAGCATCCCAAGTAAGCAAAAGATGGCCACAGCACAGTTCTTACCCCTTATCCAATCTGGCTACACACAGGTACATTCCACCTTGCCTCCTTGCCTAGCCCACCTCTGGAATATTTAAAGACTGGCATATTAAAGTAGGAAAAAAAAATCCTTGCTTCATTCTTTCAGTATCATGTATGCTATAAAACATAAATTAGGTTTTTTTAACTCTCTTTGAACACAGAGGATAAGTAAAGCCCACCCAGCTGAGTTGAAACAACCATCTATTGCCAAGCTCAGTGCAGAAGTAGGGGAGGAGTGTCGGTGCAGCCACAGGGAAGGAGCAGAGCTGAGCAACACATGGAAAACCCTCATTCTGACAAGCAGAAAACAGCACAGATTCTCAGTGCTTTGCTTCCATCCTGTGGATGCTGACTGGGGGCTCTGAACCCCCTCTAATAGCCTTTTCACTCCAGTTTGTTCCTTCTATCGCTGCCGTGGCTCCTCCCTCCTTTACCAAGGGGTTTAACACACACTTCACTAGCGGTGTGGCATCCTCTGCCTCCTCCTGCGGCTAGGGGGCTCGGACAGAGACCTGCCCCCGCTGTGAAGTTTGGGTCTGGTGTGGAAAAACCTCCTGTGCCCCACACCCACTGCTCTGCTTTAAGTGGGGCCCACTGCAGGTTTGGCCCAGCCCGAGGCAGAACCCAGAAACACAAAGATCATCCCGCGGGTGTCACCACCAGACTCATGCCGAGCTCTGGCCCTCGAGCCACGCACCCGACAATGCCCCGAGGGAGCCACAGAACAGCAGGGATTTATCGGCGCAGTTACTTCAGTGCAAAACCAAAACGAAACTATCAAACAAACAAACAAGCCTTTACCCTTGTAATTCTGACAAATACGAGGCATCTGCAGGCACCGAGCCTCCCGAATTCTCAGCTAACGACACAGGAGCAGCTCCACACACTCCTCTAACCTCAGAGCTACCAGGGAACACAAAATCCATCGAGTGGAGAAAGAGCAGAGCAATCCTCTTGAAGTGACGTTTTCGTTTTTAAAGCACATACCACCAATGACAAATGTTTATTTTCTAATCTTAAACTATTTTATGGTTTAATTATGTTAATTGACTTAGGACATTTTTATATTAGCTATTAATCATTGAGAAGGAACATTATCAAGCCTTTTCAGGTATATAATAAACCAATTTACTGTCAAAAGAGAATTATCTTCAAATAAGTCCAACAGGGTAATTACGCCTAACAATTAAATCTGACACCTCTTCACCTGATCCTGGATCTCTGCAGCCCATTTTTCCAACTGAGCTCTCAAAAACCTTTCTCTTAAAAGTACCAAGGAGCTTCCTACACAAAAGTAAAGGACTCTAAACCGTTTAGGAATATTATTTTAGCAACAATGAAGTCCTCAAAAGTTTCTTCCAAATCTGTATTTTCAAGAACATAAAAGCATCAATACTACACTAACTTTATTTTCTGTTGTAATCTTTATAATTTCTGGCCTGATAAGCAAAATAAACAAGCTTTTCCAATTGTATTTAAATTGATTTAACTACAACTGCTTGGTCTTGACATGAGCTCAAGGTGTCAGACAAACTGAGGTAGGTAATTCAATCAAATATACTGTAGTTAAATCCCACATTCACAATGCCTGCAAGTACCTTGAACATTCTTGTAGATATTCCTGCTATTTATTAAATAATTCCTTTACTTTTGGTGTACTGTTTTCCCCCTCTGAAAACAAACCTTAAAACTTCAGTTCACACTCTGCTTTGTTTTGGTAAGCACCAACACAGAACTGTTGCCCACAGAGCTAATAAGGAGCTTTTTCCTACTCTCTGTTTTTCTTTCTGAATTCCTGACCATTGTCCATCATTTCCCAGCTGCTCCCACAGACTCGGGGCTGGAGCACATCCCACCAGCCCACACTGCCAGGACAAGGAGCTCAGCCCTCACCTGTAGGATTTCCCTCCCAGATGATAGATTGGAATTGGAACCCACGAGCTCAGAGCACTGGTCCATATAAAAGGAAGCCTCCTGCACCTAAACGAGCTCCCCTGGGATGGTAAAATGAGAGAAGCTTCCAGGAAAGAGATGAAAGAGAAGCATCTCAGGTGGTGTTACATCCTCTGTTAGGGATACTGGAGAACGAAGCAAGGACAAAGGACAGGTCCTAGCTGTCACCTGGAGCCAGCCCCCTCCTTCCTGGAATAGTGCATACTCCAAACACAGCAGCTACTGGATGTAAACCAGAGAAGGGCAAGCCTGGAGGGAACTACAACGGGTGAAGCAAAATCCCAGCACAGGGTAAGAAACACACACCTGTGTTGGGATCTGCTCCAGCACTGCAGCCCCTCTGTGCTGAGCAGACAACACAGGATACCCCTGAAGCTCTGCCTAGACTAAGGAAACCTGTGCTAGGCTGGGTCTAAACCGGTAGCTTTCCCAGGGCAATACTACCTGTTGGAAAAGGAAGGGAAGGGGGAATGCTGGTTTTCCCTAGTCAGACAGCCAGGCTGAGAGGCTCCCCCAGAGGGTATGTGCAGCCAAGGAACCCCTGCGTGGGGTTCCCCACTAACCAAGCTGGTGCTGTGGGGCCAGGGAAGCCCTTGTGGTACAGCCTCAGCCTTAGATTGAATTACTTTCCTTCCTCTAATTAGCACCTCCTAAAGTACAGGGTGAATCAAAGCAATCATGGGTTAGAGTGGCCTAGGGTAAACTGAGTTACGATTTAGACTGAATTGGTGCAGCACAGGCCAAACTGCTCAGAACAACTGCTCAGATTTGATCAGAGTTCCTGTTACTTTATTAGTTTAAACTAGCTATTCCCAAATATAGCCTAAATAAGGACAGGATCCTTCTCTTCCCTCTGAGGCTTTGAGGATGCTAATGCACCCTGCAGCATCACCTTCCTGGCCCTATTCTGCTGCTAACAACACTCTTGTTTATACATATAAGGTAATTAATTTAATCCAAATGTAATCCAAATGCTTTAGAATCCTAGATTGTTTTCTCCTACTTACATTTGGAAAAATGGCAATGACTAGTAGGATGTATTTTTTGTAACTGTGCTCCTTTAAGTAAGTATCCATAGCTTATTTTCCAGACGCTGTGGAGTTAACAGCTCCTTTTAGTTATATTTATTTTCGTGACAGTATTATACTTAAAATTATACTGCTACACTAAATACTACGAACACAGAACTAGAGGTGTTTCATGCATCCTAACTAGACTCCTCACCCAACAAAAAGGAATCTGAATTCAGACTGGTTAGGACTGTTAGGGATAACTTCTATTTCCATCATCTATTTTCTATGTAACTCCAGCAGAAGCATCACTTGGTGGGCAGTGGATCCTCGTTGGATCTAATGCAGCTTCCCAAATGTTGGCTTTAGGGTTATTTTTAGAAGGATGCACAGAAATCTGACTGATGGGGCCGGACTGTCTGAAAACTTCCCCCTTGGGGACCTGTATTTTGAATGTCCCAATACAGAAGAGATCAATGTGCTGCTGAGTTAATCCTATCCACCAGCAGCTGCACACTTCCTTCCCCTGGGCTTGGCCACAGATCCCGGGATTACCACAAACACTGACCCATCAGATAGGGAAACTGAGGCAACAAAGGCTGTATCTCCTCAGATCCCATGTGGAACAGTGCTGGCAGAGGTGGAAGTGCACTGCAGGCTGATGCTCAACTCCCTGTTTTCTTACAGCAGATTGTCCTAAGAAAGATTTTCCTTGGATCACAGGATATGATGAAAGAACTTATCATTTAAGAAGTTAAGAGGACCTCAATCAAAGTAATTACTGAAACTGATCTGATTGGGAAGTAATCTATTTAGAAAAAGTTATGACTGACAACTGGGAAGCTCCGACCCAACCCCTGAGCTGATTGCTTTAGATGTGGATGACTTCCCACTTAATTTTTCAAGTGCCATTGAAAATGTCTTCATCTGTGAATGTCAAATATTTATTTTTCTAAAACACTAAATAATGGCCATCTAGGCATCTCAACATGTAAACATCATGTTAGATAGGCTTTCAAGCACCTGGGTGTATGTGAGTTTTTCTCAAGCAATCGGAAGTGCTGCACCTCACTGCAGCTACCGTGGCACTCCAGGGAATTCCCCCGGGACAGAGCTCTCGGTAGGGCTGGCACTGTCACATCCTGCCTGTGAGAGCTCCTCTTAAACCAGCTGCTGAGAGCTTGTTCTTCCCTCCCAGGATCCCAGCAATGATTCCATTTGAACTGTCTGCCCCCTGAAAATCACAACCCATCATGAATTTGATTAATCAACTCTGCACTTGTGGTGCGTATTTGCATTTTCTGCAGATTTAGTTGGGATGCACAAACATCAAATCACAGAATCGTAGAATAGTTTGGGTTGGGAGGGACCTTAAAGCTTATCCTGTTCCACTCCCTGCCAGGGCAGGGACACCTTCCACTATCCCAGTGTGCTCTGAGCCCCTGGGAGCTCCCCTGGCCTTGGACACTCCCAGGGATCCAGGGGTAGCCACAGTTCCTCTGGGAACCCTTTGCCAGGGCCTCCCCACCCTCACAGGGAACAATTCCTTCCTAAAATCCCATCTATCCCTGCCCTCTGGCAATGGGAAGCCACTCCCCCTTGTCCTGTCACTCCAAACCCTTGTAAAGGGTCTCTCCATCTTTCTCCTTCAGGTCCTGGAAGGCCACAGTTAGACGACCCTGAAGCTACTCTTCTCCAGGCTGAACAGTCCCAATTCTCCCAGGCTTCCCCCACAGGAGAGCTGTTCCACCATCCCTCTGATCCTTGGTGGTCTCCTCTGGACTCACTCCAACAGGTCCATGTCCCCCCTGTGCTGGGAACCCCAGAGCTGGAAGCAGCACCCCAGGAACTTTTCATATACAACAGACAAAAAACAATATCATATTTAAAATGTAAAAGAGATGGTGCCAGTGATTTAGGGGCCAGCAAACGAAGGGATTTAATTCAGACTTGGTCCTTTGCTTTCTGGGTTAAGAGGAGTAACAATCATCACATCTGATCTACTCTCAGTGATGAATGAGAAAGGCATTTGTGGAGAGGAATACTCCCCAGGAAGTATGGAATAAGGATGCAGTCACAGAGGGAGCAAGTGTGGGAAGGGGCAGCCTTTAAATCTGGGATTATTTTAGCAGTCCTACACTGATATTACCAAAGTCCAAAACCCATCATACATCAGAACTGGTTTCCCTAGGGAGAACAGGCTGAAAACACATGGATGGGGCAGAACTTGTGCAGGGTTTGGACAGGGAACAGCTGCACACCCATAACTCGGAAAAGGCAGTTTTAGGGTTATACAATTGCATATTCAGTTGTGATCCTGAAATGATCATAATGATGCTCTGGAACCCCCAGTTACTGTCCCAAAAGGGCAAGAAGTCTCAAGCTCCTCTCAGAGCACACATACGTCTAGAAACACACAGGAATTTTAAGTTTCTACTTCATGCATCCTGCTTTTACAGACTGCCAGAATGGTTGAGGTAGGAACTCCAGAGTTTCTCTTGTCTAACCCCCCTGCTCAAGCGTTTCTTTCAAGTTCTTGCCAAAATAGTTCAACCTGACTTGCAGAATGGTTTTTACAAAAATGTGGAAGTGCTACAAGTTATTCTTCCACTTACACCCGTGGAAAAGTTTCTTCCCCAGGAATGAAATATGTGCATAGAAATCTGTCAAGAGATCATATGTGATTTCTAAAGTCTCCTGCAAACATGATTTCTGTTGGTGTCAACCTCGCAGCATTACAACAGATCAAAGAAAAGCCAGTGTAGGATGGAAAAACTTGGGAAGGTTAAGACTCAGTTTCCTTTTGAATTCAGACAACTTTTTCTGTTTTTTTAACTGCTTAATGCTACTGAGCCTCTGACAGTGTCACATCCTTGCGCTGGGGAATCACCACCCTGAAAGGGAATTATCAACACTTGCGGTGCAAGGCTGGGGATGGAAAATCACCTTTCAATTATGAAATGCACGTACAGCCCCAGCATACGTGGAATGTTTACATCCTTCGAAAAATGATCCAATTGTCCCATTCCATCTCCAGGGCAGACTGACAGGGGAATTTTTCTTTAATAAAGAACTTTGATGAAACAGGAATGTCAGCTTTAGTGCACACTGCACTGACTGGAACAGGATCAAGTCTTAACTAAGTTCCACACGATGTTTTCAGGAGAAAAGAGGAGAATGTTTCATGGAATTTAAGTTGGATTTGGCTTGCATCCTAGAACATATATCTTGTTATGAAAACTGCTGAAACACTTCTAAGTGGGCAAGCCATAAGTGTCCTTGGAGCTATCCTGTCAACTGGAAGTCACACAGAACCTCCTAAAGTAGAAAAGCCTGAAAATGGGAGGGGGGGTGAGGGAGGGGCAAGTAATCTTGGAATCCTATCTGTTATCCAGAACGGCTCACTTGTGCCTACAGCGTGAAGTAGTTACAACTTGTTTTCTGCTATTGTCACAGATCCAGGACGTTACTCTGGCTAAATCATAATCTCTTCCTGCCTCAGTTCATCCATGTGCAAACCTGGCTCGCTAACTCTTACCTTAATGTGTCATGGGGCTTAATTAATAACACTTAGGTCTTTTAAGTCCTCTACAAACATTAACTACTTCTTGTAACAACTCTCCAAGGTATTATTATCCCCATTTTACTCATGGAGAAACGGCAAAAGAGGTTGTCACTTGCCCAAGGCAACATAGTAATAGTTATACTTAGAGATCCTCTTCATGGACTACTCTAACAGTGGAAACATATCAAGAAAGGCAAAGACAATAATGACAAACTCGAAATTACTTTTTAAAGTGCACCATAAGCACCTGGAAGATGATGGAAAATCCTTCCCAGAAACAACAGGCTTGGGACCAGAAAAAGCATCACAACTGTCACCACAGAGAACGAAGTACCCTGGACAGACCTAGCATAGAGCTCACCCAAACAGCCACACAGAAACTGCCAGACCTGTCCTCTCGAGCGCTCTTAAGTACCATAAAATTGAGCAACAGGCTTGTACAGTGCTCTCCAGTAACACCGAGCGAGCAGATAATCAATGTGGTATGCAGCATGCTAATTCCTTCCGCCGCGTTCCCAGCAGGGACCGGGAATGCCAATAACGGCCCTGGACGACGAAGGTCCTGCACGGTGCCGGCGAGTCCAGCACGGCCGCCGCCCCCTCCGGTGACAGCGACAAAGTTGGTGTCTCCCGCGCCCCGCCGCGCTGANACAGGCGCGTCCAGCGCTGCCGCCCCGGCGGCGACAACAACACCAGCAACAGGCGCGTCCTGCGCGGGACCCGCGCGGGCACGGCCCGCGATGCGCCCGCAGCGCTGAGGC
>VZRF01011823.1:301083-355799 GCA_013396875.1 Vireo altiloquus
CGCGAGCGGGGCGGGGGGGGAGAGGAGATGAGGGGGGAGCGGGAGCGAGTCCCGGCCCTTCCCGGCGGGTCCCCTCTCTTCCGGCGCTTTCCGGGAGCAGCGGCGCGGTGGCAGCGCCGGGCAGGACTCGCCGCAGACGGCGGACGAGACGGACGGACCGGCAACGGNAGCGTAGGGCAGTGCTGGCTTGTGGTTTCGGTTGCTGTTTTAAGTCGCCTGTGGACTCTGGTGTGAAGTTTTATTTCCGCTTTCTATTTTTTTTTTCTAGGCAGCCTCTTTGTGTGTGAAATGCTGAGGATGCAGCATGCTTTACTATTTGAAAGGCTTAATGAAGCAGCTTGGCCATTTCTTGCAGTATAGCAGGACGTAGGGAGGTTTACATTTCTCATTTCAATACTACTGAACTTGGATATCCTAATTTTTCTCTTGATGATCACTTTTTCCCATCAGTCTTTTTAACAAAAATTTTGAGTTCTCAGGTTCACCTGTATTATGACAGGATAACATCTCAAGGTATTGCCCAGAATGGAAGGTTTTTACTGGAGTGTCTGGCATCCTCTAATTTAGCAGTAAAGAAACCTACATGGGTGTTATGTTTCCTCTTACCTGTTGACTCCTTGCTTAGGTTTTGAATGTGGATCAGATCATAGAAGTCCCAGCTCTCTAGTCACCTAAAATATTTATTGGCTTGTTAAAGACAAGCACATATGCTGCTGTGAAGCCGAGATTTGTTTTAGAATTCTGTCACAGGATTCTACTAGTTTGTCTTTAGCAGAAGACACTATAAAGCTAATTTTGCCATAGAAAAGAGGTCATAGGAAGGCAGTGGAAACAGTGCAGTCCTTGTTCAGAACAGGTAACCATATTCCTTTAGAGCATTCAGGTACTTCTTGTGAATATCAGCTGTGAAAAAGGTGAGTTTGGGCATGTTAAAGCCTCATTAAGATGGTTTGGCAGTCCCTTAGGAGGAACTTGTATGGCAGGATAACTCTGTGGTGTCTCACACGGTGAGCCCAAAAGGACATTCACTGATACTTAGAAAGTGGGAGTTTTGGGAAATGGTGGGTGGAAATACTCTCTCAAGCCATGTAATTAAAATGAAATGAGCTGCCACAGGAGATGATCCAGCAAGATTCAAAGCAAGCAGGTATTTGTGTGAGCACTAGCATGGCCAAAAACACTCTTGAGAAGAGATTAAATGTGGGACTCAGGGTTCAAACTGATCTTCATGGCAATGAGAACTGGCCTTTTCTGTGTTACAGGATATCAAAATTTGTGCTTCACAGTGCCTTGTGCTCTCCTCAAGTTCCCCAGTGCAGAATTAGGGAGAGGGGGCTGGACTGGCAGGAAAGGGAATATGGAACATCATCTTGCTGATGGTGTTGCTGTGCAGGGAGAAGTTCAAAGGTCCCCTGTTGTACCCTGCTCCCCACAGAGCATGCCCCTGTACCTGAGCACAGCTTCAGCTCCGTGTGTGAAGTGCAAAAACCCTGTGCCGGCACATGGAGGCTTCAGAGCTTGGAATGCATGTTTGGGCCAAAGAAAAGGCTGAGTTGGCAGCAGTGGGTTTCCCCCTGCCAAAGGATTTGAGCTCCAGTCACACTGAGACATTCGAGGAGCACGTTTGCTTTACTTCACAGAGAAACTGAAGGGGAAATGTGCAGTTATCAGACCATTGCCCATTCCTGCAGTGGGATCCTGACTGCTCCTTGAAGGCCATTCCTCATGCTTTATGATTTCCTCTCAGCTCTTTCCCCTGAGCCTTGCAGAGCCCTTAGCTCTGTGTTTATACATAATGTAAACCAAAGTGCTCCAGAGTGAGTTCCCTGCTTGTGCAGAGCTGATGTGGGGTGGGTTCACAGTGTCTTGGGCAGCTGTTTGCAGCATCTGCAGCTCAGGGCTGGGTGGGGTTTGTTTCAGTTTCAGTTTAACTTCAGCATCTGGCACTTCTCAGCAATTCCATGAGTCTTCTTTGGATTTATTGAGTTACTATTGCCCATTTCCAGTTTTTGATGTTTCTTTTGCCTTTCTGAAGGAAATCAGTTCCATTGGATAGGTGACCAAAGTTAAAAGAGAACCAGTTCCCAGGCTGTGCTGCTCCTCCATCCCCGGCGTCTGGGAGCCAATCTGGCTGTCCAGGAACACTCCAGACTCACTGTTCTCACTACAGACACTCCAGCTGACAGCAACAGGGATTCATCTGCTCCCAATCCCCACAGAAACACATGGGAATGAACATTGTGTTTAATCTGGCACAGTGCAGCACTGGAGCGTGGCATGAGACATTCCTCCAGGGATGGAAATGTACAGCCACAAGTAGTCAAACCCAGTTTTGGGAAGTTGAACTGTAGATTATCCATACCAGTAATCCCAGTGTGGCTACACTGGGTTTCATATAGGTTGAGGAATTGGAGTATTATGGTTTCTATATTGGCATAAAGAAATTCAGGCATAAATACCATTACTGTGTTTCTGGCTGGCTTGAAAATTCCACTGCACTCTCATAAGGAGGGATGGCCCCGGTTGGTTTTGTGGGTTTGTTTTCCTGTTTTATTTAAACTACAGAAATCTGGTCTCTTCAGTCCTGGAGCCAGCTGGAACAGCAGGACACTGCACCTCCTTATAAAAGTGCCCAATCTCACATTTTCTACTTCATCACAGCAAGATTTTTGATCCTATCAAATATTTTGGTCAGTATCCTCAAGGAAGGGTCCCAGGTTACATCAACTGCAAGTTCCATACTTGGGTTCCAGGCTACTGAAAGCCCTGTGTATCTCCTGGAGTAGGGAGTGCAGCTGACAGATTTATGGCTTGTGGAAATTCTCCTTAATAGGGATAAAGGAGAAAGTTATCAGATAGAGAATTTCTTCAGAGATGTGTGTGCACAGGGAAATGGATCCTGCTGAGAGCTCAGGACCTCCAAAACTGCCATGTGAACCAGCATTGTTCAATCCAGTTTTCTGTGGTCTGCAGACTTTAAACAGGGACAGTAAATAGATTTATAGAGAAAAAAAGCCTTTGTACTTTTTGTATGTTCTGCTGCAGAACCCTCACCATCTTTCCATCCTGCAGGCCTTGGATTTCCCACTGTTGCTGGGTTTGCATATATGAAAATGATAACATTTAATAAAATCCACAAACCATTATCTTGTGTGTTTGTTTTGTGTCACTTCAAAGTATCGTAAGCTCCTTGTGGCTATTAAAATGCTGAAAAATGTGGAGGTTTGTTTCATCCAGAACTGGGTTTCACTATTTGGCAAGATCCTGCCCATCAGTTTGGTTTTCTTCATTTTGAAATTAAAATGGATTCATCAGTGATTCTTTGTTTTTGTGAGATCCATGACTTTGGGAAAGCTTTGGCAGAGCCTGTTTGCTGAAAACCTCCAAAATTGGGCAGCTAGGACTGGCTGGAGTAAGTGGAGTTGTTTCTCTGGCTGCTGGGTGGAGGTGCCTGCATTTCTCACACTGCCTGAACTCATCCCTCAGCCTTGGCAGCTGAATCTCAGCTCCCTGCTCCTTGTTTTAAATGCATTGCTTCATGGAAACAGTGGGATTTCTAACTGGAGCCTCAGACCCTGGACTGGGTGTGCTGCTGGAGCTACCTGGGCATGTTTGTTAAAATCTGGGCCGGGCTGTGGTGGGAAGAGGCTTTGTTGGATTTCTCCTGTGCACCCCGGAATGTGAGAGCCAGTTTGATTCCCAGTCTCGCTGGGTGCCGAGGGAAGCAGCTGCTCGAGACCTGTCAGCGTTGTCTGTGCTGCCATTGCCATGGAAACGGGAATTGGCTCCACACAAACTGCACACGGATGTTGGAACAGCATTTTCAAAACAAACCCGAGCTGGTTTGTCATTCTCGGTGCTCAGAGTCCAAGTGCTGCCACACAGCCCGGCTGCAGGGACAGCTGTGGGCCCATGAATCTCCTGATTAGAGAGATGCTCCAGACCCCTCATCATCTTTGTGGCCTCCTAGACCCTCAGTAGCCCCTTGTCTTTCCTGAGCTGTAGAGCCCAGAATTGAACACAATACTCCAGATGTGGCCTCACTAGGGCAAAGCAGAGTAATCACTCTGATGGAAAGAGGAAAAAAAGAGAAAACATGGAATGCAAATAAAAAGAAAAGGCAGAGAAGGAGGAACATGGAGCAATCCACCTTCAGCACAGGAGCACAAGAGCTTACATGGTCCTGTTGACGGGAAAAACAGCTGAATCTGTCAGTACAGAATGGTTTAATCTCAAAATTTCAGAAGTAGCTCTTTAATTTAGGGGTATCCTCAAGCTGTGCCGTGTGATTCTGCACTACTTCAGAGAACATGGGGTCCAGCTGGAACCAGGACACAGTGCTGAGCTGAAGGTCCACCTTTTAAATGGAGAAACTGAAGGGAATTTTTTTTGTCCCCATTGACACTTGAACAAATTCTCTTAAAACCCCATAATTGTACAAGCATTGAACTTTATTTTAAAGAGCTTCACTGAGCTGGCAAGGAGCAAACCTGATTTATTATTTCAGCCCAGCACCTGAGCCCAGGGATGAATTCAATCACCCTCATCAGGGCCTACAGGATGTCCTACAGGAGCCCTTGGGGGAGCAGGGTGGACAATCCCCTTCATCCCCACCACTCCAGAACAATGGAATCATCTCCATCAATTCTGGAAGTGCTTGAACACAGAGTACAGAAAAGGGTCTGACTTACAGATCTGATGGAAAAAACCAAACCGTGGGATGTGGTGAGTGTTCAGGTCAAGGGATCAAACTGGAAATTAACTGGAGTGGCTGGGATGGACACTCTGGGACAGCACACCAGCACCTACAGTGCGTTTAGCTGGGTAAGGGCTGGTCCTTCCATCCAGGGGCTGACACAGCTGCTGGAGATGTGTCTCTCACTGACACATTCTCTTTAACACAAAGATTTCCTACAAGCTGCCAATTATTTTTATCACCTTTTAAATCAAGCTATTAGTTGCACAACTGTTTTGGGATGTATCAAATTATTCAAGTCCTACTATAGATTTCCAGCTCTAGCTACGAGATGTGGTGACTGTACAGGAGTTCAATGGGATGTGGTGCTGGGTTGCAGTGAGGAAGGAACAGTTATTGAACCATTCAGTTCCCAGTCTCTCTGACATTCCATTCTCACCTGCTATACAAACCCCAGCACTCAGGAGCAGCAGTTCTGCCACACAGGTGGGACTGTAGAAAAGGAGTCCTTGGCTGTACATGGCTTCCACGGTGCCTTTGTTACATCAGGTACAAACTGTACAAGTTCTCCAGGTTCCAAGTGTTCTAAATGGCAGAAACAGTTCAGCCTGTGTTTATAGACTGGGTTTTAAGTGTAGAGATTATTTCAGGTAAGGACCAGGCTGAGTAACCAGCTCCATGTAACAGCAAAGATGTGGGTTTAATACAACCTGCAATAGTACAAATATGTACATATGTACAGAGTGGGTCCTCTTCACCTGCTGCTGAGCACACTCGGCACTTGATCCTCAGCTTCCTTGGAAGTAGGAAACACTGGAGTAAAACAGGTTCAGTTTTGCAGCACTTCAAGTTCCTGGGTTGAGCTCACTGTGACCGAGGCCTACAGGACCCCGTCGCTGAGGCGGGACTTGTAGTCCCCCAGGTCGTTCTGCAGGTCTCGCTCCTCATCATCTGCAATTACAGATTGTAATTAGATTACAATCAAAATGCTTGGATCAGATCTGATGTTGTATCATTGAAAAAATACCAAAGTACAGTTTCCCAGGACATGCTGCTGAAGGGCACAGCACAGAGCTGGCCCAGGCTGGTGACAGGATGGAGTCAGCAGGGATAGGATGTCTGGCTGTGCTTCCAGCCCGGCTGTCAGTGCTCCAGCAGGGGACCTCAGAGACTGCAGCACAGTCACACCAGCTGCTGGGCTTTGACAGTGCCTATCAAGCTTTCAAACTCCCTCACTAAAACTCAGCTCCTGCAGACAGTCCCATTGCCGGAGTTGACACTGTAAGGCTTCACAGAGGCTGGGAAGCTCAGGGACTAGCACAGGGACCCCTTCCAGACCAAGGGCCTCCTTCCCTCAAAAAGTGAAAAAACCCTAGAACTTCCATTTGTTCCAACGAATAAGCTTCTCCTGCACCTCAGTGCTAATCCTTTCCATCAGGAAAGACTCTTGTTCGCAGCAAAGGAAATCCAAGTTGAGTTCACCCATCTTCCACCAGCTGCTGAGCTGCCTGAAGCTCTCCATACCTTCACACCTACCACCCAGCACCCCGGGAGCCAGGCAGGCACCTGAGGGGCTGCTCCAGCAGCAAAAGGCTGGAGTTCACCTGCATGACACAGGTTTGCTCCATAATAAAGTGCCACCATAGGACCTGGAGTTACTAACAGACATAAGCTGCCACCTTCAAATATCCCCTTGCCCTTCTGCAGATGCCTGAGGGAAGGAACCAGGCTGGGTGCTGCCCTGTCCCAAGGAACATCCTCCAAACTGGGTATTTTCCCTGGATAATTTCAATCTAAGCCTGCGCATTCCTAGAGGCAACAGAAACCATATGGAATTCAGTGGCTTTGCAGCACATGCCACAGGCTGTCTTGAGCCCGATGCAGACCTGAGTGATGTTTTCTGACAGTTTTTAGACAGAAATTCTCTTTTGTTTTTTTCCCCACCCTAAACAATTACAACCAACCTCCCTCCAACCCCGTTCTGCCCTCTCCTACCCTGTAGACAAATGAGTATAAAGCCTGAAGCATTCATTTTCTCTGGAATACTGGCCCTGGAAGCACCACTGGCCACACTCAAATCACAGCTCAAGCCAATACAGTAAGTTATTAAGGAAAAACAGAAAAAAGCTTGGGAAATGTGGTTTGAGGTAGTAACACACTCTGCTAAGACCATCCCTCAGGGAGAAGCTTCCAGAAGTCACCCTTTAACCTTTACTACCAGCTCTTAATCCAGTCTGTCTATATAGATACACAGAGGGGTTCATCAGGAAAAGGATCTTCCCCAAGTCCAAATTCCAAGCCACCAGAGCAGGGACCTTGCAGGGACCCCACCTGCATGGGAAATGGTTTTATGGGGTCACTCTCAGTCAGAGCTCTGTTTTTTCAAACACCACTCACATTGCAAGTTATACAAGCTCAGTCTCTGGGTTTTAACATTTTTTCCACGACTTACAGCTGTATCATGCCCACCCTTTCCCAGGTGGTTTGAGGAATGCTGCCCATGTCACTGTAAGTGTTTAAGGTACAGCTGCTGCCTGAGCCATCAGCTCCCCTGTGAAGGCCCCCACAGCCAGGTACTCATGGTAATAGAGCAGCAGAGAGCTCCGAGGGGCAACAAGAGCTGTGTGGGATGGTGACAGGGTGCTGCATCCCTGCACCGCATGGCAGCCACCTACAGCCACCTGACAGGGGCAGCCAGGAGGGGGTCTGGCTCTGCTCCCAGGGAACAAGGGACAAGACAACAGGAAACAGCCTCAAGCTGTGCCAGGGGAGGGTCAGGTTGGATATTGGGAACATTTCTTCACAGAAAGGGTTGTCCAGAGCACACAGGCTGAATCAGGCAGATGGCACCAGCCAGCAAGACTCAACCCCAGTTACAACTTTCCAAGCTGCATCCTGAAGCCCAGGTAAGGAACTACTGCAGCGAGCAGCTGGGCAGGACCCACTGCTAAGGGGAACGGGACTAAACTATGAAACCCCCACACATAGAACTGCCAGGGCTTGCAGGGCTCAGGGACACACAGGACACTCTGCACTCCCTGCCCACGACAGCCCAGCACCATCAGGAGTATGGCTCCCACAGCCCAAGCACGGACAGAAACACTGTCAATCACAGAATCCCAGGATTAAAGCCAATCTAATTCCACTCCCTGCCACGGGAAGGGACACTTGTTACCGGACCAGGCTGCTCTGTATGCCCCTGTGCCTTTGTGCAGGTGCCAGCCTGGATGAGCAGCTGCCAGCCCAGGGACCACCCGCCAGAGGGCCAGGCGTGACACACAAACCCCCCCTGAGTTCTGAGCACAAGGGGCTGCAGCTGGAGCAGCAGGCACTGCAGTTCATTAGTAAATTAATTGTTACAGGTTTTGGTCCATCCTATTCTTTCACTTGTGCATTAGTTTCAAACTCCCAGTCCAGCCCAGCCTGCTGACACTGCACTTAGCTGCATGCTCACACAATCAGCTTTTTACTGGCTTTGCCCATTCATTTTGCTTAGATGCCAATTAAATATGGTCCCTGAAAAACATCCAGCTAAAAACTTATTTACTTCTATAACTTATGAGGGTCAAAATCAGGGGGCCTGCAGGATTTTTGTCTCATTTCCTATTTCTTTTTCCCTCTTTATTTTACACTTTCATTTATCTGGAAATACTCTCTATGTTTACACAACATTCTCAGCCTACAGACATGCAAGCCTGTCACAAATATCCCCAAACAGCTGGATGGAGAAGGCAGACGAGGCAGGCAGAGGCAAGCGAGGGAGGCAATTCAGGAGCTGCATGCAGGACAGGGAATGGCCATGCGCACACAGGTGTTAGGCAGCACTGGATCAAGAGCTCCAAGGTGGGTTAGCAGGAACACCACAAGCCTGTTGAATCTGTGTATAATGCACAAAAGTTACGCCTGGAATCACTACCTGAGTTCTCACTGCACACCAGCTCCAAGCAGGTGTGACAAGAGTAGGAGTTAAACCACTACATTCCTCTATTCGAAAATTTAGGAATGTCAAGGCCCAAAGCCCCTCCAGCCAGGGGCCAGAGCTGGGGGTTGGGGTAAAACCATGTCTGGAATTTAGAGTCTTGCTTTTCCTAGCAGGAACCACACACAAGTGCAGTAAGGTGCCAAAACCCTCTCACTCAAGACTGTTGCATCGTTGCTGTCCCACAGAGAGTGAGACCAAATTTCAAGCTTGTTTGTTCTGTCTGAGCAATTTGTCATCAGCTAAACCAGCGAGGCTTTACACAAATTCAACAAGTAACTCAGCATGGATTTATCACAGTGGGATGGAGGTAAGGCCCAAGCTCACCTTGGACGTCTTCTTCTCCACCATCACCATCCTCTTCCTCATTGTAAGCCAGCTCGGCCTGTTTGTCTGCCTCATACTCACCCACGTTCCCATCATCCCCATTATAATCTGCCAGTTTAGAACCCTGCTGCGGGTCCACAGGGGATTCATTCTCATCAAAGAACCGGCCTGTGGAGTAGGAAAGGAGTGAGTCAGCAGCAGAGAGGAAAGAAACAGGGAGATCCTACATGAGAGCAGATCACAGGTGGAAGCAGTCAGGGTCTGTGGTAGTTCCAGCTGGAGAGAAAGGGGGGAGAAGGGAGGGCTTGGGCAGGGGTTGAACAAGGCTCGTGGAGCACCTCCATGCAGGAAGGATGTGCTCTGTCACCCAGCACTCGACCTTGTGACACCTGACTGTCCCACACTCCTCTCTCCACTGGCAAGAGCTGGAGTGAGCACCCCAACAGCTCCACCTTGGATTGCCCACAGGCATTAACACAAGATTTCTCAAAAAGCACAAGAGCACTCCCTCAGTGGAAGGGTTAGTATCCACTTTTCCTGAGGCCTGGCATTTTGCACACCCCAGTGATCCAACGCTGCCCTGGTGCCTGGCAGTGCCTGCAGGGGGTGCCCTGCTGGCACAGGAGGGAGCCCAGCACAGGCCTGCCCTCAGCTCTCAGCTTGGAAACTCATCCAGTTGGCTTTACACCCTGCTTTCCTATTAAGCTTTAACAGTTTTCAAAATGTCCCAAATCCAGTATTTTCATCTCCCAACAAAAAAAAAGAATGGTCTCAGATCCTGAAACAATGCACAAGAAAAACAGGAATTAGCTGGATATATGGAATGAGCAGACAATCACCCAGGCACATGGTGAGAGATTACTGGTGTGATGTCAGCTCAGAGCTGGTGTTTAATGGGATACAGGGAGACCTCTTCCAGCCCAGTCCTTGAGGGAAGTAGATCTGCGTATTCAAAGGTCACTGGCCTGGAAGGTTGTGCATAAATGAAAAAACTGGGATTAAAATGTGATACAATCCTTACACACCAGGCATCAAGGCTGCTGAGGCAGGTGGTGAGTGATTCCCAGTGCAAGCAACTAATAGAGAAGTAAACCTGGAGAATGATTTCAACATGAGGATTAAAAATGGACAGATGTAAAAGTGAAATTATTTCCTAAAAGAATGTGTATAGAAAAACCAGGACAGAAGCAGTACCACAGTGCTTCTCTGTATGGGGGGAAAGCAGCAGAATCATACCTAGTGCAGCTCAAATGTCCAGGAACACCCTTTTCAGGTATTTTCATAAAACAAGCAAGAAAAAAAACCCATGATTGGTTTAGAAATCTGAAGTTCCATACATTATTCATTGTCTGTTCACATCTAATTGAGTGATCCTGGCTATTACTGTTGGTATTTTTGATAGGACAATGGGATTTGCACATGTTAAACCCAAGGTGAGCCATGGAAGACAATGGCATGTACCCAACTTCCAGCAAAAACAGCCTGTGGATAGCCAGAGATACTGTGACAAACAAGCACTGAATGAACTGAAGTTGACAGAAGGAAAGGGTGTAGTGTGATGAAGAGATCCCAGGAAATGTAGCAGACCCACACAGGCTACAGACTGAGCTTAGGGAGCACAGTCTGGTGAGCCCTCCTGTCCCAGCCCCAGCAAGGGCAGGGATACCTGCCACTATCCCAGGGTGCTCCAAGCCCCATCCAGCTGGCCTTGGACACTTCCAGGGATGCAGGGGCAGCCACAGCTGCTCTGGGCACCCTGGCTTCACCGCCCTCACAGGGAACAATTCCTTCCCAATATCCAATCTAACCCTGTCCTCTGGCAGTGGGAAGCCATTCCCCCTTGTCCTGTCACTCCAGGCCCTTGTCTCCCACACCCTCTCTTGGAGCTCCTTTAGGGACTCTAAGGTCTCCCCAGACTCTCCTCTAGGCTGAACAGTCCCAGTCTGCACCCTCTGCTTCAAAGCTCTCAGTCACCAACACCCAGCCAGGCACTTGCCCATGGTGGGAGCTGCAGAGCTAGGCCAGAGCTGGGCTCCTCTGTACCAGGGGTGAGTTTGCCACCAATGGACCTTTCTGAACTGACACTGACCATCAGGACAGAAACCTTATACAAACCTGGATTAGCTATTTCCCTTTGTGATAAAGTCTCTCCCTCATTGCACCATTAAAACATACAATAGGAGTTATTCCAAATATGAAGAAGCAAAGAGAAGAGAGTAACTGGGGACAATTCCTGACTCTCAGATACCCCCTTCACAGCCTACAGTGGAGACATTTCCTTCCCAGCTCCTTCCTACACAACCCTGCCCCCATCATTTAATCCGTGACCAGGGAAGAGAGATAATCCATTAAAAACCCAACAACTGAACCATTAAAAAACCCAACAACTGAAATGAGAAGGTTTCTCACTCCAGAACTTTCTTCCAGAAGCTCCTTTGATAAAATAACGAGCCTTGCACACCTCAGGGTACACAGAGCAGAAGCCAGGCCTGCCCAGGTTCCATGACCACTTGTAATACACTTGTCCCTGCTCCATTACAAAGTTCCACAAGTGATATGAAATCAACCAAAGTTTTCTCAGTTTTGGCTGAATTCTTACAATATTGTCCAAAAAGTGTATTGAAGTCAAGTAATAAAGTAACTCAACATCCTATGCAATTTAACGGTGTAATAGTTTCCAAAAGCATCCTAAATTCTGATAAGGAAACAATTTTTTAAAATAACTGAATATACATGTGAAAAACAACCCATTAAAGCATATCTTTTACCCAGGAACATATTCTATTCCTTCTTAGGCTCCCTCTCCAAAGCCACCCTCTGCAATGGTCCCAATTTTCCAGACAGGCACTTACACAGATAAAAAACGAAGGGATTTTTTTAATATATTAAAGTGTGTGACATTGGCCAACTTACTTTGCTTAATCTTCTGCAAGTCGCTAACTCGGCTCTTTGGGATTTTTATCTGGTCTGGCTCAATTTTGGGCTCTTTCCGGGTTTCCATGTTTTCTTCAAAACTCAAGTGCTGGAGAGGATTTGGAGGGATCTGCTTGGCAATGTCAGCATTTCCATCACTGTCACTGGGCAAACCTACAACGTTAAAATGTGAAGTTATACTCAGAATTTTAGCAGGACAGGATTGGAACAAGTCACCTGCAGTAGAGGTATAACCTCGTATTTCTCTGACATTAAAGTGACTTGATCCACAAGAACCTAGTTTATATTCCATGGGTTTGTCTCTTTTCTAACTGCAATTCTTTCAAACCCTTTCACTGAAGGACTTTAAGTTCTCACATCCTAAACGTTCCCCACATCACCCTCAAGTGAGCTGCTCACAGGGACAGGAAGACACTGAGCAGGTGACAGGAAGATTGGTTTATCTGACTGTGGCTACCAAGAGATCAACAACCAATCCCTGAGGGGGTGGTGCAGCCCTAATTAGTACCCTAAGGAGCAACACTCATTTCAATTACTCTGTCTACTGGAGGAGTCTTGAAACACTCATCTTTGAAACTTCTAACTCAAATTTAGCTACAATTGGTCAAAAGGCTCAGAAATTATTGGTGTGGAGGGTACGAAAAGAAATCATACAACAGCAGCCCAAGTGCCTCAGCCAGGTAAGAACACAACTTTGGATCCTGCAGAAATTTATCCTTTGTAATGTCTTGTAACCAAAACACTGCCTCATCACCTGCTAACAGGAATTTTACCTGGTGCCAGGTTTGGAGCATGGGGCTGTTCCGTTGGAAGATTCATAACAGACTGATGACCTTCACTTTTAGGAGCTGAAATAAGTGGCTTCTTTAAAGCTAAAACAAAACACAGGGACAAAAGCATTAACATGAAACAAACACACTATTTACCTGGTCTTGCTCTAACAATCCTGTAAATTTCTATTTTTTTATCGTTTCCTTAATGAAAATATAAAAGGCAAGATTTCAGGAGGGGCATTATCCAAAACATTCCATTTTGAGAATTCAAACCTCCAAGGCACAGTAGAAATGGTCTGATTTTACACCCCACTTGAATTTTATTACCACAGAGAGATTTTAAAAGTCTGCGTTCACTATGAACCACATGGTGTTCACACACAACATCTACATCACCAAGACGTGAAAGAATGAAGAGTATTTCTCCTAACCAGTGGGAGTATCTTCAGCTTTAGCAGGGTCATTATCTTCTATTTCAGGCATGCCTGCATCTCCTCCTGCTTTGATTTTCTCTGCAAGACAAGAAAAGGATATTTTGCCTTACTAACCCTTCAGTCTGAACAGTGAATTTCCCTCTTGTGGATGGCTCTAACTTAAAACAATCACTGCAGTTAATCAAGTTATCTGAGCCAAACAATTCCATCTTCTACTTCAGAGAAATGCACAGCCTGGAGGCTGGCAAAGGATGCAACACAACTGGCTCATTCTCTATCAGAAACGCCCAAAAAAGAAAATACCTTTGCCATTTGCAACATGTTCTGAAGGGTCTTCATTCTTCACTGTGTCTTTATCTTCCACCTCTGCAACAGTCTCAGGTATTGCCTGGTCACCATTGCTGGGACTGACTGCAGTGTCTTTACTGGACTGAATTTTTTGTGTGGCCTGTTAGAACAAATAAGGAGACAACATTAAACACTTCCCTGGAACTCACAAAACAAATGTCCTCAAGTTCAAGATTACTCTGGGTAAGCAAATTTGCATTTATGAATTCAATGATCACCAAAGCAAAGAGCAGAGCCCTCTATGCACAAAGCTGGACCCTGGGGGTCTGGAAACACAACTGGACAGAAAATGTCCAATACAGCACAGATGCAGGACATTTCTACTGCCATACACAAGTTTTAATTACAACACAAACAGGTTAAGGTAACATCAGCCTTAAGCCTTGGCTCAGAGCCGTGAAACAATTCTAGACTGTAAGAGAAGATGTGACAAACTTGCTCTCAGTTTGCCCTATTATTTGACATGTTTATAGATGAAGTAAAGCAACAAAATTTTAAGCATCTGTTTGCAGGAAAGAGGCCCAAATTCTACTGGAAGCCTGTTTCATGTAATCACACCTTTGAAACCATTCCAATACCATCACAATTTGCATCACATTAGCACCTCGAGGCCTCGGCAGAGCTCAGGCTCCCTCTGCAATAACCTGTGTAAGGCTGTGAGAACACAGATCCCACCCTGGAGAGCTGAACAGCAATATCCATGTTACAGGCAAGAATTGAAATCCTCAGCAATGACATCATGGAGGAAGGCTGGAGCAGAGCAAAGAATTTGGCTTCAAGCTCAGTCCACCGGGTGAGACAATAGGCAGATTTCTTAACACTAACACCCACTTAGGGCTGCTCAGGNCTCAGCTTCAAGCTCAGTCCACTGGATGAGACAATAGGTAGATTTCTTACACTAACACCCACTTAGGGCTGCTCAGGGGGATAGTGAATATAAAGTTAGGGAAGAAATGTCCCAGACCTCCACATCTCCGAGGCAAACAGCAGGCTTTGGGCTCTTCTCATTCAACACACACTTTCTTGGCATTACCTTTTGTTCCCGTGCAATTTGGTCCATTAACTTCTTGATGTTCTCTTCATGCTGCAGTCTCATTTCCTTGATCTGCTGCCCACACTGCAGGCTTGAGGAGAAACACACTGTTAGTTACACTTCATTTGTTGGATCTGCTCTCCCACAAATAAAATTAGAGAAAAAATATTAAGTGGCACAAAAAGCCAAACCTGAGATATAACTAAGAATAGTCTGTCCAAAAAGCCTGGTCCTGGCATGTATACGGAGTGGGAACAGACTGAATACAGAAAGAAAGCAGAACTGGAAAAAATAGGTGCAGAGCAGAAAAAACAGTAAAATAAAGAGAATGGCCTTGAATACACTTCCTCCAGAAGCTGGAATGCAACCAAAAGGTCAAGCTCCACAGTTAATCTGTCTGCAAATATTAATTCCACTGGGAAGGCAACGTCTCCCCTGGCTGTCAACAGAGAAGGTGCACAACTGCCACTATCAGTTACTGCTCCCAACTCAAATAACATGATCTGAATACACAGCCAGGTGTCCCAACTTCCCCAACAAGCCATGACATCAGTCCAATCACCAAAATTCCCATGTCCCACAAATGCTCAACACAGCACAGAAACACTTTATGTGTGTAAAAGTTTCAAACACTTTCTCAAGTGTTAAGTCTTTCTCACTCCTCAAAGCTGCAGTATTTGTTCCTCCTGTTTCTCTATCATCAACTTAAAGGGCTGAAGTCAATTTAAAATTTCAATATACACAAGGTGCTCTCAGCTTCAGTTGAAACAAATGAAATTACACTGCTAGAAAGGCAGCAATTAGCAATGCTGGTGACACAGGACTGTGTCCTTTAAACTTCCACGTGTCAGTGAACTAAATCTCCATGTTATAAAAAATACATTGACTTAAAAATGCAGAACAATTCCACTAAGTCAAGATTTTCCTTAGCTCCTATCTCCTGTTGGGAAAAGGACTACAACATCACAAAGAACTTGAAAGTCAAACAGTCAGCTCAGGTACATCACCAAGCGAGCATACTCATGTTAGAGGATTAGCAGACACGAGATTAATTAACACCTTTTAGCAAATATGGGTCCCGATCACACACACCAGCCTGCGGTTACCTACACTCCTGAGGACATACCTGTCATATTCCAACCTCCTTGTCAGGTAAGTGTTGTTCTTCTTGTATTCCTGCAGCTGATCTTCCTGGCGGATGAATTCCTGCCGTAACTCTGCCAGTTGTTCTAGGCCAAAAAGCAAAAATCAACACGAATACAGAAAGATAACAAAAAATTCCCCATGGGAGATATAATTTCCAATACTGCTAAGTAAGTATTAAATAAGTATATAAGAAATTGCTCAAGTTTCATGTCTAGACATAAAGTTTCTTAAACCAAATTAAAGAAGATGTCACTTTACTCTTATATGCCAGATGGCAGCATGAATTAGAGACAAAATCTTCTGCTACTATGCCAATCCCCCTTAAATGTTTCTGTACCTTTGCATTCAGAAGCCTTAAACAATGCTATTTCACTTATCTGTTGGAAATCTCCATAATTTCCTGAAAGATTCTGTCACTCAGTAACAAGGAAGTGCTGCCAGGTTACTTCAGGCAGGATGCTTAAACACTGTTTATCTGCAGTAAGTGTACAAAAGGAGGCACCTTCCCGCCCAAGATTCCGCTAAAGCCAACACGGATTTCCTGTCTTCACAACTGCTCTAGAAGTTCTCCCTGTTCCTCAGGCTACAAATTATGAAGCTCCCTACTATTTTAAGTTGCTGCTACACAGATACAGGCAGAAACCATGTGTGTAGGCATGTTAACATCTGAGCATGTTCTAGCTCACTCTGAATATAGCAACACCACAGGCATTACAATCATGTCTATACAGAACTTCAGATATGTTTCCTGGACCTTTTCCAACCCAGCATAACCATCACAGTGTTTCTGATCAAACTCTACTAAACTGTGTATTTTGCCATGATAATGATTCTACTGTCTTGTCACTCAGCAGTGCCAGAACACACGTTCTTTCTGCAACAAACTAAGTGAGAGCCAGCTCTGCACTTACCTACACCAGGTAACAAATACAATGAGATTTTACATTATGAGATGTTCCAGCATCACCAGATCCTTCATTTAAACTGCACTCTGCAGCACCTGGGCAGTTTAAATGCAAAACTTCAGCCTGACAAATGAGTTTGGCTGTGAATCCCTCACCCTTTAGCCGATGTATGTCTGCCATCTGATACGAGATGTTGTTCTGCAGCTTCATCTGGAAGGAAGAAAAGGTTGGATAAATACAGATGACCAGCAGGCTGGGGAGGGTTTGGGCTGCAAAGACTCAGGTGTGTCTGTTTGCTTTGTAAAGCCAACATATGGACAGGATTACGGGAGTGACGTGCACAAAGTTCCCGTAAATCTAAGAAATGTGTATTCAGTGATCTGTAAGTGACATCACCAAACTAAACACTGTGTTCAGGCTTTGCTAACAACGGCTTAAATTTTAATTCCAGAACATATTTATATAAAAAAAGTAGATTGTCTGGACTAAAATAAACTGCAAGAGGGAATGCAAACAGCCAATGTCAAAGCACAGGTGGATAAAAATAAAGACAGCATCCACAGCAAAACCAATTGTTACCTAAAGTATATGATATAACAGAACAGTCATATTTAAATAAATCTTTCATGTGTTGCTATCTAACATCCTAACACACATTTTATTTTGAGAGGGAATCTCATACCAGTAAACTTCAACAACAGCTTTTGGCATTTTTAGTAAGGAAAGAAATAGTTAAAATAAGTAAGAAAGGCATGTACACGAAGTCCTGAAGTAAAGATGCTTCGTTTTGTACTACATAAAAGACAAAAACCAGCAGGAACAGAAAGATTAATGTGTGGAATATTTTGAGAAAGGGGGTAAAAATTCTCACCTGCCCTGAGGCACCTCAGGCACTGTGGCTGTTTTTCTTGCAGTTTCATGGTGATACAAAGGGTAACTGCAGGAAGGTGCTGAGCAGGGCTGTCACGCGTGGGTGACAAGGTCAGCATCACCTCTGGGAACAGCACACTGCAGTGCAAGCACAGCCACTCGGCCAGGACATGCTGGGACATCCACAGGGACACGCCTGGACACAGGGGCTGTTTTGGTTCCCCTCCCCAGTCCCCAAGTGTCTGTGCCAGTCATCTCCACTTCCTGTCAAAAAAACCCAAAACACATCTGCCCTGACTTTAGGACTTCCTTCCCCTACCTGTGCCTTTCCAGATCATTCATTTTTAAAATATATTTCCCATGGTGTTTTTGCTGTTACAAGAGGCACTCTGACCAGTCTGATCCATTTGTCCCACATGGGTATGGTCAGGCACTCCTGACTTGGGACTACCAGCCATGCAGGAACTGCAGAGGTGGTGCTTTTCTGCAGCACACGGAGCACACATCCGACAGCTCCCGGCACACAAATCCTTGGGCAGCAGAGTCTTTGTGCCAGCCTGCAGGATCCTGGCTATCCCTGGCAGTAGGGCACTGCAGGCACTGACTCATCCCTGGATGGCACACAGGGGTGCAGGCAAATCCTGACCCATGCCCAAAACAAAAGCCAAGAGGGTTCTAGGGCCTGGAGAGGCACCACCACGGCTCCCACCTATGACAGCACACGAGGCTTTCCCCCCTCCAAAAAAAACCAAACAAACCAGGGAGAACTGGAAAATTAGGGACAGAGCAAAAAAAAAAACAGTAAAATAAACAAAATGGCCTTGAACATATTTCCTCCAAACCCCGAAACATAACCGAAAAGTCCAGCTCTACAGTTAATCTGTCAGAATTTGTTAATTCCACCAGGAATGTGATCTCTAGGTAACCTCAGCCCTCTGACCACAGTGCTCTGAAATAGGGACAAAATTACTCCCCACAGAACACTAGAGGAGCCTCCTAGCACATCAGAGCCACATGTGCCTAGTGCTCTGCCCACCAAGGCATTCAAGGCCCTTTACAGGATACACAAAGCAACACCCCACCAGTGACAGCTTGGGAGAACTTGCAGAGCTTCACTTCAAAAGTACAACCAGTGGGGACAGCAGGTCCAGGCCCAGCAGTGGGGACACACAGGGAAGCAGAAGACATAAGTCACCAAGCAAGCCTCTCCATCCATTGGGCACTCACCATGCCAGCTCCCCCTCCAATGACCCAGGACAGGGGAGCAGATACACACAGTGATTTGTTGTGTTCATTAACAAATATCTCTCCCTATTTTGCAAAACCACAGGCAATAATCACATTTTTCTGTCTTCCACTCTAATGCAGTTGTTTCCCAGAACCCAATAAATCTACAAACAGAGGAGATCCTAGGAAGTAGCAGAGTCTGTTTTCAGACCCTCATCTATGAGAATTCCTCACACACAAACCCTTTCCACTGGCTCCTGCTCATCCCATAACCATGTGCCTGGCTGGCAGAGGGTTGCTGTCTGTTAGCAGGAGCTGCATGGGAAAGTGCAGCACTTTTATCACACAATCTTTCCTTTTGGTGATTTTGAGTTTCAGAGAGAAGTGACAGAATTTATATCCAAACCAGCTCAGCTGACAGCAAATGTCCCTCATCTGAAGGACAAAAAGGAAGAAGCTTTTTTATGATTCATGAGATCTGTTCCACCTACACATGTAAAACCCACACTCCACGAGCCATGGCACAGGTCCAGTTCTTCCTGGGCCATGCTCTCCTCTGGTCTAGACCTGTTTGTATTGCTGAGCTCTCAGGAGCTCCTCAGGGCCTTTCCAAGCACTTGGCATGGGGAAAATAAACCCTCTGTAGCCCAGTGAGCCCTGCACAGGAAAAAAACACCAAAAATCCTGTGCATGGACACGTGGCAACCCTCCAGTGCTGCCTGAGTTGTGAATCTTGCCATGTAACAACTTCGAATTGCTGCTGTCAAGCTACAGCTTTGCAAACTGTGGAGTTACCAAGTTTTGGCAACAAAGAGCAGACCCAGCTGCTCCTGGGGATGTTTAACTAAACAGCTTCATCCCAAGCATTTCTGGGCAGCAGGTAAGGGCAGGACTGTGTTCCACACCTGGCATGGCCAGCAGCAGGTACGGAATGAGAGGTGCTCCCTGCACGTTGGGCGCCTGCCACCTGGAACGCTTCCACCACGGATTCCTGCCAATCACACATTTTATTGCACCTATTACAAATGGATGTGCAAAGCTGTGGAAAAATCCCAAAACCTAATGGAAAGCTGCAAAAACCCCACAGAATACTCAGGAAGCTGATGCTACCTGTGCATGCAGCACCTGCCCAAATTCCAGGATAGGCATTACCCCTGTTTGCCTCTCACAAGGAGCCCCAAAAGAAAACTCCTTGTTTGTTCCAAGGCCCAACAGACCCTCAGGAGAGGAGAAATCCCAAGAATTCATGCTTTTGCTGTTTCTTTTTAAACACAAGACACTGGGTCACAGTCCCATATTTGCTCCCACAAGCAAACACCACCCTGGTGCAGTGTGACAGGCTCGTTCCACAAGCAGGGGATGGAGGGGAGAGCAAAGGGTTTGGCCTTGAATCCAGAGATCCCTGAGCCAAGAGGAAATTGCTGCAGAAACAGGAGTTGCCTCAGCACTAGGAAAGGCACTTGATTTATGTGACCACAAGGCAAAGAATCTCAGCTGAGGACAAAGGAGCACAAAGCAGAACTGACACTGAGAACCACCAGAGCAGAATCTTCAAATGATTTTTCCTTAAAATAAGCCTGAATTTGTTGTGATCACTTGATACCACTGTTGGGGTTGTATTTCAGCTCCTGCATTTAACAATTGGACTAAGATCACAGGTAATGAGCAGTTTGGTCAGACAGACTTTCCAAATTCTATTTTGAGAGGAAAAAATTATCATTCAAGCCTTTTTTGGTCAGAGACTTTATACCTACTATTGTTTCCTTATGACAGACTTTCATTCTCTAAAACAAAGCTTTATTCTCTACTCTCAGAGAAGTAATACTCACTAAGTAAAGCCATTTAACAAGTTTTAGAAAAAAAATAAACATTGTTGCCACTGAGAACAGACAGTGGCTTAGTGGGATGAAAAACGGCCAGCTACTGTTTTTTGAAAAAATCCTGCTATTCTGACCTCTTAGGGCCTCTGAACATTTTGAACACATGAGAGAGGATGTTCAAAAGCTACGAGCTCACACAGCCTTAACTGGCAACTTCTGGAACAAAGAAGGAAGACACATGGCACACACTGCAGGCAATCAACACTAAATTTAATTTGGGAGGTTTACTAGGCACGTTTCTCTTGCTGCCCTCCTGCTCTGCCCTGTGCAGTGTCACACTCAGTGCATCCAAAGCCCAGGCAGATCTCTGGGAACACCACAGTGGTGGGCAGGCAGGGGCAGCCAGCAGCACCTGTTTGTACCCCGTGCATCTGAGTGGGGCTTCAGTAACCACTGCTGCACCCCCCAGCTTAGATCTACATCTTCTCCTCCAGTGTCCTACAGGAAGGCATCACAGATTTCCAAAAAACCACAAATTTCTTGCGTTAAAAGTACACCTTGTCATGCAGCCCAGTAACTGACCACAGAATCCCTGATGCTGGAGAAGCCCTCCCACACCCCAGAGTCCAACTTGTGTCCAATTCCCACCTTATTACCAGTCCAGAGCACTGCATACCACATCAAGGCCTTCGTTGGACAGACTCCACCAGCTCCCTGGGCAGTTCCAGGGCCTGACCACCCCTTCCAGGAAGAAATTCTTCATGAACTGTGCCTGATAGCTTACCTGAATCCTGCCAGAGGAGTTTTACACCCACAGGCAGTAACACTAACACACCAGACAAGCTGACTGCCGTTCTGCAGACAGAAGAGGAAGTATCTTGGCTAAACCCCAACTGCTTTAGAATCACTGAATCACTCAGGCTGGGAAACACCTTTAAGATCGTGAAGTCCACGTCATATCCAACTGGACTTTTTATTGCAATCTAAGGAAAAATAAAAATTTTTTAAAAATGTTTGCTGAACACGCAAAGGGCTTAATTTTAATGGTTCAGTAGGAAACTTTAATACAAACTTAATCAGTTTGAGGGAGTCTAACTCTGGAATGGGACATGTACATATTCAGCTTTTTCTGTGACAACAATGCATTTTCTGAGGCTGCTCATCCAATCTGTGATAAGAAAGGGACAGAAAAACAAACCTAGCCAGCAATTACCCTGGAGAACGTGACATTTCCATAAATCCCACTGTGAGAACAGCGTTCAATGAGCAGAGTGATGATCTGCATGCAAATACACCCCACACGCCCCCTGAGCAGGACTTGTGTGCAGAGCCCCGTGAACTTCCCAGTTCAGGACGGTTATGAAAGCAAAACAGTGAAAGCTCAAGCATTCACTTATCTTCCACAACAAAAGAAATCCCCAGGCCACCCCCACTGAAAGGGCTAGCTGAATTTTCTATGAGCTTGGCTTCTCCAAGTCAAAGAAAATGACACGTTAGTCAGCAGCAGGGTTGTTTGGTTCGGTTTTTTTTTCCCAAGTACACGCTGGCAGCATAAAAATCAGAGTGTGCTGTACCAGGCATTCCAAGAGGCAAGCTCAGGGTGCTACTGAACACCACACTGGTTTCATTTCCCTTGAAACTGTAGTTTTACGGCTGTGTCTGGTTTCTTGAATGATCGCAAAAGATCAAATATTCTCAGCAAAGACAGAAAGCTAAAAAACAATAAGTAAATTTGAAACAGCCGTCTGGAAACGATCGATCTCTCGGGATTTTCATTGTTCATACACACACTGGATTTCTTCCCCTCTTTCAGGGGGGACGTTTTCAGAAAACAGAGTGCGCTGCAGTTGTCCCAGCAGCACCAAACCTGCGCCTCGGGGCCTTAATTCACTCCCGGGCTGCAGAGGCTGCGGGGACACCTTTGGCAGGCGAGGACTGACAGTGCCCCGGGCTGAGCCGCCCCGCAGGGTACCGGGACTCCCTGCCGCCCCCTCCCCTTACCTTGCCATCCTCGCACTTCTTCACCTGGCCGTCCCTGGCCTGCAGCTGGCTGCTCAGGTGGCTGTAGTCGGCCTCCTTCTGCTCCAGCTGCTTCCTGTGCGAGTCCACCTTGCCCAGGAGGTCCGAGTTCCGCCGCTCCAGGCGGCCCCGCGCCACCTCGGTGCGCTGGGCCTGGCTCTGCAGCTCGGCCAGCTCCTCCCGCAGCAGGGCCTGGCGGGACGCCGCGTTCCAGCAGTGGAAGGCGAGCACGGCGATCACCGCCAGCAGCGCCACGAGCACCAGCGAGGGCAGGCGGCCGCCCCGGCGGTTCGCCCCGAACCCCACCATGGGGGAGGCTGAGGGCGGGGGGCTTCAGGGGCAGCGGAGAAGGCGCTCAGGGGAGCCCTGAGGGTGCGGGGGGATGTGAGGGGAAGGGGATATCCTGAGGGGGGAAGAGGGAATGAGCCGGGGGGAACTGAGGGGTCCGTAAGGAGGGGGGGTAAGGTGGGGGGGCTGCGAGAAGGGAAGAGGCCCTGAGAGCGGCGGGCTAGGGGAGCTGGGAGAGAACGGCGGGAGGAAAGAGCCCTAGGGGAGCAGGCGGTGCCCAGCAGGGCTGTACCGGTGCCGGTCCCAGCCGAGCCGCCACCGCCGGGCCGCGAGGGACCGACCGACCGGCCGAGCCGCCACCGCGGCGCCCCGCCTGCCGCCCGCCCCTTGCGCCTCTCGCGAGAGGACCCCGCGGAGCTCTCGCGAGAGTTTGGTTCTGCCTGCCCTGAGGAGGGTCGTGTCGAGGGGGCGGCACGGGTGGAAGGGGAGCCGGACGGAGTCATGCTAAAGGACATTAAAAACTTCCCAGTGTCACCGCCTGCCATGCGCAGGGAAACTTTTCACATTCACAGCCCCGTCCAAGCTGGCCTTGGACACTCCCAGGGATCCAGGGGCAGCCACAGCTGCTCTGGGAAACCTGTGCCAGGGCGTCCCCACCCTCACAGGGGAGAATTCCTTCCCAGTATCCCATCTATCCCTGCCCTCTGGCAGTGGGAAGCCATTCCTTGTGTCTTATCCCTCTAGGCCCTTGTCCCAAGTCCCTCTCCCGCTCTCTTGGAGTCTCTTTTGGCACTGGAAGGGGCTCTAAGGTCTCTGTGGAGCCTTCTCCAGGTGAAGACCCTCAGCTCTCCCAGTATGGCTCCAGAGCAGAGCACACTAGGGCAGGAACGTCGTGGGCTCTCAGCCCCACACCTGAGAGATGTTTCCTGAGGGAACAAAGCGTGTCCTCGGAGTGAAGTTAGGGGGTGGTGAATCATTCGTTTTATAAGAAACATTCAGATAACGCATGTGTTCCTGGGCAGATTCCCTCACACCGCATTGTCGCTGTGCCGCTGGATCTCACAGGGAGAAATGGGACACAGAGCTGGGCTGAAACATGGAACCAGCTCCAGCCGTGGCTGCAGCTGCTCCCTCGGTGTGAGGGGGGAGAGATCCCAGCAGTCAGGGTTTGGTGCGAGGAGAGAGAGATCACAGGAAAGTCGAGCATGCAGGTGTTCGCCCACACAGAGACTTTGGTCTTGGCTTTACTCCCTTTGATGGGATTTAATAACAGTTCTGCTGCACTGCTGTGGTCAAGCACCTCGGACAGCAAAGGTTCACGGTGAGCTCCTGGGCACAACCCCAGTACCTCCAGCTGCAAATGGTGTGGGGAGGATGTGGGAGAAACAGAAAGGGATCAGTTTTCCCCCTAAAAGAAGCAAAAAGGGCAATATTTAAGAAATAAAGTATAAAATACCTTCATGAGACGCAGCAGACGTGCAGAATGTCAGCTGTGACAATGGTGTCACAGCTTTTGCCTTCCCACCTAATTCCATGCTTTACATACCAATATTTGCACTTTAGCTATTTAATTGCTGATATACTGATGGACCATTAATTTGCCAACCTGCTCTCTGCAGATGGCAGTGCAGATTCACATTCCAAATCCAGCATTGCAAATTTTTCCTCCTTGTGAAGCTGGATAGTTCTAGGGTTTAAGTCTGCCCTCTTCGGCTTGTTCCTTCTGGCTGCACTTTGTGCCAACCTGACCACTGTGAGCCAGGAAATGTTTGTCTAAATAATGGAAATACAATACACATGTGACAGATTTGAGCTCAGAACTATACATGGGTTTATTTTATTTAATTTATACCTGGGTTTCACACGCTTTGGTTTTGTACTAACTTGTAAGAGTCGGTCAAAAATCTCTACACATAGTGCTCAGTGGTGTTTCTCCCTCTCCTGTTTCAGCTGTTCCTGTTGGAATTTGTTTGATTTCCTAGCTCGTCAGAGTTCAGGGTCAGAAGTGGCCCCTGCACATTTTTTTGTGGTTTCCTTTGTGTATCTGGGAACTGAGGCAATACCAGGGAGTTTTCTTTTTCTGATTAATTAGCCATTTAATTTCATCTGTGTTCCACGCCCTGTGATCCTGTCCTAGTCTGTTCTTTTCCTGGTTGGAAAGGTATTCCTCCTCCCTCTCCCTGGCAGTAATCTTACATTGTGTGTTGGAATAATGTATCCCATGGCATGTTCAGCTGAGCCTCTGACAAGATTTTAGCTGATCCTTGGCTTCTCTGCCCACGATCTGGTGTGAATGGGGCACTCCCTGGAACACTTGCATTGTTTCATCCTGAAACACAGAGCAAGCACAAGAACGAAGCCTTAATCCCTGTAGCTATCATGGAGAAAGTGAAGGATCCAAAGAAGAAAATGTATTTAGTGTTGTATCAAAACCTTACAGATCTTTCTATGCATCTTTTTCATTTGTCTGCTGCTAACCAGATTAATATACACAAAGGTTATTTAAGAAAAGAATAGTAATAAAGCAGCAAACTCTTGTATCCACTAATATAATCAAGAAGTAGTAACACTGCTGGCATTTATGGACTTTTTTTCCTATGTCACAGAGAAGAAAAACTGATGTAGTTGAATGACTTTTCTGTTAGCTTTACGAGGATGTCATAAAAATGTGCAGAGGTTTGATAATATAAAATTACAGTGGTTCTGGAAGGTGTTAACATTTTCCAAGGAAGAATGGTCAGGACTGGTGGTGCTGGTAAGCAGCAGCGTGAGAGCCCTTATCAGGGGAGAAAACATGCAAAGAAACCTCAAAAACTGCTGGTTCAATCCTTGTATTGTTACAGGACATCTTCCTGGCTTGGTTTTGCTGATGAAATCCATCATATACATTTGATTTTCTTCTTCCCTTCAGACATTCCACTTTGCAAAGGAACTGCTGATTATTTGCTTCCTTTGTTTTTTTTTTTCTCCTGCTGTGAAGCTGGAAAGATTAGGAGCCCCACATGAGGTATTTTTAGAACCAGTGTTGTATTGTTACTGCTGTGTCACTTTTATCAATTAAAGCAATAAAAAAATCTGAGTTATTGTTCCAGCCAAGTATTTTGATCCCTTCAAAACACAGAGCAGGTTTTTAAATGAAAGATAAATTTAGCCATATTTTTTTTTGTGCATAATTTAACTCAAGAAGAGAGTCTGATTTAATAATCTATTCAGCATACAGAAAAATGGTGATTTTAAAAGCCTCTGATTAAAGATTCTAGGATCCTGTTTCCTTCCAGTGCAGAAGAATAAACCTTTTTTTTAATGTAATACAAGTTTGTATTTTTTACAAACATTCTGAACACAGAACTCAAATTATCCCAGACTTTTAGCATATCCTTAAAAACTGATTAACATACTCCATCTGTTGGTATGCTAAGCAACTATCCAAATGAGCAGCATTTCCATGGTGATTTGTAAAACTACAGTTAAAGTAAGAAAACAGCTCTAGCAGGGGGATGGCATTGGAGGGGTGTTTTATTGGAATGTGATTGTTGCAACTGGTGGGTGAGGTTGATGCTTAAAGCACTGTTGTCCTGCAAAGTGTCCAGGACCTCCTCACTCCAGAGCTGTGTCTGTGAACACTTTGGGTGCTCATTTGCAGGAAGAACAGTAAAAACAGTTCATTTTCGTATCAGCACATTCAATGAGTACCCACGAGTGGCCCTCAGTGCTCTGAGGGCATCTCTTTCCCATCTCTAATAAAGTGTAACTTGGGCTGCAGAAGCCAATTAAGGCCTGCTGACTTCTAAGGAAAATGTTTGCTGTATCTCTGATGGGTGAAGATGGTACTTGAGCAGCTGGAGAAGGAATTGAATGGAATCAGAACTGGGGTTTAGAGCTAAAATGGGGTTGTGTTTATTTATGGGCACCTGAGGTTTGGGAATCTTTCTGAGAATAAGTGTTTTGGAGTGAGGTATCAGAATCAATCTCTTAGAACATGCTGCTCTATGAAAACAAACCCAGGAACATCTGGGATTGGCTCACCAAATACCAGCCCGAAGAGCAGGCCCGTATCCAGGGAATTGGGATTGGCTTGAAGCTGCATCCCAGGCTGGGAGCAGGGAGCACATCTGTTCCTGGGAAGCAGCTGGGGAGGCTTAGTGCACTCTGGTATTTTGGAAAAAAAGGTGCTTTTTCTCAATAGTATTCATTGGAAGAAGGTTTGTTTTCATTTTTAATAGCAACTCCAAGGGGCTGGTGGAATTCCTGTAACAGTAAGTGACATTTCCAGCAAGGATAAAGCCACAGCTGCTGGCAGGAGCTCCCATAGGTTATTGTGAATAATCACTGAAAAGGCAAAGCATTGATTTTGGAGTGATTTTTGCAGGGAAGTGTCTGTGAGAAAATGAAGAATGAATGGTGCGCTGAGAATGGTTTTGTGCTGAGCTTCAGAGAGGAGCTGACAGCTCAGGGCTCACAGAGCTCCTGGGGATGCAAACCAGGCTGGGCATACCCAGAGCGAGTGTGGGGGGATCAAAATGTCCCTTTTCCCTTGAGCAGGAGTGGTTGCAGGAAGGGGAAAGCATTGCTGTGGATTTCCCTGGGAAGAGATGAACTTTAGAGGAACAGGTGTTGAAGAAGGTGGCCTGGGGAACAAGAAGTGGGGCAAAAAGAAAGATATCCTTGGAGATGAGGTAGCCATGGCCTCGGAGCAGGTACAGGAAGCTTGTGGTTATTCCCAGCTCCTAGAAGGAAAGGTTATGTGTGCTGGGAAGGAGCTCACCCTGAGTGCAGAAAAGTATTTCAACACAGAGAGTTGTGGTTCTGTTGTCTCATGTTGTGGTTTCACAAAACATCCACCTCAATTACTGTTTCTTTGTTGCTGGGGAGCACAAGCAGAGGAGGAAAATAATAATTTAAATTTAACTCTGCTAAATATACATGAGATTTCCTGGGACAAAGAACAGACTTCTGTAGCTTGAGGGGGTGTTGCTGTGCCAGATTTCAGAGGCTCTACTACAGCCAATAACATTTTTGGAACAGCTTAGTTGGAAGCATTTTTATAACATTTTTTTAGGCAACACAAATACAGCCACTGCCTCCAGGAGTGTATAGGATTGCTCTGGAAGTACCAAGTATATCCATGTGGTGCTGATTTGTTATCGTGTTTATTTTGTGGAATTAGAGAGTGTCCAGGATGATACAATTTGCAGCTCATGCCCTTGATATTTAAAGAAAATGTTTAAAAATGTATATCTGGCCTCACTCTCCCCAGATGATAATGGTCATAGGATACACATTCAGATATTCCAAGGGCAGGTACTCTGTGTTTTCCTGCTCCACAGAACAATGAAGCACTTCCCAACTCTTGTTACTGGAACTGCATTGTAATAAAGTCTCCGGCTGCTGCCACATGATGCCAGTTACAGTATATCTAAGTTAACTACGGTTCATTGATCAAAAAGGTAGTAGACAATTCTCCAATAAACATGTCTTATTAAAAAAAACCTTTCGTCTGGTGCATGGTATTATATTGAGGCATTTTCTGATAAATGGGAATTGGTTACAGAAAACATCTTTTTAAAAACTTTAATTTGATAATGTGAATGCTTCTAAAATAATTGATTTCTGAACTGGTAGGGATGGTGGTGGTTTTATGTTTGTTGCTGCCTATTCTAAATTTGATAACAGCTCGAGGCCAAGATTTTAAGGCATCCCAAGCTCCATCAAGGAATTTTCTGCTTCATACGCCAAAAACCCCAACAGTTTTACCATAATGGATAAAGGTTCATGTAAAGTGTCATGAGACAAAATCTCACCTTGTCCTGGTTGTGCTCTGGATTCACAGCTGGGAACTGATGTTTTTGTTTTAATAATTAAATATCCCCAAACTCACATTAAAGTAACAAGTCAAAGCTCATCATGCTGAGGGACTCTGCTCCTCGGAGGGTGAAACATTTCCATGAGGAGGGGGTGGATATTTTGGGGGCCGGAGGTCAGGCCAGTGGGACTGGCTGGGAAATGCACTTCACCCAGTCAGTCTTTCCTCTTAGGACAGGTGCTCCATTGGCTGAGTCCTCAGGAGGCCTGCAGGAGTTGAGAATATTCTCAGCTTTACAGCTTAAACCTCTTGTTTTCAAGCTCGAGCAAGGTTTGCCTGGCCCTCTCCCCATATTCCTGTCTCCAGGGGTTCTGTGCTGTACCCAGGGCAGTTTGACCAGGAGTTTTGAGAGGATTTTTTAATCTGGTTGCTGAGCACTGCTCTGACCTGCACTTCCTGCTTCCTGCAGAGATGATTTAGGAGTTGGATTCGATGATCCTTGGGGTCCCTTCCACCTTCCACTTTAGGATATCCTCTGATTCTGTGATCTGAGGCTGGGGTGCCCTGTGCCGTGCCCCAGCCGGGTATCCCAGCACTAGATGGTGCCAGGCACTGCCATGCTATTCGTGAGGAATGGCAGATCCAATTGCACAGGCACTGGAGCAAGGCAGAGCCATAAAACTCTGCTGCAAACAATGTTCATCAATTATGGCATAAGTACTGGGCTACGATAAAATCAGCAATTAAGGCCAAATGCTTATTAAGAATTGAGAGATTCAATGAGAACTCACTGGGCCGTGAGGAGCAGTGCTGGAGCCCAGCTGATTCTTCTGCTTTTCCCAGCTTACACACAAATGGCTGCTGCTGTTTACCACTTGCTCCAGGAGACAATTGGGAATGGCAATTCCGAGGGAAGAGCTCTAAAAGGCCGAGTAATTTGTTGCAAGCAGGCGATGATGATTTCTGTACACGAGTGCAAGAATCCACTGTCTCAATGGCCCAATTCCTTGTGCTGTTTGTGCCCTCTGGTTAGGTCACAGTTATGATTCCTGGCCTAGGAGTTTTTGTGGGTTTTTTTTCTTGTAGACTAAGAAAGCCACAAATTGAGCATCAGAGATTGTTGGCATGTGTGTCAAACCCTCACATGACCTTGGAACATGCTTTTGTATTCCCAAGTATAAGAGCTCCTTCCTTTGACCTGAAGAAAAAAAAGAAAACAAATTATTATTGCAATACCTGGGCTGAAAAGCACTTTTTTTCATACTTGGGAATCTCCTGGGTTTGTTCCTGCCTTCAGAGTAGAACTCCAGGATTTGATTGATAAACTCCTGGTCACAATTTGGGCACATTTCCTTTATTGCTCTAGAGGAATGGGCATTTCAGTGTAGGAAAAGCAGCAGATCCAGCTGAGCACTAGGAGAGCTCTCTGTGTGCATTGTGCATTAGCATAGTTTCAATTATATATAAAGCGCGCATTTCTAATTTAATTGAGGTGTCAGTGAAACAGCAGCCATTGAACAGTGGATATTTATGGGCTCTCCAGCACGGAGCTGAACCCAGCCCCGCTCCCATTATGCTCATCACATAAACAGGAATCATCTTCCCTGGGACTTCTCTGGGAACCTTCCAGAGAATGCTGAGAGCTCAGACAGCCTGTGCAGGGCACAGGAGGGGCAAAAGGAAACATCCTGGGCAGTCTCCCAGTTCAGTGCTGGATGTGAGTCGGGGGACATGGTTTACAGAAGCCAAAACACCTGGACGTGCTGGGTCCTCCCTTAGCAGGACAGTGTAACAGCTGTGTACTTTAGTGTGGACTAGGTGAATTCCCAAGCTGCTTCCAGGTCTGTAAGCCATGATCACTGCAGTGAAATCCTGGGCTCCAGTCTGAAAGGAAATGGATGCAGATGTCGTGTAGATGCTCCCGCAAAGGCAAAAGGAATATCGAGCCAGGTTAAGGAAAAGCTGACATAGGGCAGAAATGGGATATGTTTTCAAGAGCAAATGGTTCCATTAAGTCCAAGGAAGTGCTTATGTCCTTGGAAGTCAGAGCTGGCCTGAAGTACTATGTCCATCCAGGGCACTCAAATACTGAACAGGCCTTGATGTGCTAAATTAGGTTACAAATAATTTAAATAATGCTTCCAGAGAAAATTCGTGTTTCCTTGTCCCTCTAACTGTGGTTCTTCCCTTTCTTGCCTTTGCTTCTTGTCCTCTGCCACACCCCCGCTACAGAATTCTTGTTGTTCTCTAAGTGCCAAATTGCTTCCCTCCCATCACCCGATTTTTTTTAATGTTCAGTCTAATTAAGGCCTCGGAGCCAAGATGTGCAGAACAAGGGGGTCAATTGTGCTCCCACTTCCATGGTGCGAGCCCAGAGTAACTCTGTGAAATGCTGCAGTAAATTTCCATGAGCCTCGGCAGAGCTGCTCCGGCCAGGCAGCTCAGGGGGAGCTGACTCAAACCTCCCAGAGCATCAGGAGGGCACCAAAGACAATCCATTACCAGCGGGAGCTGTTACACTGCATGGGAATGAGAAAGGAAACACCTGGGAGGCAGCCAGGCTGCCTCATCCCCGGGGTGTCCTTGGGAGGGCTGCTATCATGTGGGGCTCTGGGAGAGGGAAAAGGAGGGTGGGTGGGCATAGGGAACATCCTCAGTGGCCATAGCTGCTTTCCCTCTCGGGAGATCACAGTGTCACAGAATCCCAGGATCACTGAGGTTGGAGAAGACCTCCAAGACCATTGAGTTCAACCTGTGACCAATCCCAACCTTATCAACCAAACCACAGTGATGGAGCTTTTCACAGCAATTGGTTTCCTTTTCTGCCTTCTAAATGCTTTTTCCACGGGATAGTGATTGGCATCAAGAGCATTCCTCTGGGAACAGAGAGATCAGGAAGGGGAGTTATTGTCAGGGCTGCTTCAGTGATGGGCCTAATTTAATGGGATGGCTGGGACCCAGGCTGGAGGTTGAGTAGGGAAGTGATGCAAGTTGGAGAAGAGAAGAGAGGTCACGTAAATAACATCATCCAGCGCATTTGCTGTGAGCAAGCAGAATGTGAGTCGGGCAGAAATCTGTCTCTGTCAGGGACTCCTGCCGATCCATTTCTCCATGGATCAGCTGCATGTAAAGTTAATCTGCTTATGCAGCAGCTGAGAGACTGAGATGCCCTCAATGCCCTCATCTCATCCCTGCATCCAGACACCAGGGGAGCAAAAATTCCATCTGCATTTGGCATGACCACCCCTCATGCCTCTCCTTTCTTCTCCCCATCTTCAAGGTGTTGGGTGGGACAGGACTGAGCAGGAGTGAAGTCAACTTTGAGGACGCATCTCGTGGAAGGTGTCCTTGTCCATGGCAGTGGGTGGAACAAGATGAGCTTTAAGGTCCCTTCCCACCTAAACCATTCCATAATTCCATGATTCTGTGGGCTGGGGTGGAAGCCTGTGGGCTTAGAACCTCAGTGCCACTTCAGATTGTCCGTATCTCTGTCATAGGTGTGCAAGGGAATCACATGTATGTGTATCCTCCAAAAGCTTAGGCTGGCCTCCATCGATGGCTTGTTGTCCTCACCATCAGGGACCATGTCAGCCAGGCTGCTCCAGGCAGTCTGATCTGACCAGTGTCATTGTGCAGCCACAGGAGCTCAAATGCCACAAGAAGCAAAAGAAGAAAACCTTTATTTTGTCCTAATTTAAAGTCAGCCAAAATGTGTAGGTTGGAAGATTAAATTCATGTTTGTAAACATTAGTGGCAAATGTGTAACTTAATCTGCATCTTATTTTATTTATTTCATTCTGAGTATCATTCGTAATACCTCAACCTTTATTTTACAATAACATTTATAGTCACACTGCAAGGGCCAACCAGAATTAATCCATGATGCTTCCCTCTCATTCATTTCTAGATAGAAACCCTGGGAGACAATTTACATTCAATACAGGTGTTCTTTACCACCCTTGGACCCCTGTTCCTTATCGCCTGGCCTGATGGGTCAGCACTATCCTTTCCCTTCTGTATGCAGTGCTGCCTCCAGGCCCACCTACTCTATGATCCAAGGACTGGTGGATTCCAGGGAGCCCATCAGTGTCTGTACTCCTGTAATTTCCTGTAACAAACAGTGCAAGGTCATTGTTATGGGGATGGTTCACGCTGGGCTCCTGGGGATGCTGCTCCCTGCTCGTGCAGATCTCTGCAGCATCGAGCTACACATTGGGCATGTTCCAGTTCCAGTTTGGAACACCCATGTGGGCAACACAGCCCGTGGTCAGGACATTCCTTTTGTGTTACATCACTGCAGAACAGGGAAACTATTGAAGGAACACTGTGTTTCCATGGGGAAGATCTTGGGATGGAGAAGGGCTGGGCCTCCCTGAACACCTGCATGTGCATCCTTGGCTTCCCTGTTTTAGCTGGGTTTCTGAGGTCCCAGTCACATGCACCCCTTTATTTAGCTTTATTTAGCTTTGCTTTGTGGAGGAGACCACAGCCAGTGCACTCAGAAAGTGCTTCTTCCTGATTGCTTTCCCTTTCCAGCTGCATTTTAACAGGGCAGCAGGTCAGCCAGCAAGACCTCTTAGACTTTGAACTGTGTCCTAAGAGCATAATTTTTCCAAGCCGCCTCATCCTCACAGAGATTTCTCTCCCTGCTTAGCACCACACACAGCAACAATCCCATTCTCATCACCTGAGTGCCTTCAACAGATTCTCAGTTTCAACACGTTAATTAGATTAAAGTGTTTAAAATTCACTTTCACAGTGAGACATGAGCAGAAAGCAAGATGCTTCTCCTCCATATAAGAAGAGCAAGAGCCATGTATTATATCAGTTAATTGGTTCAGGTAAAACTTGGATAATTCAGTTACTTCAGAGCGAGTGATTTAATAACAAACCCTTCAGTTCACAGCAGCCCAGTGCTCAGGGTGTGTGAAGACGTGCAGCAGGGCTGTGTGCAGGCAGGGTTGTGCAGGGTCCTGTGAGGTGCTCCAGGTGTCTTCAGCCAAAACAGCCACCAAGGGCATGATCCCGCCTGGATAAAGGGAGGAGCAAACAGCAGGCACCGAGAGAGGAGTAATTATTCCTGGGGACCTCTTCACAAAGGTCATCCTCAGATGGTTTTAGTGCAGCCTCTTAAGCCTGCACCTCAAGACTGTCTCTGTTACAGTGATCTACATTTTTAGCCCAGTTTTCCCCAGGATGAAGAGTTGCAGTCACACCATCTGCCTGCCTGCACGGCTCCCTTCCAGAGCCTTTATGCCTCCTGTGTGCCTGTGGCAGAGTGTGCAGGGCTGGAAAACCTGGATCTGAAACTCCATAAAGGGGTGACAGTTGTCAAACAGGCACAGGGTAATTGTCTCCCCAAGCTGGAGGGTGAGAGAGCACAGGGCACCTGTCAGGAGGTGTGTGTAGGGACAGGACACAGCTGCTTTGGAATCAGGTGTCTTTGGTTCTGCTGTTCATAGAATTGCTGTTCTGTCTCTGCAGACACTTTTAGCTGTTGACTTGGAGATATTTTTGCATATAGGTAGGACTGTCCCTGTGATGTACCTGTCCTTCAGGCCTTTCTGAGCTTGGATCCAGCCTCCCAGTTTCTCTACAACCCCCTGTACTGGGACCTGCTGTGCTCTGAGCCCGGGTCAGGCCATGGGCACTTCCCATTCTGGAGAACCACAGCTTGGTCTTGGCTGTGCCCTGCACCCCTCAGTCACTCCAGTCACCCCACAGTCACCCCATGGTCACCTCATGGCCCCCATGTGCCCTCTCAGTTGGACCTTCCTCTGCCAGGTCACAGGCAGTGTGAATCCCTTTCTCCTGATTAGTACCTTTTAAAATTAATTTCTTTCCAAGGCTGGATCGAGTTGCAGGGAGCCCTTGGGCACAGGTTCTGATGGCTCTGACCTTGCCATGTTTGCTGACAATGAGCTCCCAAGGTGTCTCAGCACTCCGGGCTCACAAGGAGCCGGGTTCTCTGCTGGTGAATCACTGCTGACACAGATGTACTTTCTTCACCCCTGCAAGGTTTTTGTTCTGCCCACTGCACTGTGTTAACTCTGTGTCTTTGCGTCAAGCTTGGTCTTGAGGCCTCTCTTTAATTTGGGACAGATAATCAAATTATTGGTAGAAATTCTGAGGTTCAGTGACCAGTCTTTCAATCTAATTTATATTCGTGCATGATTTCTAAGCAAAGGTCAGTTGTTCCACAGTGTTTGGGAGGTCTGTTTATTCAGATGTACAAAAAGATTCATTTTTAGCATTCGGCAATCAACTTGTTTATTAGTTTTCTATGAAGAAAAAATAAGACAATTGCACACACACACACACAGACACACACAGAGGCACACCCAAAACCTTGCATCAACCCAAAATCCAGCTCGTACAAGACTGGAAAATTCTTTGACATGTACTATTAGTTGGATTTTACTAAATTGCTTTTGCTATAGCTTAATATTTTTCAAAAATTAACACTACTAAAGTTTGCTTTCAAAAATATTTACCCCAAAGACAGTGGGGAAAAGGCTCCCAAGTGGTATTGAACATATGAGATTATGTAGGAAAATGTGATTTCTCAATGGGGAATTTTACATCCATTTAGTTGCAGTCACAGTAAAGTTGTGTTCATCGCACAAGTGAATCCTTACCTTCAGTACCTACCCACGGGACAGCTAAAGCTTAATAATTAATAGAAACATTAGTGAGGATTGAAATTAGGTGATCTTTAAGGTTCTTTCCAACCCAAACCATTCCAGGTTCATTCTACACCTGACCGTGACCCGCAGGGATCGATGGAATTAGGTTTTTTTGACTTAGCTATTTTATCCTGGTTCAGAGTAGAGTGAAGGGGGCCCTTGGAGGGGTTCTCTCCCTGCACCCCGTTGCCCCTGGAGAGGGTCAGCGTGCAGAGAAGCTAAAGATATTCCTTGGCTGGGGCTCGGCTGCGTGCCTGGATTGCCGGGCAGCAGGAACATCAGTGCTGCCTGAGCCATGGCTCCGAGCCACAGCCCTGTTTCCTTCCAGCAGTATTCAAGTGCTTCCCTCTGTCTAGACTATTTCATGTCCTTCTCAGTGCCTTTTTTATGCCCAGAGTTTTATGGCAGCAGCCTGGGAGCATAATTCCCTTGCCCTGGAGAAACAGACGTCAAGACAAGAGAAGTGTTGGGGTTGTTTGTGCTCTCATGCAGTGTTGTGCCCACACAGAGCAACCCCTGCCTTTCTTGTGGCATTTGGTCTCAGGCACAGTTGATGTAAATATCTTTAAAGCTAGTGAAAATATATTTATATCCAGCTGCTAATGAATCTATTGGAAGTACATCCATTCATTTTCCTCCTACAGCTCATAGAACACAGAGTCAGAAGTGTTAAGTTCTTTGTTTGCTAGAGGACATGCTGGAAAGTGCTGGTTCAAAAAGATTAGGCACAGTAATTAAAGTATAATTGCTATTAATAGTTGTCTTCCTAATCAGACTTATCTCTCTATTGCTCCTTACCTCAGAGGATTTTTCCTTCTTTGTGTTTTTCTGGGAATGCGTTGTTATTGACGAAACAAGCAAACCATGGCCACAAACCTCTGGGTAAACGTGTAATTCAGTGAGCCCAGCACACACTGGTGGGTTCCCAGCGGTGAGGATCCATCCCTGGATGGGGTGGATCTGTTTTCCTCACCTGCCTCCCTGTGCAGCCAGGTAGCAGCTCCCAGTACTCTTTCATTCACTTCCAACCCACTTTTAGACAGTGCAGTGAGGTGTGTGCCTCTCACCTCGGGGCTGTGTGGTGTCCCTGATGTGCTGGCAGGAGGTGGCTGCTCTGACCAGTGTTCCCACAGCAGGAGCCAGAGCAAGGGCTGGTCGTGCCCAAGGGCACTCGTTTCTTCTACAAGCAGGGTCCTGGGGAGGACAGCTGGGGATCTGCACTTTTCAGCCCTTGATACAGCCTTTGTGGAGACTTTAGAGTCCAGCCCAACCCAGTCTTGTGCCAGCTGCATTCCTCTGAAGGTCTGTGTTGGCGCAGAGGCAGGGCTGGGAGTGCCCCGTCAGTCCTTTCTCTGCGTCACTTTGTGCAAAGACAACACATTTACCTCCTGTCTTGGTTTTATCTTTCCTGCACAGTCTCTATCGCAGTCCTCTGTGCTTCCTCACTTTCTGCCATTCCCATTTCTACTTGCTTCTTCCTTTTCCTTTTTCCTTTTCCAGTATTCATATTGCCCCCGAGTGCAGCCGTGCAGCTACAGGAGAAATCCCCAAACAATCTGCCAGCCCTTTGAAGAAGGGTTGTGTTCTTCTATGTCAGCTTAATTACTGTGTCCCACTGAGGATGCCAAGGCCTTCTGAGAGGCGAGAGCAGAGGCAGCTCTGAGCGTTGGATTCAGGCTGGGACTGTGCCCGGGGCACTGCAGGGCTCCCGTGGGACACTGCCTGTCACCTGCCCTCTTGTCACCCTGTCTGTGCCTCCAGCATCTTATTGTGTTGTGTTTATTATGGGTTGGTTCTTACAGACCTGTCCCTCAAGTGCTGAGCTCCTCACCTGTGATCTGAAAAAGTGCTGAGCAGAGTGCTCAGAAATAAGCACCTCATTTAGCCACTGAGCTGGGTCAGAACTGGCCAGGCCTGGTGGGAACAGGCCTGCACTGCACCACATGGAGGGTAAATCAAATTACAGAGTCACTGGGGACAAATCCTGCTGACTGCCCTGCTGGCTTCTCTTCCTGAACCTGTAGATTCTGCTTTTCCCACACCTCAGGTTCTGCTTCTGCCTCTCTTACTTGGTCAGTGTCAATATCAACAAACTGAACTGCTCAGAGCATGAGCTTTGTGAGAAAATCCGTATTTTTCATGGCTGAACACCTTTCCTGCCTAAACACTGTGATTTCCTGGAAACAACGTAAAGCTGTTGTCAATGGGCCTGATCCTGTGCACCTGAGCTCATTTCATTCCCACTGACTTCCTTGGCAAGTGAATATATTCATTTATAGTCATATAAAATATAGTAAATAAAAAATAACATGCAAAATTTATTATACAAAATGAAGGTATCAATTTATATGAATTATCATACATATAATATATGAATGAATATTCGTATATTCATCTGACTGTCGTGGTCTGGCAGCACACATCTGCCCTTCTTATGAGGGCTTGCTTAAGCGATGGAGAGAGGCAATGGAAGGTATATACAGGACTTGGGCCAGGCTTATCTTATTCCCCATCCCAGTCAGGCTAAGCCAAAGCATCACCTGCCCCCTCTGGAACCAGAACCCTTCTGGTGCCTCAGGAGGAAACTTGCAGCTCTAGTGACACTGAGCTGGAATCTCAGTTGTTTTTTAAGGACAGTGTTTTGGGGTGGCCTGTGGATGCTGTGTGCATCAACCCAGCGTGCTTCTGGAGCAGACAGGGTCACATCAGCGCCATGCTTTTTACAGAAATAGCTCCTAGATGTAACCATTGTGTCACAGCACATTTATGAAATTTGGTAGAATTGCAAGATGTGTAGGGTTTGTGTGCGTGAGGGTAAATTTGTGCTCCAGCCTCCTCTCTGACCTGCAAATGAGGTTTGTCCCAGCCTCTTTGCATGTCCTTGCCTAGTTTGGGACCACAATAAACAGCCCTGGGTGGTGATAAGACAATGCCAGGACTTGAATTCCAGACTGGAGTTTTCCTCTGCTGGCCAAGACCGGCATGGAAGCAGAGTCAAGGCATTTGAAGCCCCCCAACACATGAAGAAACAGGTTTAGCAGCCAGCATCTCCTCAGGCAGCCACCTAAAATTCCACAGAAATAGAGAATTCCGGGTGGGCTTCAGCAAGGTCTGTCCAAGAACGAGAGGAGCAGCACCACCTCTAGAGCTGGGCGTCACTGCAGCCGCCCTGTACTGCACCATCCAACACCCAGGGAAGTTCAGCTCTGCCCAGCCCAACTTCTGTCACCCCAGAGACCCCCTGTGAGATCTGGGGTCCTGGCAGGGGTCACACATCGCCTGGGAAGTCACCTATCCATAGACAGCACTACTGTAAAAGCACATGAGTTTGCTTTACCATTACCTGGGTTTTCCAATCTCCAGTGAAAAATGAGAAGAGAATTACTTCCCTTCTTGCATCTATTTGACTTTTTTTCAAGGCTTTTTAATGCTTTTAAATGGTGTCAGGAAAATCCAAGCATGAATGAAAGCAGGACTGGTAAATGCTTTCACTCCTTCAGCTGATGGGCACCAAACATCTCCCATTGCTTGTTTCTGTAATTCTGTAATTAGTGGTTTGATGCATCTGTAGAAGTGGGGAAAAATAATACTAACTCTCAGCAAAGAGCTTTCTTTGAAAAACAAAAGGCCACACAAGAAAGAGGGCATCTCAGGTTTGAGACTGGTCATGCGCGTTTCCAGCCATCGAATCATATGGTGAGTGATGAGCGGTGACACATCGGAGTTCTGTTCCATCCCATGTCAGTGGAGGCAGCCTTTGAGGGGCTTTTAGTCACAAAACTGGAATAAGTAAGGTTTTTCTCTTTGTGGGAGTAAATAAACCATCTCTCAGAGTCTTGGGGAGTGGTTTCCAGTGGGGGTCCCTGGAGCCCTCTCACGGGTCACCAGATGGGTTTCCACCTCACCAGCTCTCACCTCAGTTTGCACAGGGACAGGCAAAGGCCAGAGCTGGTGGGGACAACATGCTGGGAGCTGTGCCACCAGCCAGGGCTACCTGGCAGGGCATGGCCGGAGCAGAACAGCTCACGTGGCTCCGGGGCTCTGGCTGCTCACGTTCTGCCTCACAGGTTGTGTTAGACAGCAGAGATGAGGCTGTGCCACTCCAAACCCCAAGAGATGCTGGTCTCCATGTCTTGCCTCGCTTTGGAAGGAACAGATGTAACCTATTTGTTGGATGTCTGAAGGGCATTAGGAAAAGGTCAGTGGTTAGAATACGGATGACGTGCTTCAAAAGTGCATAAAAATAGCACAGTTCATTAAACTCTGAGGAGCAGAATGTTTGGCGTTAAGGGGGAATTGCCTTTATAATCCCCTTTGTGGCCAGTCTTGTGTGGAGGAATTTAAAACAGTTTGATATAGTTTTGCATAGGGGTTTTTTTGGCCTTGTTATAAAATATTCATACTGCAGTTAAGAGAACTGAATCAGGACTTGCAGTCTGCTCCTGTTACTGACATGTATCCCCATGCCTTGCCTGTATTCCTGTTTTTTCCAATACACTGGCAAGAGTGGAGCAAACACCATCAGTGACAAGCATGTTCCCTGTCATTGGGAAGCCATCCTTGCTAAGAACAGATTGCCTTCAACAATTTGTCTTCAACAATTTATCTTCAACAGATTGTCCTCAGCCTCCTGAAGGAGTGGATTTGCTTCTCCAACTCCAGATTGGAAACTCTGCCCCTGAGCCATGAAAGCAATGGCAGAAAACAGCTCCCTGTGTTCTTCTAGAAATAGAAGAGGGTTATAGACTAAGCCAATCAAACAAACAAGACAGTGGTTTCATGAGAGCGGCCCAGGGAAGCAGCCAAGGAACTGTCCCTCGGGAATGCTCTCTGTGGGGCACCCATCCCCTGCTGCCAGGGTGGGCAGGAGCCCCTGCTCAGCTGGTGTGGGCATCCAAAGGAGGAAGAGAAAAGGACTCATCCCATCTCTTCCAGCACAATCAACACAGACAAAAAATCCATGGCAAACCATTTCCTTTGGGCATGCTGGAGACCTGGTGCTCTGTGCACCTGCCCCAAAGGGAACCCTGAGGTTTCATCCTCCTGTCCCTGAAACACACAGGAGTGGGATGGAAACTCCCTCAGCTGGCACTGTCTGGATGTCAGGACTGTCACTAATTCTTCCTGGAGGCTGCCACAAATTGCTTTACTGTGGGAGGGGCTGGCCAGTGGTCACACTGAGGGTCCAAGGAGGCAGGAGGCTGCTCAGTGCCTCTGCCTGTACAAACAGGTGGTTCTGCTTGGAGCCTCCTGGCTGAGTGAATATTATCCCAAAACAGACAGGGCAGTTCTGGAGCTCCCTGCTCTGACTTCCATCAGAGCGCCACCAGCAATGGACTTGAAATGGGTATGAAGGGCTTTACCCACACTCTTTATGCGGCTGAACCCCTGAAATACTGTAAGTGCAGAATTCCTGCTCTGTTTTCTCCCTTCCTCAGGGAGAGCCAGGTCAGCTCTGTCGGTGGCCAGGAGTGCGCGGTGCTCCGGGATGAGTCAGTGTCTCCCAGGGAGGGAAGCTGCCCAGTCCCTGACTCACGGCGCACATCAGACGCTGCGGAGAACCAGGTGTCCGGCTGGGCGTTCCTGCGGGAGAGGCTGCTCCGCTGCAGGTGCCTTTTCGATGCTCCCGTGGATCTGGGTCTGCGGGTGGGTCTGCAGAGACCCCCGGGCCTTGCCGCTCCTGCCTGGGGCACACGAGAGGCAGGGGATGCTCCCGCCCTTCTCCGATGCTTTTTTTAGGAGCAGCTTTGCACGGCATCAATAAACCTGCGGCTGTCATTCAGCAGTCACGAAGTCAGAGCGAGCCAGGAAGGCAAGCGCGGGTGGGAGCCAGGCATGAGCTGATTTAGCAAACAGCTCTGCAGCAGCCGGAGCAGCGCCAGGCTCTCCTGGGCTCAGGAATGCTCAGGTATCCAAGGGGCTCTGCCCTAAGCAGAGGCGCACTCACCTGTGGGACAGCAGCAGTCTCAGATGCCACCCACAGGCTGCCGAGTCTTTTCCACTACACGGTGGATGAGTAATTCACCCCTCCAACATTTCCCTGGAGATGGTCCCGGCTGCCCTCCTGTGCCCAGAGCCCCACCACGAGCAGCATGGGGAGGGTGGGCCCTGCTCTCACCTGGATACTGTTGCTTGGGAAACCACTCCCTCCTCTTCCGCTTCTTCCATACATTGGTTCTGCCTTCTAGAAGGCAGCATCACGATGGAGCAGCCTCAGACTCGGCACAGGTACAAAAGAAAGCACAGAGAAGGGGTGACAATATTCCTGAATGTTTTGTGAGAACAAGTACCTAAAAATATTTGTGTTTTTACGTGCAACATCTAGAGAAACAGACTTGTAGTTGTGTGGGGGTGTGCTCCAGGCTGTAGTCTGCTCCAGGCCAGAGTCTTCTGGGCTCTGAAGATGAGATTCTGACCCCACAGGTCTCAGGATTTGAGCTTTAACTGTGCTGTGAGTCCTCAAGGAAAAAATTGGACACTTCAATCAAATTTTCTCTTGCCCTTTTCTGGGGCATCCCCTTCTGGTCACCAGGACATTAGGTGCAGTTTTTTCCAATGTTCAGATTTTCAAATGAGGTAAGCGATAGTTCATTGTGGGAGCTTTTAGGTCCTGTAGGTCATTCTTCCAGCTGGCAGCACAACCTTCCCTTTGAAATTGCTTGCTGATCACAAGAACTGGCACTTTTTGATATTCCTAAACTATGACATTAATCATTTGCTATTTTTGTTCACTCTGTCAGAAACATTTGGTAAGGCCTTTTTGTTTCTCTTCCCTTCCTCAGGCTGCTTTCCAGGCACTCACAACCCCCTCTCCTGGACTAGAAGCCTCCTCTCTGCCCTCCCAGGCTGCGTGCTGTGGGATGGGTTGGAGTGAGCGGAGTGAGCAACCAACATCTTCACGAGCTTCTCTTCTTCATTCTGCAAAAATAAGGTTTGAAATGGCAAAGCTGTGCCACAGAGAAAAGCCAGGATGGCAGCACCTCTCCCAGCCTGTCAGGGCGCGGCTGCCACCAGCTGTCTGGGGCAGCTCTGGAGAAATGGGTGTCCAACGCCAGTGTCCCCATCCAGTGCTAACGTCACTTCGATCTGACAGAGAGAGAAACATCTCTCTGAGCTAAGGATCTTCCCACCCGAATCTCCAGGACACTTAATTACCATGCAGCCAGTACATTTCATGGTGCCATTACAAATAATTTAGCTACAACAATATGGCAGTTTAATTTGCCTTATTTATCTCAATCATTTTGCATGAGGGAGATAAATGCCTCAGCAGGATTTCACGTGGACGCTTCGTCTCCTTTAATGTGGTTTCAGGTAAAGGCTGCACGATATATCCCTGCACAAAAATTAATCTTGCAGGCAATTGGCCTGAACTAAAACACGCAGAGCAGGTAAACAGAACTTTGCCTCGTGGCTCTGAGCCGAGCCAGGGCTCTGTCGTGAGCTGGTTGAGAAGTACCTTACCTTGGAGCCCAGGAGAGGGGAAAGGCAATACAGATCCCCCCACAGCCATGTCCACGGCATCCTGCTGAGCACGTACTTTGCTGCTTCTTTCTTTTTTTAGTTTGGAAATGTCAGCACTTTCCGTTCCCATGGGAACCCTGCCTTTTCCCTTGGCACGTTGTTGCACTGAAAGCTGCTGGGACTGACGGGGCTGTGGTCGTTCTGGAAATGTGTGCCAGCCGTTCCTGGCTCCCAGCCAGCAGAGAGGGATGGACCCCAGCCCTTCCCCGAGACTCCTGCCCCTCCAACCCCCCGAGGGGGACCAAAACCAGCAGCTCTGGGCTGTCAGGGACATGGCATAACTGAGACAAGGGGCCAGAAGCGGATGGTAAAAACTCCTATGGGCCTGATTGTAGCCTCTTATTACAATTGCTGTAATTATTCCAATTCTCTATAGCCACATGGGGTCAGGCTCTTCTCCCAGGGAACAAGAGACGGAACAAGAGGAAACGGCCTCAAGCTGTGCCGCAGGAGGCTAAGATTGGACATCAGGAGGAATTTCTTCACAGAAAGGATGCTCAGACCTTGGAAGGGGCTGCCAAGGGAGGTTTGGAGTCTCCATCCCTGGAGGTGTCCAAGGAAGGCCTGGAGGTGACACTCAGTGCTCTCGGCTGGGAGCAAGGTGGGCATCAGGCACAGGTTGGACTCGATGGTCTTGGAGGTCTTTTCCAGCCTCAGTGACTCTGGGATTCTGTGATTTTACAAAGCACCCAGTGACCTCTTGGGAGAGTATGTAATCTCCCCAGTTAGGGAGAGCCTGGCAGACACATAAGCACTGCACTCACGTTCTTGGAGTAAAAACCTAATTTTGCCACTGTTACAAATCTCCAAGTTAGAGGGGATCCATTTACTTCTGAAATAATTTGTATTGTGATAAAACAGCAGCAGCAGGTGCGGTTCAGCGGTCAGCACTCCCGAGGGGATGCTCTGGAATATATTGAGTTAATACAGTTCCCCAAACACGCTCAGTTCACTGGGTTTAGGGGTGCCACGACAGTTATCTTCATTGCTCAGTTTTCAAACGCTGCTGCTTAAAAAAGCTCCTTTCAGAGCAGTGGGACGTGTGAAACAATGCAGAGCTGCTGACAGGTACCATGGCAATGGCTGTGCCAGGAGCTGCACGGCTCTGCCGAGCTGCTCTGCTATCGCCTGAGCTAATTTCCACTCCATATTTATGAGTATTCCCACTCCTGAATGATGCTGACAGCTCTTCCCTAGATTGCTGATGTCTCAGGCCAGGGGCTGTGCCCTGTTTTTGCTGGGCAGGGGTAATGTGGCCACAGCCCTGTCTGTAGCTGGTGGGCAGGTCAGGGGTGGTGGGAGCTGAGCACCAGCCTGAGAAGTGACCCTGAGATCAGGATCCCACCTGGGATGTTCTGAGGCTGCACTCCTGCCCTGCTGTTCCCAGTGCCTTTGTGTCCCATCCAGTCCCAGCCCCATCCTGGCAGGGCTGTGCCATCCATGGTGCCCCTCTAGCCCCATCCTGGCAGGGCTGTGCCCCAGCAGTGGCTGCTCCCCCCTCAGTGTAATTTTCCAAGCTCTGGAAAGCCAGGATTTCAGAGCAGGAAGGTTAATTGCTATTTGCTTTCCAAGCCTTTATCTCGTTTTTAACTCCTCTTGCTTTCATCTTCCCTCTCTGCTTTTTGAAGAACCACTTTTAGAGATCTGTTTCTAGGCTCCAAACCAGCTGCAGGTTCAGGGCCAGGGAGAATTAGCAGAGGAGGCTCATCTCTGGGCTGTGGTGGTCCGTGGATAGGATCCTGTGCTCCTGAGAGACACATTTTGTAGGAATGGGACTTAAGGATGTGAGGAGTCACCAATCCCAGCTCCCAAGAGTGTCCTGTCCCTGTGAGCCCGGAGTGCTTCCTCTCTCAGCTTCTCTGCTTTGACTCCTGGCCATTGACACCATCTCTGCCTTTCTGTGTGAAATAAAAGCACCTTTAACCAGCAGGTGCTTTCCTTGCCATAAAGATATTTACACACTTCAATAAAGGCAGCTCTCAGCATTCCATGTAAGTTAAGCAGATGGAGCTCACGGGGTGTTTTTGCAGCCTCTCAGGGATTTTACTCATTCTCTCTGCACTTGCTGCACATCTCTGTTAAGCACTCAAACACCAAACCTGAATGCAGATCTCCAGGGTCAGTCTAAACACTGAGTAATTGAATTTTCCATGGGCAAATTCACTGCCCTGCTCTTCTGGCTGATGGCTTTGTTTGCCAGGGAGCACCCTGGATGCTCCTGGTGCATTGTTTTTCCCCCCATGCTTTCTCAGGGCTTTCTAGGAGCAATCTCCAGCATTCTCATAATGGCCCAGTGCCTGGGCATGGCCAGGGTCTTGCACTCACATCTCCAGTTTTATTCCCAGACTTATTAAAACCTCTCTATTTGGATGAGCAGAGTGTTTGAGAGCACTGTGTGCCTCAGCTGCTCTTCCTTGTTAGTGACTCTCCTGCCAGGCTCTTAATCATCCATATGTTTTATCAGCAGTGATCTTGCATTTGCTAACAATCTGCAGATTAGAAAAAAATTATCCCCAGTCCCTGGTGAGCCCCTCCTCAGGCTGGGCTGTGCCAATGGTGCTGTGCTGATGGTGCTGTGCCACGGGCACGGCACAGCCCTGCCAGCTGCCAGTGCCACCTCACCTCAGCCTTGGGCTGGCCTCATCCTGACAACCCTGTGTTGGGGGATATCTGCACCACAAACTGCCAGAGGGCAGGGATAGATGGGTTATTGGGATGAGATTCCTGGCTGCAAGGGTGAGGAGGCCCTGGCACAGGGTGCCAAGAGAAGCTGTGGCTGCCTCTGGATCCCTGGAAGCGTCCAAGGCCAGGTTGGATGGGGCTTGGAGCAGCCTGGGATAGTGGAAGGTGTCCCTGCCCACGGCAGGGCATGGAACGGGATGGGCTTTAAGGTCCCTTCCTACCCAAACTATTCTGGGTTTCCATGATTCTATGAATTTTGGTGACCTGTGGTCTTATCAAGGAGTGGAAGCACATTTATTTGACAGAATCTACTGTCTACAAAACTGTATTAGCAACAACTATATTTTTGTCCCTTACCTCTGTCTCAGTTTTTCCATTACTTTTCCTGTCTGGAAATCTGCCAGTCTGCTTGATTTTTCACTACAACATCAGCACTTTCTTTCTGATTTTGCCCGGCATTCGAAGGTGTATTCTAAATCAACAGCACTGGGTCAGCTCACTCTTTTTAGATTCTAGTGTTCCTGATTGTGGCTATTTCACATCTTCCTGGTTGCCAATGGATTGGGAATGTGTATGTCATTGCCCTGTGGCCCAGACTCTGCCCTCTGCTCCCGGCCAGGAGACGATGCTCTCTGCACTCAAACCAGCCATTCCCCTCTTCTCCCATTGCTCCCAACAGACACACCTCCAGCTGGACCTGAGCCCTCTCATCCAATAGCTTTTTGCTTTTCATCAGTTTTATTCTCTCTCTGTTTTCTCCTCAATCTCTTTTTTTCTAATTCAGCTCATTAGAAACATGAAGTGTATAAAAATCTGACCTCGGTTAATGAACCTGCCCATTTAATACCTGTGTTTGGTGGTATATTTAAAGGGGCTGCTTTCCTTCTAGTTAATACAGATGCCAATTGCTTTCCTAAATGTGCTTCCACCAGGGTGTTTTAAGTTACTGGAACTCTCACAGTTCTTATGCACATCCCTAGTTTTTAATTTCTTGTCTGCAGCTCATCACAGGCTCTGGCTCCCAGACAGCACTCAGGAATCCACAGGGATGAGAGGATTTCATATTGACTCTAAATAAAGGGTAGTGTTACACAGAGGAAAAAACAAAGCAGAAGCCCAAACCCCAGGGTTTCCTACTAGGAAGGGAAGGTTTAATTTGTTACCCTGTGCCTGAGGTCAGCTGCACCACAGCTTTCATTCCTCCTCCTCTCCCATGAGGAGAACCTTTTGGAATGCACCGTTTTGCCTTATAACTCTTTATCCTGTAAAAAACCATCTGTTTGGAGGAGAAAAGGCCATTTCCTGGGTAACAAGTGGACATCATCTCTGTGTTGGCTTTCCAGGGTCTTATCCATAGAAAGAGTCTGAGGTGACTGGGGCAGCCTGGGAGCCGTGGAATAGTGGATGGCCTCGTTAGGCTCTGAGGAAGGTTGTCTCCATGGCCTGTGTGTTCCCAAAGGGCAGAGGGATGGGCAGCCAGGTACTGGCAGAGGTGGGCAGGCTCATCACCACCACCCCCAGCCTGTGCCCCCGGCATGCCTGGCCCTGGCTTCACTGTCCCAGCCTGGAAACGCTCAAATGTCTATGGCACCCAAAGGGTGACATCCAAGGGCACAAGTGTCCCAGTGCACCTCTGCCCTGCCAGGGGTCCCTGCACAGCCCTCACACATTGTTTACCTCATTCCACCCAAAATGTCCAGTGAATGCTCATCCCTCCGAAATGCCAGGGATTATCCACTCCCTGCTGGCAGCCTCATGACGTGTCTGCAAATGCCCAAATTATTGTCTTTGCTGTTCTCTTGTGGCTACGATTGCCCAGAAGTCTGGATACAGAATGAATATAATAGAGCAGTAAATATCCGATCCAGGCACTGGAAGTTGTAGCTGTAGCAGCACCCCGGGAGTCCATTTGCTTCAGACAACAGGGTTCTACGAGAAATATTTTGAAGAAAGTAATTTTAAACTTATTTAAGAGAAAAATAAAAGCAAGTTAAGGAAAGAAATGCCCATTGCCTGGAACACTTCCCAGGCAAATGCATTTTCCGTGGTGCCTGAGCACCGGGGTTTGAGGGTGATGGGCCTCCCCCCATGTTCCCTTGGCAAACACTATTTTAACATTCCCTTAGATCTGAACAATGAGGCTTTCCTGTGGTAAAATGAGCGTCGGATGCTCCGGCAGGTTGGTGGGGCAGAGCCTGTCACTGTGCTGTCACCGTGCTGTCCCCGTGCTGTCCTCGGCACCATGCAGAGCCACCGCAGCTCGGCCGGCGTGGGGACGGCAGGATGGGATCCATGGGCTGGGAGCGTGCCAGGGAGCTCTTGTCATTCCCTGTTCATCAGCGCAGCCGTCGCCTCCAGGGGCACACGGGGCTGCAGGAACCACACCATCAGGGGGTTTGCAAATGCAGAGGAAGAGTTTCCAGCTCTGCTTCTTGCCAGAGTCACAGAAATACTCCTGAGCCAAGGGTTTGGGGACATCAGCCCTCCCGACTGTCTCTGGCTCTGTCCTGCCCTGCTCAGGGGCAGCTCTGTGTGCCAGGGGACTGGGGGATCGTTCACCCCCATGGGGATGCTGAACGGGAGCGACAGCCCCTCCAACCACCATGGGAGGTGTCAGGCAGAGTCCAAAGCAGAGATGCCAGGACTGGTTTAGATTAAATCCAGATTAAATCCAAGGCTTGTCAAACCTTCTGCTGTTACAGGCAGCAGTGGGAGCCGGGTGCTGGGCTTTACTGTGAGAAGGGTCAGGCTGTGCTGAGCAGGCTCAGGCACCTCTGCACAGAGACCTGCCTGCCTTCTTCAAGGACAGAGGTGTTCCAGGAGGGTTCCCAAGGGCTCGGACCTTGCTGTCCCCTCACAGAGGCTGGGGAGCAAGCTCGAATCAACACCAGAGGATGAGCCATGGTTTTTCTGTGGGAAATCTGCCAGCTCAGCTGCACTCCATGTGCAGCTTGGGGCCAGGGTCAGCTCAGGATGTGGCCAGCAGCCTGCGGGCAGCTGGGTCTGGCAGTGGCTGCTATTCTGCTGTTGGGAAAAACACAGAATCCAGGCTGGGGTTTTTTTATGAGGGCTCATCAAGAGTCTCACCATGGGGTGATCTCTCTGGTTAAAGCAAGAATCACAGAATCCCAGGGTCACCGAGGCTGGAAAAGACCTCCAAGACCATTGAGTCCAACCTGTACCTGATCCCCACCTTGTCACCCAGCCCAGAGCACTGAGTGCCACGTCCAGGCCTTCCTTGGACACCTCCAGGGATGGCAACTCCAGACCTCCCTGGGCAGCCCCTTTCCAAGGTCTGAGCATCCTTTCTGTGAAGAAATTCCTCCTGATTAGCCTCATGTGGCACAGCTTGAGGCCATTTCCTCTTATGCTGTCGCTAGAGAAGTCACACCTGATGCCTTGCCCCTCTGCCCCATCTCCTGGTGCTGTCCTTGATTGCTGACATGCCCCTGTCACATCACATGCAGCAGGACCTGGAACGTGCTCATCTTCTCCTGCTCACATGGGCTCCAGACCCAGACCATCAGCTCCTAAAACCAGTGCTGGACAGTCCCCAGTGCCCACTCCTGGTAACTGCTGACACTTGTGGATCCTTGCCCTGCAGGGAAATCCCACCCTGATTCCCACAGCGCCTTGGGTCTCCCATCACCCTCCCACTCGTTTTGGCCTGTTTGGATGCTGGCTTTAGCTGGCAGGGCTTTTCTGCTGCCTTCTGGTGTCCACTGATGCCAAGGGAGCCAAGGCCCAGGAGGGGGCAGGACAGGAGCTCCACACACATGAGGGTTCCCATGGGCATTTAAAGGATGGGGCTTCAGCAGAGCTGAACAGACTTGGAGGAGCCCAGATCTTGTAGGATCTTGTGCCCAAGTCCTTCAAGCATCCTTCAAGCATCAATGTAAATTATGTATTTACTTACAGTTTGATTCTTGCACGCACATCAGGGACAGCTTTAGCAAATCCAAGCCCTCATGCCTGAAAATCAGGAGCCTGGGATGGAGAGTGAAAACCCCAGGGCTGCTTCTCCTGCTGTCTTATCTGTGACCCCCACTGAGCACCCTCTGGGCCATCTGCCTCTTACATTTTCCAGCCTTCTTTGACAATCAGCAGAGATTTTTTTTTTTTTTTTTGACAGAGTCTGTGATTACTTTGCATGAAGAGCAGGGAGTGGGCCTTTCAGGAAAATTCCACTAAATATCATGAGAATCATAAAGGAAACACAAGTGCTGGTTGTGCTGCCCAGTCATGGGTCATGGCACAGCTTCCCTGGGTGTGCTGGGGGGACACACAACCCCAGTAATGTGTTTTTATGACCTCCCAGTTCACAGTAGAGTCCCCAGAGACAGAGATTCACAGAGATACCCTCCTGTCTGCCTGTTACAACATTTACAGAAAACGTCTGTAAATAGAATTATAGGAATGTTTTAAATGGATTTCTGAGCTGGATTCAGAACTATTCCCTAGTTGCATTCCCTAAATATAAACCAGAGCTTATCTTGCTGGCACAAAACTGCCGAGAGTGTCTTTCAGTGTTACCTCTGTGAGCACCCGTGGAGGCTGGAAGTTGTATTTTCACTTTTTTAGGGACTGCTGAGGTACTACAGCTCAGGGAGGGACTCAGGGGGAAAAGGAGACCCTGTGCCCCATCCAGCCAGGCACAGGCACAGACCCTCCAAAGGGGAGACTCTGCTGTGAGCACATGAAGCAAAGCTTGTCCTGACTCACCTGATGGACTCTGCAAGCAGGGAGAGGGGTTGGGGCAAAGGTTTGCTGGGAATTGCTGACTTGAACAGTTACACAGTCAGGCCTAAGTGTCTCTGCTGTATTTCAAAGTGAAAACAGACAAATACGAGTTATTTGGTGCAATAATGGAATAATAGAATCCTGGAATGGTTTGAGCTGGAAGGGACCTTAAGGCTAATCCAGTCCATGACCTGCCATGGGTGGGGACACCTTCCACTATCCCAGGCTGCTCCAAGCCCCATCCAGCCTGGCCTTGGACACTTTCAGGGGTCCAGGGGCAGCCACAGCTGAGCACCCTGTGCCAGGGCCTCCCCACCCTCACAGAGAACAATTCCTTCCCAATATCCCATCTATCCCTGACCTCTGGCCGTGGGAAGCCATTCCCACTTGTCCTGTCGCTCCTGGCCCTGCTCCTGAGCTTTGCCCCTGCTCCTTGCTGGGCTCTTCCCAGCCCCTTCCCCATCCCAAGAGCCTCTTTCATCCCTGCATCTCCAGGGGGAGTGAAGAGGTGGATGTGGTTGGCTCCTCTGACCTGCCCAGCAGCACAGGCTCTATAATTACTCCCTGGAATATCTGCCTCAAGCCAGAAGTTGTGTGCTGGAACTGAAGGAGCCTCTGTCTAATGAGCCTGTCCCTGGATGTCAGCAGTAATTAATGTGCAACACCCTGCAGGTTCCCACCTCCTCTTAATAGGCTGAAATTTTATCCTCTGGTTATAATTGCAAATTATGGTTAAAATTTTACATGCCTGGGAGTCGGGAAGCTGGATGCTCCAGCTTATTCCCCTGTGGGTACACGTGGAGAGGTTGCTGAGACGGTTCCAGCCCCTCCTTTCACTCCTGACCCTCTTACACTTGGCTTCCATCCTCATCACCCTCTTCTCTTCTCTTCTCTTCTCTTCTCTTCTCTTCTCTTCTCTTCTCTTCTCTTCTCTTCTCTTCTCTTCTCTTCTCTTCTCTTCTCTTCTCTTCTCTTCTCTTCTCTTCTCCTCTCCTCTCNTCTTCTCTTCTCTTCTCTTTTATCTTCTTTCCTCACCTTTCTTTGTCTCCTTTTCTGTGTCTGAGAGACAGCATCTGAGCCTGAGTAACCACAACTTATTGACCTCATTTGGCTGGAGGAGACAACTCAGCTGCTGGTCCAAATGTTCCCCATGGTCATCAGTGCCCAGCTGAGGGTGAAAGATGCACAAACACTCTCTAAAGGGCTTCCATAGTCCCCAAACATGACCTGACGGCAGAACGCTGCCACTGCTGCACCCCCTGGAAAGATCTGTCTGGAACCAGCCTGCAGCGCTAAAACTGGCCTGGAGCCAGCGGTGAGTCCCTCGACTGTTGCCATAGTGTTATAATTATTCATTATTGTAGGAAAATATTGCATAAAGAGGTGACAGACATTTATTCCAGATCCATGGCAGGTAGATGGGAAGGAGCTCAGTGGCGGGTTGCAATAGCCAGGTGAGCCTCTTTCAAGAAGAGGTTCAGTCTTCTTTTCCAAACCTTTCAATCGCAAAAAAAGTAATTAAGGAATAAGAGAGAATCTAGGCTTTGTTCCTATCAATTCTCAGTGCATAGGAAGCTGAGAGCAAACGTGAGGTGGTGAATGATGGGTCAGGCAGCCTGAAGAGCTGCCCAGGGATGAATCCAGCTGCTTTGGGAGGCTGATGGTAATGCTGACAGCACTGTTGACCACTTGAATTACGGGCAAGCCCTGAGAGCTGGGCCCCACTTTGACATCTTGTCCAGCTGGTGCTGGCTTGTGTTGGAGCTCAGATGCTGAGAACAGTGGCTTTATATAATTTCAGATGCAGGTACCTGCTGAAAGGCAAAGCAGAGCTGACAGCCCCGCTCCCGGCTCCAAGAAATGCCAAATGTGTCCAAACAGAGCAGGCTCAAACAAGGAGTGGCCCTGAGAGCAGAGGGCTGTGTTTTGGTCATTTCAGCACAAGCAGTAGTTATTGCTTACAACATTTGCATAATTCAAAGATGAACAGCCATCCTTTACCCATGTGGCTGCTGGCTAGGATCTCCAGCTAGGCCCCCGAGCCAGGCACTCTGCATCCCTGGGCTCTGCTCCAGCCTTACCTGGGCAACACCCACGTGTTGTTCTCCACACCTCACATACACCTGCTCTGCTCTCAGAGCTCCAGCTGCCTGTGGGTGACAAATTGTAATTGACAGTAAATACATGGATTATGTACAGAGTAGATAACAAATGATATTTTCTATTGCAAACATAGAATCACAGAATCCTGGAATGGTTTGGGTTGGAAGGGACCTTAAATCTCATCTCATCCCACCTCCTGCCATGGGCAGGAACACCTTCTGCCATCCCAGGTTACTCCAAGCCCTGTCCAGGAGGGATCCGGCAGACACAACTTCTCTGAGCAGCCTGTGCAACTGTCTTACTGAAATTTAACCTGCTGGAAAACAAACACAGCTAAGAATTCGCTTTACATTTGGAAAGCTGCATTTTGAATTTTTTAGCTCAAAACTGCAAGTGACAGAGAATCCAAATCGGGAGAATTTGTAGGATTTACAGCATAAATTATTAAAAGGGAAAGAAAAATACATTACTCATGAAAAGTGCATTCTTGTCGATCAAAGCTGCAAACAGAGGGTACTTTTATAAAGGCATCTGCCAGCCTTTGATACGCTCTGTGGAAACCTTGTCAGGTATTTTGAGAGTGGAACGTGGAGCTGTCGGGCTCCAGTGATGTTCCCTGTTTTGAGGACGAGTCAGAGGCAGCAGAGGGGGGTGAACTCAGCCAAGGGGTTCCTGTGCTGCCTCGGCAAGGGGCTCGAGGAAAAAAATGCAGAAAACTGGAACCTCAACAAAACTGTTCCCTGGGTGAAGGAACAAAGTTGCAGCGGTGCCATGGCCCAGGCAGGGGCTCGGCACAGCCAGGCTGCCATGAATGCGCTGCTCATTAAACTGCTCAGCTGGCTCAGCCCCGGCTGCTAGCACTGAAAGCAGCACCTGCCAGCGCCGAGGATCCCATTCTTCAGCAACAGCTCAGCTGGTTCTGGAGGGGAGCTCGGAGGCAGATGAACAATTTATGCAGAGTGGGATCCATGACAAAGTAGCAGCTACTTTGGTGAATACAAGCATCTTTGTACAAGTGCCCAGATGGTTCAGGAGCGGGGCCGTGGCTGTGAAAAGCGCCGTTGTTGTTCAAGGCTCAACATCACGCCCCTGACAACGTGCTGGGCACAGCCCGTGGTCCTGGGAGCTGCAGGATCCAGCCTCCCGACAGACATCCCACACAGGCCAAGTCCCTGGCTCTGCTGACATTTTTTCTGCAGGATAATGTCCTTTCCAGGGTGTTCTCACTGTCTCACTGCTGCAGCACTGCTGCCTGCGACATTGTATTCCTACTCTGTCCTTTACATTAACTGGACATTCGGATTAATGGCCTGTTGGACACTGAGATAATAGAGCATAGTCCTCAGTGGTCCCTCCATGGGCACAAGGGTCACGGAGGGGTGTCCAGCCTGGCTGGGGGTGGGGGACAGGCTGGGAGAGACTCATCTCTCAAGGCCCATCATGAGACAACCCTTGAACTGTAGGATCTTAAAAGATCCCAACCCCACACAATGGAGTGTTGGCTCCCTACAGCAGAAACAGTGGGTCAGGGATAGGACAGCCTGGAGAGCTGCTGGCCTGAGAGCAGTTGTCCTTTCCATGGGAGCTAGAAAGAAATGCAGGGAGAGATGCTGCCCTGCAGCCAGGAGTAATCTGGAAGGGCTGGTGAGAATTGTTGGGAAAGGTGGGGCTGTGTAAACCTGATGGCTCTTGGAGCCCATTTTTTCCCAAGAACCAGAGATTTAAAAGTTTCCTTCCATAACCAAAGAATATCAAGGGATAAGCTCATGTTCTGGGGGGCCACACTGGCACTTGGGCTGGTTTTGCTCGAAGCACCACAGCAACTGCCGACTCTCCATGGGAATACCAGCCTAGTAATGGAATTGGGCTGTGACAAGAGAGCAAGGCACAGGTTGGTGCTTTGGCAGGGACCTGTGGGCCAGCTGGGTCGTGCCATTCACGTGCTGTCCTTGGGGACACAGAGTCCCCAGGGCAGCCCCCGCCCCTCTGATCAGGGGATCTGGGGTGCGGGTACCCCCTGCCGCATGTCCGACCCTGCTCGACATCACCGGCAATGCTCAGTGCGACCGCGGTGCCCAAACTGGGGGCCGTTCCTCTGCCCTGACCCGCTGCCTCCGGTGTGGGGGAGACCATGGGTGGGCGCCGGGTTGCCGGGAGCGGGCAGAGGTGCGGACACCTGCAGCGCAGCCCCGAAGCGCCGGGTGCCCGGTGCCCGCGGTTCCCCTCCCGCGCGGGGCTCCCGGCGGAGGCGGCGGGACCGTGCCGCCCGTGTCGCATTGGTTTGCGGCGGAGCCCGTCACCGCCGCCGCGCCGAGATTGGCCCCCGCAGCCGGCGCCGGGCGACCCCCGGGCCCGGCCTCCTCCCCGCCCGCCGAGCGC
>VZRF01011823.1:356181-432326 GCA_013396875.1 Vireo altiloquus
GGCGCGGAGAGCCGCCCGCCTGTCCCCGGCGCGGTGGTGCCCGCAGCACCCGGAGCAGGGGCAGCTCGGCACGGGCGCTCCGGGGCCGGGGGAGCCGCGGCCGTGCCCCGCGGAGCCGCTCCGTGCGAGCCCTCCGCTGCCGGGCGCGGGGGCTGCGCTCAGCGCGGGGAGGACGTGGGTGCGAAGTGAAGTACGGAGGATGCAGCGGGGCAGGGATGCACAGGGATCCGCGGGGCAGGGATGCTGCAGGGCAGGGATGCGCGGGGGATGCTTCTGGCAGGGACAGTCCCTCCCGGCCCCGTCGCAGCCGGCTGCCCGCTCTGCCTCCCCCGTTAGCGCCCGGCTTGCCGTGACGAGCGCTCGGGTTTTGTAATCGTCCGGAGCGGCGGGGACGGGCAGGCATCCGCCGCCCCCTGCGCCCCCGTGCCGGGAGGGACCGGGACCAGGACCCATGGTCGGGGCCGTCGCCCCCCAGCCGGTGTACCTTTGCTGCCAGGTCTGCGAGGGGCATCGCTCAGAGCGCAGACCTCGTGGGATGTGTCGTATTGCTGAAAACTAGAGAAACGCACTCCCATGCTCCGCTGGAGCTAGTCCTGTACCGGGACCGTGTGACCGGGGGCTGAGAGAAGCATCCCTGCCTCCAGCTGCTCCTGCGCTTCATTCCTGCCATCAGCATCATCCTTGCAAGGGAGCTCACGAAAACCTGTGCAGAGCCGCACGCGCGGGGATTGCTGCTGGAGGCGGCTGGCCCCAGCCCAGCCCGTGGGCGATGGAAAATTCGGGGCAGAGTTTTGAGTAAAGGTGACTCAACGCGTCAATAGCAACAGCTCCCACCGTCCAGCTTCGGGGGCCCCCAGTTCTCCCTGCCCTGTGATGCCAAGGAGGGGTGAACATCCTTTCATTTACAGGCACAAACCTGCTTTTGGTGATAATGCCAAAGGACGGTTACCAAGGGTGCTGCAGGCTATGGAAGGCACCGTCATTTTGGCTTAAACAGTTAAAACCCATAAATAGGGTGATTTGTGCAAATACCACCGAAGAATGGTGGTAATGCTGCCGGTTCCCGTTCACCTCCCCCACCGGGGTTGTAAAGTGTGACCCAGTAAACAGCTCAAACAGCAGCCCTGTTTATTTTGCATAAGCCAAACTAATTTGTCTCTCAGAGGTTGTTTTTAATACAAATTAAATGGGAAACTGTAGTTTGGGAGAGAAAGTGTGGGCAGAGCAGTTCAGAAAAATCTGGATTTTCTGTCCTTTAGACAATTTGACAAGGTGTCGTCATTTTGCATGTCAGTTTTTTTAAAGAGAAAATACTACTCGGTCCCATATTCTGGTTGATATTTTATGTGTAGCATAGTAAACAGGGAATTCTGGTATTTAGCATGCATGACCTGAGGGATGGAGAATTTGCTCCTGCTACCCTGACAAGCAAGGTTACCCCACTTAAATGTTTTCTCTCACTTGCTTTCATGCTGCCTTATAAGCCAAGTATTTATAGTCCATGCGAAATTAGGGAGAACATAGCAGGAATGTGTAATGTCTCGCAAGTAAGGAAACCGTCACCGCGCAGGCTGCGAGCGCTGAATGAGTTTTGAAGGTCATTCCCTCACGAGCACAGAGATTTCACATCTTGCCGAGATCCACAGTGTCTCCTCACCCAGGCTGGTTCTGCGCCTGTTGGATGTAATTTATGTCTTTCTATTTTTGCTTAAATCCGGAGAAACTGGCCGAAGCAGCAGTCATGGTTCTCACACGCAGTGCTCTGGATCTGGGCACACGTCTGGGAGCGGAGCTGTGGCTGGAAGTTTGTGCCTGTGGTTTTGCTGCTGTGCCCGTGTGTCCTCCCTGGCAGCAGGGATGAGGATGGGCTTTGTGCCCTCCCTAGAGTGTGGCCTGTCTGACAGGTCATCTGGCTTCACTGCTGGGGAGGAGGAAGCAGCACTCGGAGGCAGAGCTGATTTTAAGAGGGTTTATTTACATTTCAGATAATGGCATTGGTTAAACCTGTCATAAAATTAACCTCTGGCTGTGCTTGATGAAGGTGTGTGAGTAGGGGTTTGGTGCTGCTGGATAATACCTGAGCATTCTGCTTCTAAATAAAGCCTTTTTAATTTGATTATCCAAGATTTGCTTTGTTCATATTCCCATGTTGAACGAGCAGTTCATTGTCTGAGCTAGGATGAATCCTTCTTCTTTTTTTCCTGAATTTTCACTCCTGAGCAGCCCATCCAAGCAGGCAGAGGAGCCTAGAGAGCTCATCACTGGGGGCCACCAGATGCTGTTGGGGGGACAAAGTGCCATGGGCACAGGGAGTGCGATGCAATGGGTCGGGGCAGTGGGGTTGGCACCTTCTGTAGTGAGGATTTTTGGGAATTCCAGTGTTTGCTGGTTTGGGGAAGATGTTGTGGCAGCATGTCTGCACTGGATCCCGGGGGTCAGTCCATGTCTGCCAGCGAGCAGGGCCGTGGTCTCAGCCCTGCCAGGACTCGGGGACTCGCAGCAGCTGCCTGGACATGAAGATGTTGGGCTTTCAACTGGGAAAAGCTGGTATTTAACAGTATCACAGGCCACAGAGGCACCTTTTACGGGAATAAAGGTGGTGGTTAGTATGTGGGCTCCATCAGGTGTGAGAAGGCAGCAGTGCCATCCCTGCTCCATCCCTTGGCATGTGCTAACTGCCACCTGTGGGTGTGGGGAGCCTGCTCATGGGTGTCACTGTACCCAGCGAGAGGGGCCTGACAGAGAGGGGCAGCCATTCCTGAAGGCATTTTGCTCATCTCCATGGTGAGGGGCTGGTCTAGCTGTGTATTTAATTTAAGTTTCACCCCTCGTGCTTCATGTCTCCAGGAGGTACGTGGGGCAGGCTGCTGGCGAGGCTCCTCACAGCGCTGTCGGGATGAAAAGAGCTCTGAAACACCCAGCAATGCTGTGGTTTGCTGTGAGTGAGTTGCTTGTCTGAGGAAATGTTTTAAATTCTTCACTGTGGTGTCAGTGGTGGCATAAAAGGCTCGAAATAATTAATGATTTGCCATTGCTCGATGCATCAAGCATTTTCCTGAAAAGACAGGGGCATTTTGTTTCAAACCCCAGTAGAACTATAGGAACGTGTAGATGTGAGAAAATAAGTATACGGTTTCTTAGATGCAGAATGTAAGAACTTTCTTGCATAAGATTGGGAAGAAATGAAAGCAAGCGTCTGGCTGCGCTCGGGACAAACCTCTTGTTTCCCACTTGGAGCACGAAGCTCTTTAAGAGCCCTGACAGGATCATTAATATCAGGCAGCAGAACAAAGGGGAATCTGGGGGTTTGTGGCAGTGAAGGTTATTTGTTCATTATCTTTTTATCTTCTGAGAGTTTCCAATTGCTTTTCCCGGGAATTAGGTTAGGAGACCGCTGCTTCCGCAGGGGGGGCTCCGCTCTGCAGCCCCGAGCGCGGGTGACGTGCTGGGGGGACAGAGGCCGCTTCCGAGAGCGCCACAAACCAGGGGCTGCGTGCCGAGCTGTTGGTGTCTGTCTGTCCCAGAGCCCTCCCTTCCCTCCACAGCTGGAGCCCCTGCGCGGGGACAGGGACCGGGGCTGAACCCATTGTCAGAAATGCGGCACAGGGCGGGCTGCGGGTTCCCGGCTGCGGGTCCTTGGGTTGGAATCAGCACCGTGGGTCGGGCGCTCCGAGCATCCCCCGGTCCCCTGGTCCGGCAGCAGCGAGGGCCCGGCAGAGCCCCCGAGCAGCTCCAGCCCGGTGCGGCAGGGGGGAGAGCCAGGCTGGGCTGCAGCCGGCACAGGGTGCTCCGGCCTGCGGGTCCCAGGGAGGCTGAAAGCGTTACCACAGCTTTGCTGTCGGCTGTTTAAAGTCATGTTTTTATTCATTGCCTTGGAAATATATTTGCAGCAGGAACCTATCGTTCTGGCTCAGCTGTGTCTCCATGAGTTGAGCTGGCGGGGCAGCTCCTTTGCCCCCGGCTCCAGCATTTCCATACACTTGGTTTTGTAGGCTTGGGAGGAAACTGTCTGAAATGCACAGTGAGTCTGAAGGGAAAACAGCAGTCAAAGCAGAGTATTCATCTCCTTTTCCTCTTAAATTTATGTCCAACAATATAATTTTAGATACAAAAAATACAGAAGGCAGCTGAGGAAAACATCCACTGAATGTCCACTGAAAATGGGGGACAGTATTCACTCACATTTCAATGGGAGCAAAACCCCAAGTTGTTTTGGAAACCTGTGGAAAATATTTCTATTGCTGTTCTTTCTCCGCCAGCCGAAATGTCTGTTTTCTGTTCACTTTTCATACCTGTTTTACAACGTTACCTGCTGTGAACCCGCCGGCTATTCCCCTCTCAGGAGCCAATTTCCTGACAGAACTACTTTGCTTATCACTTTCCTGCGGAAAATGTTGAAGGCAAATATAGACATAGAGCTAGATATGGATATAGATGTCCACACGCTCGTGCACACACACAGAGATGCCGTTGGAAAGAGATGTGTACCACGGCACCATGAAAAAGGAATTTGCTCATTCTGTCATGTTAGAATTAGGTAATGTGCAGCAGGAGGCTTTTTTTGAGGTGTCTGGGGAATACTGAAAGTGCCGTGAGCAGCCCACTTATTTTTAATTTTTGAGTCAGCCTCCGGGAGCCCAGAGGGATTGTGGACACGGGGATGACGTCGATGGCCATGTGCCGGCAGCATCAGGACTCACACGATGCCTTGGTTTGCCCCGCACAGCACCAGAGGCACTGGAAGCTCCTGTGATCCCTCTCTGACCTGGCACATCTGTTTTATCACTGAAGCCTCTCAGCTGGCTTCTCCTGGAAGCCTTGTATGGAGTGGACAAGGACTCTGTGTAGAGAAAGACTCTGACTGAGATGCCATCAGTGGTGGTGGGCAGGGTCCTGCTGGAGATGCCCTCAGTCTGTAGAAACTCCCCCCTATCTCATTCAGGGGTGGGGGTCCTCTCTAGGTAGTGTGGCATCATAGAATCCTGGAATAGTGTGAGTTGGGAGGGACCTTAAAGCCCTCCCGTTCCACTCCCTGCCATGGGCAGGGACACCTTCCACTGTCCCAGGTGCCCCAAGCCCCATCCAACCTGGTCTTGGACACTTCCAGGGATCCAGAGGCAGCCACAGTTTCTCTGGGTGCCCTGTGCCAGGGTTTCACCTCTTGGCTCAGGGGGTGGCTCCTTGATGGGCCCTTCATGTTCGAGGATGACTTGTGTCACATGATGTGAGGAGGGAATTGGTCAGTGGGCAAAACCCAGCCCTGTGGTTTCCTCAACACCTCGACCTGCTGGGGCTGATGGCACTGTCCTGTGCCCCACGGCCAGCATGGGGTGTGTGGGGCTGGTGGGAATGCCGACAGTGGAGCAGAGCCCACATGCTCCCACCGAAACAGGAGCTGCAGCTCCGAGCAATCCCTGGAAATGACCATGCTCCTGGCTTCCAGAGGCAGGGCAAGCATGGCCCCGCTGTCACCTGTTAGAAATGACGTGTGTTACTGAGAAGGCTGGGAACAAGCAGGGTTTGCTGTGAGGGAAGTGCTGGAGTTTATTTGCCATCAGTTTCGTGGAAAACAAACAATCCCTCATTAGCCTAGGGTCAGGCTGGGGGCTGTGGCAGAGCCCTGAACATTGCCACTGCCATCAGCCACTTGTTTGTGGGCAGAAAACCCAATTATTTTTTGGTTATAGCAAGCTTTGGAGTTGCTTCTGCAAATAAGGTTTCAGGTCAAATTCTTTTCTTTGAAATGTTTCTGGGGTAAATTATTCCAGCAGTAGGGGAGCAATTTCCTATTGATGATCTGGAATTGCTGTGAGGCTGATGTGTCCACAGAGAGTGTATGCAGGGATTGTGGCTCTTGCAGAGCACAGGGGAGATGGCAGCAGGTTCTGACAAGTGCAGGGATACTGCAGGTACCTTGGGCTGGAGTTTGTCCTGCCAGGGCTGGAGGATGATTGGAAAGGATCATTGAATCATAGAATCATGAAATGGTTTGGGTTGGAAGGGACCTGAAAGTTCACCTTGTTCCAAACCAGGTTGCTCCTAGGGTGGGGCTAAATGCCCTCCTCTGGCAGGATTAGTAGTTACTGACTTTTGGTTGATCCTACCAGCCTAATGGAAGCTTTAGAACTCAGGAAAATATATCCTATCCTGATTTGTGGATTCTCTCTTTGTATTCCCATCAGTGTTAGATCCACTGTGGCACTTGGTTAATCTCTAAAATCTAATTTATGTGGCACCTTTGTCACCCCAAGAGACATTTTCCTTGTGCTCCAGCCCACGCCAGCAGAGCTCTGCCAGCTGCTGCCCAGGCCCGGGAGAAAGGTAAACCCACTGTCCTTGGTCACCACAGGAAGGAATCCACACTTGGAGCATTTTTGGAGCTGTCAGCGAAGCACAACAACACCTTAACCAGGGCAGGTTCCATGCCCGGGGCGGGAGCAGCCGCTCGCAGGATGGAGCAGCACGGCCCAAGGTTGCTGCTCCCTGCAGGAGTCCTGTGGCTGCCAGAGCTTTTCTGCTCAATGAGGAAGAGGAGCGTGAAGGGCAGTGGAGTGGGAGCACGCGAGCTCCGTGTGGGAACATGTTTGCTGGGACTCACGGACACGAAAGGTTTTTTATTGCTGTGCTGGGCTGAGCAGGCTGGAACGGCAGAGGGAACGTCCCCAGCACTGCGTGTCACTGCCGGTGTCACTGCGCTGAGCCGTGCTCCGTCCTCATGTGGAACACTGGCACTCCTAGAAAATAAAAATAGAAAATTAAAAATGAAATGAAATCTCATTAAATGTGTCACCCAGTGGCCTGTGTGCCTGCGTGGTTTGTATCAGGATGCCAGAGGGTGCTGGGGCAGAAGCCAGGTGAGCAGTGCTGGCAGGAGATGTGCCATCTCTTCTGCCCAAATCCTGGAGATCAGCTCCTTCCTCTCCAGAAAAGAAATCATTTGGAAGTGTGTTTCCTTCCAGAGCACAGGGATAGGTGAGAGATTGGGAAGGAATTCTTCCCCGTGAGTTTGCTGAAGTCCTGGCTAAGGGTGTCCATAGAAGCTGTGGCTGCCCCTGGAAACCTGGAAATGTCTGAGGTCAGGTTGGACAGGGCTTGGAGCACCCTGGGACTGTGGAAGGTGTTCCTGCCCATGGCAGGGATGGGGCTGAATGGCCATTAAGGATCCCTTCCAACCCAAACCGTTCCAGGATTTGATAATTCTATTTGCAAACAATGCCTGATTCTGAGTCTGATGTTTTCCCGGGAAGGGCCGGGGGCAGGTGTGGGAATGGGCTTTGGGTGCTGGCATAGAAAAGCTCTCTTTCTTTCTTTCTAAGCAAAACCAGGATTTCTGTAACTGTGGAGGAATGATACAATGGGATCCTGGGGAGCAGCTGGGCATTTTGTCCCTCCTGCATTGTCCTTTTAAACCTGCAGGCCCTGCTCTGCCCTTAATTACACTTGGGCATTAATTACCCTCCAAGCACATCACCTCCACCAGTGCTGTTGTCTTTGTCTGTAGAAGACAGACAGCTGAAATTTCATGAGGAACTTGGTTAATTGTGCACACGCAGAATACAAGATGCCATTGTGCTTCCTCCAGCTTGTTATCTGGGAGGGACTCGGGGGTAAAATCCAGGAAAATCTGATTTTCCTCAGCAAAGTCAGCGACTGTCGTGGCCGATCCCCATCAGAGCTGTGCTGCCACTGTGGCAGGGCCGGTTTTATGTAACCCCTTGGTGAGGCAGGGCTGTGTTTCAAACCACGGGATCAAATCTGCGTGCCCATTTTACTGGATGATCCCAGTCCTCCTTATGGAAAGCAGGGAGTGTTTGTTTTCCCAAGTTGTCCGATCTTTGGTCCTGGCCAGGAAAGTTGATGTAAAAGGAAAACGCTTCTCTGCAGACAAGGGAACAGACTGAAAACCTTCCTGGTTCTTTACGTTGTACTTTGTGCTGGGAAAATTGAAAGGTTAGGAAATTCCTCCTGGAGAGGTGTGGGTGATACAGGGCTCGGAGCCATGGGCTGGCTCTACCCTGATGATTTTATCAGAATAATTTTGCCATAACAATTGTAACATACTCTCTTTGGCTGTTTGAGCTGGGAGCCTCCCTGTGCTCCCGGCTAGCAGCGATCCCACTGGAGCCAAGCGAAGGCTGAGTCCCCTTTTCCTGCCCTGGGAGTGCTAGTTCTCTGCACTGAGCAGCTCGCTGGAAATTCAAGGTTTGCATGTATTTTAATCTTTCCTATCTGACAGTAAAGAACATGAGCCCTGGACTCCTGAGCAGAGACAAACCCTTGGGCTGGGTCAGGAGGAGAATCCAGGTGGGCCAGTCCGCAGCAGGTACTGGCATCTCACCAGACAATCGAGGTGTTTTTTCTCCATGATAATTAACAGCCACTTCCATAGCAAGTGAGGCCTCAGTTCATTAATGTGGGATGTCAGAATCTGATCAATGCTGCAGCTGGAAATAGAATATTTTGGCTGGATAATGTCTGTTACAAAAGACTTTAATTATAGTGGCATATCTGTCATATCGATGAGGGGCTTGTGTTTTTCAGCGGGTTTATAGTGGCTGTTTCATGCTGGCTCTTACCCTGGAACACAGGCTGGGATCCCAAAGGAAATATCCATCCAACTGCCTATGGGGGATTTTTCTTTAATAAAAAAATGACAAAAATTGAGTCAGCCATTCTGGAGCTGGAAAGAGGCTTTAAGGATATATAGATCACATAGTTTGTAGCAATTGCAGCTATCCCTTATACACTTAACTCATGGAATGGGCAGTATATTGGGACTGGGGGAAAAAAAGCCGGAATCCAATAGACTTATTTTTGAAAAACTATAATAAATTTGCTGAGCAGGTACTTTTCATGAATCGATCTAGTTCTCATTAGCTTTGCACTGTATAGTTTGCTGACTAATATTTTTGGCTTGCAAGTAAAAATGGCTTTCCAAAGGAAATATGGAATGAGAACACAGTGTTTTTGAGACCTGGAAACCTGGAGCTCCTAGAGCCATTGGAAAAGAAGAGATATAAGGGCAGCAGAAACACAAGAACAGAGGAGAGAGCTGGGGTTGGAGTGACAGTGAGACAGGACCAAGGCAAGGGAGGTGTGATGGGTATTGGGACATTCCTGCTGTGCCAGCCCATCCTACTCCATCTGTACAGGGACACTCGAGACCCCCATGGCACCGTGGAACTGAGCCTTGGCTTCGGCCCTTGCCATGGTTCTGTCAGACTTCCTGCCCAAGGTGCTCTCTTGGACTAAGTCCCTGCCTAAATCTTGGCGATCCTGAGCTCTTTCTCAATATTAAAGTTCTTCTCCTGAACCCAAATGGACTTTGCTCCCTGTAGCCCTTGTTACTGCTGTCCTCCCTTTCTCCCCCAGCATTTATTTCCTGTGTGTTCACAGGTTGGCATCGTTCCCATTTGCAGGTTGATATAAACCCCCAAACCAGCAGGGAATGATTCCCCAGCCTGTCACCACTTCTTGGGAGTGAGTCCTTGAGCACGTGACGGGGCTTTTTCCTGCCTGTGATTTCCACTTCAGTGACAGATTTCTTCATGTGGGGCTTGGATGAAGCCGAGGGTGCTTGGGGCTGTCCAGGGAGCTCAGCACAGCTCCTGCACTTCCAGGAAGGAGCACATCCTCTTCATGGAGCCTTGGTCCTCACTGGGAACCCCAGCCTCACATCTGGGCTTTGTTCTGGACATGGTTAAGGTGCCAATATGAAATTAATCCAACGAGGCAAGCTGTAAATGACAGTGACAGGGGCTCCTCTCTGGCTCCTGAGATGCTTCCTGCTGCCAGCGGGAACACACGGGCCCCTGGGCAAAGTCCCCTGGAATTGAATAAACCCCCAGCAAACAGGCTGAGGCTTTTCTCAGAGCCAGTGAGAGGAGAGCTCTCCTATTTCCATAGGGCTTTGTAATTAACACAGGGAATTTTGTTCCGGGATGTCATTGAGTGTAATGGGGAACGATGGCTGAGGCGGTTTAGGCTGATTCAGTTTGGAACTTCTGTGGGCGGTGTGTAATTCCCAGCTCTGCTGGGCTCTTCCCAAGACATGTGTTTTTGGGATACGGTTAATCTCTGTATCCAGTAGCTGATGGGCCCTGCCATGTCCTGCTCATGTCCTAGGGCAAACACACTGCGGGAGCAGCAGGGAGCACTGAGAGAGCTGGTTAAAAGCACACTTTTAACTCATCCTCTTACATGACGCTTCCCATTCCCTCAGTTTGTGTGTCTGCTATTCCTCATCCCTGTGGAGAAGTTCCACCTCCAGCAGGCACAGCTTCAGGGTGGCAGTGGCTTGGTGGCCGTGGTGCCTGTGGGACACACAAAAGGCTCAGGAGCAGGCTTCAGCTGGGATGGAGTTTTACACCCTCTGCAGTCTCCAAGAGACGTGGATAAAGTAAAAACGCACCCGGAAAGGCTCCAGCCTTGGCTTCTGTGCAGGACTCGGGGCACCATAAATCAGCCTGAAGGAGTGGCTGACCCTGCACACACACTGCCTAATTCGTTTCTTTTGCTTTGTTCCACGCATTTCTATGGAGAGAGTGGAGAAGTCAATGTTGAGTGCAGCTGGAAGGGCCGGGGATTGCCATGGGAACAGAGGAACAGGGCTGATGGCAGGCAGGGGACACTGCCACCACCTGGGAGGTGCCCTCGTCTCCACTGCCCCACTGCTGCTCTGGGGACATTGGGCTGAAACTTCATGTCCAGCCCCTGGAATGATAACAAGGAGCTGTGTCCCTCTGGAGTGAGTCCAAATCCAGCCTCATCTCAACCCCTGGGCTCTGGGGCTCCTCCAGGGCTCCCCAGGTCTGTGCCACCGAGGAAGGGTAGAGCTGTATGTTTATTTTTCCCAAAAGCCAGTGCCAAGGGGGTTATTTATGTACTTACTGAGAGCTTGCTTTTGCCTGTTTCATTTGTCATCATAACACAAGCTGGATCCTTCTCCATTTGTCCAAAGGAGTCTGGAGCCCCTCTGCCATGGAGAGGGGCTGGGAGAGATCTGAGAGCCCCTTCCAAGGCCTAAAGGGGCTCCAGGAGACCTGGAGGGGACAAGGGTTGGAGAGACAGGATAAGGGGGAATGGCTTCGTACTGCCAGAGGGTAGGGATAGATGCAGTATTGGGAAGGAATTGTTTCCTGTGAGGGTGGGGAGGCCCTGGCACAGGGTGCACAGAGGAGCTGTGGCTGCCCCTGGTTCCTTGGAAGTGCCCAAGATGGGGTTGGACGGGGCTTGGAACAACCTGGGACAGTGGAAGGTGTCCTTGCCCATGGCAGGGGGTTGGAACAGGATAAGCTTTGAGGTCCTTCCCAACCCGCACCCTCCCATGATTCCATGATCCATGGCAGTTTCCTGGGCAGACTGGTGCTGGTGCACCCTGTGCTGAGTGTTGGTGTATCAGTGTTCCTACAGAAGCTGTGCAATTCCCAGTGCTGGTGTTTTCTCAGCGTCCAGGCAAAGGAATTACAGTGCTGTTTGGCTGCTGCACTCTTCCAAGTGAGCAGCCTGGCATGAAAGAAGCCTTACACGGAGCAGACATGGGAAGGGTGAGTGCTTATGGTTTCTTTCAGGTGTGCTTGGGAAAAAAATCCTCTGATAAACTACAGAGGCCAGGAGAGATCCTTCTGTAAGTGCTGCAGCTATCCTGGTCTTTATTTGGATAGACAGTGAGCCACAAGGATTGGCTTCCCAGCCAAGGGAAGGGCTGAGGGGCAGTGGAGCTTGGTGCAACGTTAGAACAGATCCACTCAGCCCCTTCAAATATTTATGGCCTTGCAATCCATACACATTTTGAGTCTATTTGACATCCTCCTACTCTGCTCTTGCTTGTGAAGAGACTCTGGAGAGCATCTGCCTGGCTGTGGGGGGGGCTGTAGTTACCAGGCATCATGGGGGGCCGGTTTATGGCTGGGATTTAGGAAGGATCCATGGAGTCTGTTCCTAGAGAACTCCTTAGTGTGAGGAGGGGCTTTGCACAGCACTCCAGGGGCTGGTGGCTGGTGCAGCCCATGGGATGCAGGACACCTGTGGGTGCTGGCTGGGCAAGGAGGGGTTTGGCTGTGGGGGTCATCCTGTCCTTGCCTATGCAGCTGGAATCATGGCAGGATGCACCAGGGGACCACTGGCAGTGCTGGACCTGGGGCCAGGTCAGCAGGGGTGTCTCACCTGCTCAGAAGGGACAGGAACTTATTTTCTAGCAAAAGAAAGTCAGTTGTAACCAGCCAGTTGCCTTCCTGCCGGAGGGACAATTCCTGTCAATCTGCCACGTTTTACTCTGATGGGATAAAAATAGCACACGATTTCCAGGCAGCAGCCGCACATCCTGTGGTCGTAATGAGCTCTTAAGGTAATTACCTTTGGTGGGAAAGAGCTGGAAAGGGTGTGTTCTGCTGACACGGAGCGTTTGCAAGAAATGGGTCTGTGCTCCTGTGAAAGGGCAGCATCCCAGAGCAGGGGGCTGAGGGAGACAGGGGAAGCCGGAGAGGGGTTTGGGACAAGGGCCTGGAGTGACAGGACGAAGGGCAGTGGCTTCCCACTGCCAGAGGGCAGGGTTAGATGGGATATTGGGAAGGAATCCTTCCTTGTGAGGGTGGGGAGGTCCTTTGCCCTGTGCCAGGGCCTCACTCTGCTCACAGGGAAGAATTTGTTGTAAAAGAATGTTTTAATCTATTTAATTTCTTCAAAGCCTCATTTTAAAGTGCTGTTCCATAGCTGGGGGTTACCTTAACAGGAATTATGATCTGGGCTGAAAAGTGCCACCTGCCACCCACTGCCAAGCTGTGCCCTACCAGAGGCTGTCCAGGAAGCCACCGCTGCCCTGGGCATCCTCTCCCCACCCCAGCTCTTGGTGCTGGGGGCTGCAGGGGCAGGTTGGACCCACCTTTTCCCCACTGAGGCATTGCCCTCTCCAGGTCAATAAATAATCTCTCAGAGCACTGCGTTGCCGCCCAGCTCTGTAAATCAATTTACCCTGTTGCAGAATATCCAGTGCTTGCATGAAATAGGTAAATTACATCTCCCGCTGTTCCATCTTCATAACGAATTCGATACCATCTTAAGAATATAAACCACGAGAGCGCTTTTGTCTGACTCAATTTGCCTTTGTGCGGCAGAGGGGCTGATCTGCCGAGCAGCGCCTTTCCCGAGCCTGTGGTAATCCTGAGGCTTTTCTTTATCGCAGTCTCCGACGTGTTTCCCCAATTACAGCCAGATTTATGTACCTGCAGCTCCTCTCCTCTGTGCTGAGGTGGGATGGGACCTCTCCAGCCCCGGGGCTCCTCAGGCGGCCTCGGTGTGCTCACACCATGTCACACAGAGAGGAGCTTGTCCAGCCACGACTCCTGCGGTGTGCAGGCAGCATTCCCTCATCCTGCTGGGTGTTTTCCAAGCCTGGCTTCAGCAGGGAAGTGCCTCTATAAACCCACCCAACTCCCACCCCCCTCAGTGGCCACGGCTGCAAGGTTTCCATCAGACATCAGGGAATTTGCACCAGAGGAGGAGATGTCACCTGTCCTGTGTGGCACTGCACACACCGTTCCTTTGGGCTCCTGCCAGAGCTGGGATTTCCTGTCCTGGAACGTCAGCACTGGGGAGGATTCTGCAGAACCTTCCTTAAAATAAAATTCCATATCCGGGATCAGCATTAACAGCCCCGATGCAGCCGGTGTTCCTTGGGAAAAGGCTGCCAGGGAGGATGGAGAATGGCTCTGGATCAGCAGCTCTGAGAACAAAGCCTCAGCTTTGCCATCCCTGTGGAGCAGCTGGACCCTGGCCCTGCCCTCAGCACCCACTGCAGTGAGTCTGGTGTGATGGGAGCTGTGAGATGGACTGACAGACACCCTGAGGAGCAGAGCCACGGAATGGAAGCACTGGAATGGACAGACTGACACCCTGAGGAGCAGGGCCATGGTGACAGGCAGTGTTTGGTGCTGTCCTGTGGCGGGGCCAGGCAGGGTCCCCCCAGACCCACAGTGGGAGGACAAAGTGCTGTCCTGAGGCTGCTGCAGGCACCGAGCAGGGTGTAAATCTCTGGCTAAGAGCCAAGCAGTGCCTTCATGCAATTCAAGCCACTCCTGTGCAATGTAAACATCATCACTGCAATAAAGCTGAAGGTCTGGTGCTGGCAGATAACAACTGCAGCAGGGTGTCAGCAGGAGCAGAGCCTGCACTGAAGGATGCTTGTGGTCCTCACTCCTCGAGGGACGTGGTGCTGGCTGTGCATGTTCCAGAGTGTGGGTTCACAGGCCAGGACATCAAATTTTTGTCTTTTAATTGGTTAATGCCATGTTCCATCACCATGGCTAGTGTGGGATTTTCACTGTAATTAATACTGATGAACATGTCTGTTGGAGAGGGCACTAGAAAGCTTTTCCACACAGTGCTGTTTTCTCCCTGAATTATCATTTGGGTTTACACCAGATCCCAAAACCACAGCCTGCCCAGAGCTGTGGTGTGCAACAGCAATAGGCCAGGGATGCTGGTGATACCCCAGAGTTTGGTGTCCCTGTGTGGGGCTGGGTTTGGGGGACCTGTTGGGGAATAGTCTCCCTGAAGGAGCATCTCTCATCAGCAGGGCAGAGCTAAGCCCCCCATCACCCAGCCCTCCGTGGTAGGAGCAGGAGCAGGAGCAGGAGCAGGAGCAGGAGCCAGATCTCACTCAGGCTAGCAGCACTGGATGAGAGCCCTGCACTGCCGAGAGCAGGAAATGACAACCGGGGGCTGCCCCAAAGGTGACTGCTCTTTTCCTTCCCACCTTATCTACAGTGTCTCTCTGCTGCCTTGTCTGTCAGTGAGCCTCAGGCATTTTGCTGGAGTATGTGGTGCACTGAACATTGCTGGGATCAGGGAGGTCCCAGGGGACTGTGGGTGCTGTGCCCCAAAGGTGAACTGGCCCCCAGACGCTGCTGTGCCACAGGTGCTCCCAGCGGTCTGTGCCAACCCCCTCTCTGTGGGACTGAGGGTGATGCTCCTATCTTTGGGTTGACACAACTCTCCTCGAGGTGATGCTCTTCTCCTTGGGGAGATGCTGCAGTTCTCAGGGTGCTACTCCTCTCCTCAGGACTGCAGCAGGCACAGTCTCAGTGCTGCCAGGCGGACGATTCCTCTTTCCTTGGTGGATTCCCCCACCCTCCACTCCTTTTGCTGGCATTTGTGTCTCCATGTGCACCAAGGGATGCTGCCAAGGATGTGGCCTGTCCATGAGTGAGCAGTGGTGCCCCTGGGCAGAGTGAAGGGTCTGCCTTGGCACCCTGCTAAGACTTGGGAGCGTTTCTGAAGGTGGCTGAGGAATGTGAGGCTTGAATCCAATCTCTGACAGCCCAGAGCCTCTATTTCTGGTGCTAAACTGCAGGGACTCAGAGATGGACAGGGAGCAGTGGATCCTGGATATAGGAGCTGTTTGGGAGTGTTTCTGTATCAGACCTCTTACAGCCACTTGCTCCTAGGGAATGGTGCAGCTGGATGCAAGGGACAATCCCAATTCTTCCAGCTGCCAGGCAGAGCTATTTTCCTTCTCCATCTCCTCTGCATATTCCAGACACGGGATCCTCACTGACCCTGCAGCCACCTGAATTCCTCAGCATCTCAGAGTGACAGGGCCACCCTCCTCTGCCATTTATCCATCAATTTGCGCCAGGCAGGGGCCTAATGGAGCGAGTAACGCCCGAGCTGGGGCTCTGCAGGGCCACGGCACAGCGCTGTGCCTGGGGAGAGCTCGGCGTTCTGAGGCATTCCGGTCACCTGTGCAGGGAGGGATGGAGGGATGTGTGCATGGATGGATGGATGGATGTCCCCAGGCCTGCCAGGGGCCTGTTCCCCAGGGATCTCTGGTGCCCTGTGCAGGGCAGGGGTTGCCTCACGCTGGTTTGTTCCGTGGGGCAGGGCCTGTTGGGAGAGAACAAGCGACAATGGTTTTAAACTGGAAGAGTGTCAGTGTACAATAGGTACAATAAGAGGGTTTTTATGAATAGGGGGGTGAGGCCCTGGCACAGGGTGCCCAGAGAAGCTGTGGCTGTCCCTGTATCCCTGGAAGTGCCCAAGGCCAGGTTGGATGGAGCTTGGAGCAACCTGGGATAGTGGAAGGTGTCTCCTTTTTTGGCCCCAGCATCACTCTCCGGCATCAATCCCAGGAGACTGCCCTGGTACAAGCATCCCAGTTTCCCCTGGAAGGAGGTCAAACCCAGGAGCTCTCTGGGTCAGAGCACTTCTTCAATGGGGTCTTGGCTCAGCACTGGTGCCCCATAGCTCCCGTGGCCTCTCTTCCCCCAAGAGGTGTTGAGTGATCCAGCACCTGCTTCCAGACATGAGGCAAGCCCAGATCTTGGCAAACCATGGGAAATCCACTCTGGCTGAGCACTGAGCCCAGAGGAACAACTCCTTCTGTAACTTGGCTTATTTTGTGCTGTGCAACCTCAGCTCTTGTGCTGGAGAAGTGAAATCTCCACCCAGCACCCCCCTCTGCAGCCAAGTGAAATATGATTTTGTTGGCTGATCAGGGAATTACACAATTTGGGAAGTCCTTGAGGGTTTTTAAAGGTCAGGGATGTGTGATAGGTAACCGGCCCCGCACAAGTCCCGCAGGCAGAGCCACCTGTGCCGAGGCAGCTTGGTCTGTGCTCTGCCTTTCCTGCTTCTCCAGGAAAAGCAACAGCTGGGAATGGATCTGTCTTCAAGGTGTGACTGAGGGGCAGAATCTACTTTTCAGAAGGTAATGTAGTGATAGGGCAAGGGGGATACAGGGGATGGGAACAGATGGTGCCTCTCTGCCCTGCCTCTCTCTCTAGAGCAGCACCAGGAGGGATCATCACTGCAGGGATAGAAACTGCTCACAGCTCTGGGACCACAACATCAGAAGGATGTGGAGCTGTTGGAGCAATTCCAGAGGAGGCCATGGAGAAGCTCCAAGGGCTGGAGCCTCTCTGCTCTGAAGCCAGTCTGGGAGAGCTGGAGGTGTTCACCTGGAGAAGAGACAGCTCCAGGAAGATCTTAGAGCCCCTTCCAGTGCCTAAAGAGGAGCTTTGAGCTATTTAAGCCCAAATCCAGCAGAGCTGCAGTGGGTAGGAAGAGCATCCATGCTGCAGTGCATCTCCTTCAGAGGATCACACAGAGCAGCCCGTGGTTGCAGTTTTTTCCTGCTTTGTCAGCAGTAGTGTCTCCTTGTGCAGAACTGCAGCTCCCAGGAATTTTCTGATCCTGGAGTTTAAAAATCGCCCACCTCATCCAGTGACTGTGTGGTGTGCACTGGAGCTGAGGGACAGGGACCCACCGGCCTGGTGTGGCCCTTGGAGTGGCCCCTGGTGTGGCCCTTGGCCATGGACCTGTTGTGGCCCTTGGGTCCAGGTCTGGGGCTGAAGGAGAGAAGGTGCCACCTACAGCAGCATCTCCATCTGGGCCAGGCTGCACACGGGGTGAGCTCCTCCATGGCACTGTTGGGGTCCTAAAGGGGTGGATACTGAGCAGGAGCTGGGAGGTAAATCACGCTGCTCTGAGCCCCTTCTTGGTTCTGGTAGCACAAATAATACATCAGAGATAAAATGTAATCAGAATGTTTATTTTAGGTTAAAACAATCAGAGAATCGTATAATGGTTTGAGTTGGGAGGGTCCTTAAAGCTCACCCCATTCCACCCCTGCCATGGGCAGGGACACTTTCCACTATCCCAGGTTGCACCCAACCCTGTCCAGCCTGGCCTTGGACACTTCCAGGGATGGAAATGGGCAGCCACAAACTGGTGCAACAAATCAGTGTGCACACAAATTAGCACAACTTGCACTGATTTCTCTAAGCCCACAAGTGTCCCGCAGGTTTAATTCCATTTGTCTTCCCGCAGGTATCCGTAACCATCCCTTTCCTTTAGCAGGGATGCGCTAATCCCATGTGAAACCCGCTCTGATGTGAGTAAGTGGAACAGACAGGCAGAACCTTTTCTACATTAAAGTCGAGGCGCGGAGTCTTGTGCACACACGGAGTGTTATCACAGACATGATATCCCAGCGTTACACGCTCCCGGGATCCTCGGCTGCGCGTCAGGAGCAGCGCGGCTCCCTCGCTGCCTGGCAGTGAGGAGGATGATCTGCTGCAGGAGGGAAAGGGAGAGCTTCCCCCCCTCTGCTTTGGTGTGGCCATGGGAAAAACCATAGCCTTTTGTCTAATTTGAGTGTCTGATCTGCTCTGAGCTCTCTGATGTAATGCAGCTCATCCAGGTGGAATTTTTAAGGTGGAATTTTGAACAGCTCCTGTTCAACCCGGGAGCTGACCTGTGGCAGTAGTGGGACACCTGGGGAGGTCCAGAGTGGCTGCAGCTTGGGTGGGAGTTGGGTCACCCTGTTCTACTGGAAAGTGGACCCATGGTGGGTGTGTCGAGATGGGGGTGGTCAGGACCCCGGTGCAGAGTCCCCAGCACTGCCAAGCCCCAGGGGAAAGCACACAGGAAATGGGAGAAGGGATCCTTTCCAGCTCAAGGCCCAGCTGGAGAGCTGGTCCCATGTATCCGTGTAGTTTGATTTGCTCCACTCTCCTTCCAGGAGATAAACACAGGTGAAAGAAAACAACATTTTGTTTGGAATTCTAGGAGTTGTTTTCTCACCTGCAGAAATCCTGGTGAAGATAAACTCAGCAAGTGCAGGCAGAGGACTTCTGCCCTGGCCATTAGAGCTTCCAGCTCTTCTTCCCTCGGGCTTCCAGCTCAGAGTCCCTTGGCCCCTTCAGCATCCTAAGCAGCAGATCTGGGGCCACTATCCACAACACACCACCCCAGATTTCCCAGCAAGCCTTTAGAGGCAGATTTTGGGAACAAAGTCTTAACGCATGTCCACAACAGCAGCAAACCCAAGATCTCTCCACTCTGGTGTTTTCTGTAACCTCTGTGAGGCTGGGGTGGGGAGGCTGCAGGTCCCCCTGTTCCTGCAGGCTCGGTGGAATAGTCAAGGTTTAAGAACTCTGGGCATTTTCAGGAGCTCCTGGAGGGTAAAAGGCTGTCAGCACAGATAAATATTAGAGCAGCAAAGAGAGGAAGGAGAAACCAGAGTGAGCAGGAAGAGCAAGAGCGATGAGGAGATTGCTGCAATTTGTGGGCCCTTGGGACAGTGCCTGAGAGCCGTGTTCACATCCCACCGAGCTCAACAAACACTCCTCCCGTCTCTCTGGCATCCCAGCAGTGAAATGCTGCTCTGACATGTGCTGAGGTGGGTTGGGGCAGTTCTGCCTCCCACTGCCCACTGCCACGGGGCTGCTGGTAGCACCACTGCCACTGGGGAGATGCTGGAATGCTCTGGGAGGCTCTGGTAGAGCGATTTTCCCAGGATGCTTCCAGCAGCTGAGTGGGGCAGGGTGCCCCCTTCCCCCCAGATGTGCTACAGTCACCTGTGCTCCATCTGGGGAGCACAAACCTGCTGGAAGGCTGGGCATCAACCCATGCTCCTTGTGTGGACAGGTGCATTCCCTGGCAATGACAACAGGGTCCCCTGGCATGGGGTCTCACTGCCCCAGATGTGTTTGGAGCTCTCACCTGGGGTCCAGCAGGCCTGCTGGAGCAGGGAATGCTCCTTCTCTGACTTCCTTCGGAGGGACAGCATGAAACGAGGAGTTAACACAGCAATAACCTTCTCCATCACCAGCAGCAGCTTGAATCATTTAAGCCTGAAATAATTTTAATTGGATCCAGGATTCACAAGAGATTTTTTTGTGCCATGGTGGAGCTGGACCAGTTTCTCCGCTACCACCAGCTATCAGAGCAGAGGAGAGGGGAGAGCCCCTGCTTGGCTACGGGTGCCTCTGGACCATGAGGTGTTGGGCATATCTCAGCACCAAACTGGGTTTAAAGATGGAGAGATAAATATTTTCTTTGCCTTGGAGTGGATAAAGATCCTTTGGAAAGCTCTAAGTTGTTGATTTAAGTCCTTGGCAGGAATCCTCCAGTTTATTGCAATGACAGGCTCCTGACCCCTGCTCCCACAGGCCAAATGTGGGAATCTGGGGAGGATGAACCCCTAGCTCTGTGGGGATGGTTTGAGGGTAAGAATTCAGTTAATCATTCTGTGTGTCCTAATTAAAAATGTGGCATTTGTCTGTGCAAATGGATGGGGGATCTGTGGCCCTCGCCCACACAGGCTTTCCAGGGAATGTGTCTTCACAGCGCATGGACTCTTTCAAACAAGCCAGGAATTAATCAAACTGAGGTGATTCAGTGCAGTGACTGCACAGAGAGGCGACGTAAAACATAAACACTAAAAATTCTATTTAAATAGAGCGGCCTGGTGGCATTTGCAGCCGGGTGTGTGGCAGCTCCCGATCCCATGTCCCCTGGCTAAGGAGAGCCAGGAGAATGCAGCATTAGTGGGGTTACAACAGGACGGAATTCCTCTGGCTGCAGCCTGATGGGGCTGGGGATGGTTTGCTTCCAGCACAGGAGTAACCAAGGGCCATTTTAAAATGTAGACAGAAAAGTCCCAGAGGGCATCAGAGATTTAACTGTGTTTGAGGAGGATTCAGGTATACAAACAGCACTTGCCATTTGCTCCATGGTCCTACTCCTTGTTGCGATCAGATGGTGATTATAGAATCCTGGAATTGCAGAATCCTCAAACCTGCAATGGTTTGGGCTGGAAGGGACCTCAGAGACCTGTCTCGTTCCAGCCCTTGCCATGGACGGCGACACCTTCCACTATCCCAGGCTGCTCCAAGCCCTGTCCACTTGGACACTTCAGGGATCCAGGGGCAGCCACAGCTTCTCTGGGCACCCTGTGCCAGGGCCTCACCAATCTAACAGGGAAGGATTCATGTCGTGACATAGGAGAGGTGTGGCCACAGCCCTGGAAGGTTAAAACATGAGATGCTCTGGACCATGTGAGGTTTTGGAGCAGTGCAAGGTGGGAGCAAGGAGCAATTTCAGGAGCGGGACAAGGCAGGGGGATTGTGGGGAGCGGGGCTGGAGGGTGGGCTGGCAGGGAGAGTGGGCTGGAGCTGCTGGCAGAGGAGCCGGGAATGCAGTCCCAGGCTGTGCGTGGTGCCGGCGCCAGCCCAGCCCTGCCCTTGGCCCCGGGCCCTCTCCGTGGGCGTCTGGCGAGCGGCTTTCAAGGAATTGCTGCCACATCTGTGGTGCCACCCGCCCGTCCTGCCCACGCCGCGGGACAAGGGGTGTGGGGAACAAGGGGCAAATGCACGGTGGGAAACTGGCGCCGTTTGTGGCCATGAGCCCCAGTGCCCGGGCACCGCACCCACCCCTCGCCGGGACTGGGCACGGCCAGGCCATGCCAGGGCGGCAGCGCTGGCACGGTGAGGGCTGAGCCGGGCTGCTCTGGCCTCCGGGAAGGCTCGGAGGGCTCTGTCTGTGGTGCTCCATCCTCCAGCCTGCTTGGGCACTGGGGGAGCTCGGATCCCCCGGCACTGAGACCAAGGACGATTTGCAGGTGCTTGTGCGGCTGGAGAGCTGCTGCTGACGTCGTTGTTCTCCTCCCCGACAGACTCCGGCGATGCCATCGGGTCACCCGCGATTTCAATGTTTAACGAGATGCTTCAATATTTAATCGCACATTGCTGAGGGGGTCTGCACGTCGGAGACGCGGCACCGCTGGCGCGGTGGCTCAGGGATGCAGAGGTTATTTTGCTCCAGGAGTGTCCCCCGGGGTGGGCACAGGTCCATGGGCTCGCAGCACTCCCCCAGCCCGGAGTTCTGGGCAGAGCTCGCCTGTGGGAGTCAAGACTGCTCCTCCGTGGAGTACGGACAGGAGTCCCACTCCTCTGCCAGGCCTCCTCTGCCGTGGAGCCCCTCGGGAGGGGCTGTGCCGGGATCATCCTTCCTGCTGCAGGAGTGAGGATCCTGGGCCTGCTGGCCATTTTCCCGGCCGGTTTCTCCCCATATAAGCCGGACCCCTTGGCACAGGCACCGCTCCGGCGCGGTTGGGGCCGGGATTTGTTGTGGGAGCTGTGGCCACAGCTGGGCTGGCAGCTGATCCCAAAAACAGGACAAAAACAGCAACCGCAGTCCAGAAAGTTGCAGATGGCCTGGAGCGGAGAATGCTGGAGAGAGGAGCTGCTCCCTGCTCGCATCCAGCTGCAGAGAGCTCACGGCTCATTAGCGCAGCTCCGAGCCGAGCGGAGGCACCCCCGGGACAGCAGCACCCCCGGCAGGTGGCACAGAACAGCACTCGGGGCACAGCGGAAAGGGGAACGCTGCAGAGCACCGGGAAGATGATCAAAAGGGGCTCTGCAAACCGGAGCAGAAGAGGGAAATAATATGGGGAAGAGAAACTGGGGGTCTGGGTTTGCTTCTGGAATGGGGAGGGGAGAAGAAAAGGGCTGGGAGTGCAGGGTCCCATTCCTGAGGATGAAGGTAGTGAGTGTGTGGAGAAGAAGAAGGAAGCATTCCCTGGGTTTACATCCTGGATCACTTCCCAGTGCCCCCGGGATGCTGGACGTGAGCTGACTCTGGCTCAGCCTGCCAAGCAGCAGGGCCAGCCTCCAGGCAGGGCCGGTCTGCTGCGAACCCGAATCAGACCAGGAAGCCTCTTCAGCTGCTTTATTTTTCTAGGATTAGAAATCACAATCTTTATTCTGAAATACTAACACTTACAAAAAAGATTCCCAAGGCTGGGCTCCTCCACTGCCAATTCCATCAGTGCCAGTGCTCCCGGCTGGCAACTCCTGCAGAGCTGTTATCTCCAAGAGAAATCATTACACAATCCTCATTCTCATGCTGCAAACGGCTTCGTTATGGAACCCGGACTTCAAAGCAGACCCAGAAACAACCAAGTTTCTGTTCAGAATCCAGGATGTTCGGGGAGGATCAGGATTTAGGCTTTGCAAACTGTTCCAGACAGCAGGTTGGGCTCGATCCCGAGGATGGAAAGTGGCTCCCATGTTTGTGAGAGGAGAGAAATGTGAAAATCCTTTCCTGATCCAGTAGGTGCAGGGAATTAACTGGGAGTGTATGTGAATCATGTGTGGAATAAGTGAAAAAGCAGTCTCCGTTCTGCTGCTGGGACAGTGGAAAGAAACCAGTCTGGCAGAGCAGGATGCTAGAGTGAGATATTGGAGTGGGATGCTGGATCAGGATGCTGGAGTGGGAAGAGTGCTCCCTGCATGTCTCTCCTCCCTGCTTTCCTCCCTCCAGCTGACCAGACGATTCTCCCAGGGCCATTACATTCCATGGTTCTGAGCTGCAGGAGGCTGCGGGGTGCGGCTGTGCCGGTGGGTCCCATTGCCAGGCTGTCCCCGAGCTGCCCCGCTGTGCTCGGGCTGTGTCTCCGTGCCCCGGGGCTCTGGGGACAAGGCGGATGCCCAGCCCTCATCCTGCATCATCCTGCTTTAATGAACTGCTTTCTCAGTCCATGGACAGACTAATTTGGTCCTCTCTCCCGGGGAATGAAGCCGTGGCTCGTGACCCCGCTGGCTCTTGAGCTGCTGGGAAGTCGCTGTGGCTCGGCCGAGGTAACCGCGTTATCCCTGCGGTGCCCATTAGTCCTGATGGGAAGGAATGGCTCTGTAGCTTCCCATTAGAGCTAATGGGCATCAGCGGAGCCGCCTGCCCAGCACAGGGAAGCTGTGCCATTTCATGCCGTGCCGTGCCGTGGGAGCGGCGTGGGGAGCAGGAGCAGGAGTGGGGATGGCACTGCAGGGACCTGCCACGGGCGGGCAGAGGCTGAACCCTGCTGAGAGGGGGATGAAGGAGGGACACAGCTTCCCTGAGATGCAGGTCCCAAAGCTCCTAGAGAGTGGGGCTGCCCCAGATACTGTAGAAATGGGTCAGAGCCGTCAGATCCCCACAATGAGATCCAGGGCTAAAGCACAACAATTCTAGAACTTTCACAGCAGCTCTTAGTTTTGGGGGGATCCATGAAAGAAGAGCTAAGCCCACAGGTCCTGCCAGGTCTGTAATCTTCACAACAGCATCAGCAGCTCAGGTTTTCCCTGAGCAGTTAGTTCTCTTCCCAGCAGCAAGCAGAGATGCAGCACAAGCACAAAATACAACTACCTGCTCTCTTTTCCTCCAAAATTCAGCATTTTTTATGAAGCAGGACCCCAATCAAGGTCAGCCTTGACTGGTTTTAGCAAAACTGTTTCCTTCAGATTTGGATGAGGCCAAGACTTTTGGAATTACACCGTGGACTCAACATAAGTATTAACAATTTGATGTTTGTTTCCTGAGAGAAGGTGGGCTTAGAAGGGATATTGAGAAGAAATGGTTCCTTGTGAGGATGGGTGAGGCCCTGGCACAGGTTTCCCAGGGTAGCTGCAGCTGCCCCATCCCAGGAAGTGTACCAAGCAAGGCTGGACGGGGCTTGGAGCACCGAGGGATTGTGGAAGATGTCCCTGCCCATGGCAGGGGCTGGAATGAGATGGGCTTTGAGGTCCCTTCCAACCCAAACTGTTCCAGGATTCTGTGATTACTGTCTTCATCATTTCTTCTCTTCCTCAATGGAGTTGCCCAAGAGAACAGAGGATGAGGGAGGGAGCTCAGCCTGAGTGTAAATGTTGGCAAGAGAAGCCGATGCCCAAGCGGGGGCAGTTCTCGATGCTGCTGCCGCCGGCTCTGCTGACCTGGGCATGGCTGCGAGGGCGAGTCGCCAGCAGACAATGCCCGCGGTGTGCACACCACAAAGGGGCTCTTCTTCCCCCAAAGCATGCCTGGCCACTTGCTTCGGCTCCTCCTTCCCCCGACTGTGGCAGGAAAACCTTCCTTTGCACTGGAATTTCCCTCAGTTGCTCTCATTGTCTCCCAGGCTGGGGCTGCGCTGTCTTGGCTGAGCTCGGGGGATTCAAAGCCTTCAAAACCCTCACTGGGTGCCAAGGACCAGCTGGTGACTTTCCACACATCTCTTGGGTGCGCAGATCATGCCATTCTGTGTGTAATGATAGTAATTAAAATCAGCTTTTCATCTTTAAGCCCATCACTGTTATCTTGCTGAGCACTCCATGCTCCTCACTGGATCACCCTTCCCCAGCACAGGGAGCTGGGCTGGTGTCCCACAGCTGCTGTTCCTGCTTGGTCATTCTACTCAGGAGCTCGGCTACTGCAGCCTTTGACGGTCTCCATCTTTATAGCTTATTTCATGTTTTGAAAGATTTATTTGAATAAATTGCCAGATGAAATACTGCTTTCAAGTCGCTGACCTGCTGGGCTGTTGTAGCCTTCCAGCAGTGCCATCAGGGAAAATTCCAGCCTCAGAAGTTCTCCTGGTATAAACGAATTGCCTCGGAGGTGTTTTGATGCAGAGCTGCATTAAGCAGAAAGGGGGTTTAGTGACAGTGGTTGTTGGTTAAAGAAGAAAAGAAAACTTCTGTGTGTGTTTGAAGGACCATGTTGTTTGCCATGGCTGGCGTGGGCTGTTCAGGGAGTGGGAAGCTGGGAATGCTGAGGAGGGATAACACTCGTGGCAGGTGCTGAATGGAAACCAGGGCTGCTGCTTGGTTCCTGTGCCTGGGAGAGTCACACTGGAGTGTGGTGATTGCTGGAATGGGTAGCTGCTCAGAACACAATGAAATTTGACAGGACAAGAGGACATAGCCTGAAGCTGTGCCAGAGGAGATTCTGGTTGGGTATCAGAAGGAATTTCTTCCTGGAGAGGGCAGCTTTGCCCTGGCAGAGGTGGTAAATCCCAGGATTTGGGAGCAGCCGGGCTGCACAGAGGGAAAGTGGCTGCAGAGCTGGGCTTGGCAGCCCCTGCTTCCTGCAGGTTTGGTTTGCTGATCCCTCATCCTCAGGGATGCAGCAGCCACTGGGATTTAAAGTGACAGCACAGAGCGACCACAGCTCCAGCTCAGCCAGGATTGGGTGGGAGGGAGTGAAATGTGGTGAAAGCATCCCCATCTGAGCAGCAACATAGTCCTGAGCTGAGCTGGGTGTGCCTTCACCCCATTTCCCTCTCCTCCCACCCGAGCCTCCACACTGGGAAGGTGCTGTGAGTGACAGATCTGCAGGGAAAATGGACAACTCCATCCAGGAACCAGCTTCCCTTCTCAGAACATGGATGGGCACGTTCAGTGCTTCAGGGTGACATTTGTATTCCTGCTCAAAGACTAAAGAGATGATGGTCTGGTGATGTTCATCCAACAAAATTAGTTCTGGAAACAGCACAGCACCGCGATAAATGCCATCCAATGGCACTGTGAGTGTTGCTTCTGTGCTCAGACGTTTGGAGCTTCCAAAGCACTGCTCAATCCTTGCCTTTGCCTGCGTGGGATTGTTCTGGGCTCCCAGGACGTGGCCACGTTGGAGGTTCCTGGTTTCATGGCAGATTTCGGTGGCTTTAATAGCACTGGGATGCTGAAGGGACAGGGGATTGGATTCACTCAAGCCAGACCTTGCTGGGGCCGGAAAAGGTTTCCTTCTATACAGGAAATTATTTGACAGCACAGTAATAATATCAATGTGTTTAATAGAATCATGGAATCATTTTTGTGGGAAAAGACTTCCAAGATCATTGAGTCCAACCATCTGTAAGTAGGAAAGTAATTCCAGGCTTTACTCACGTGAATATGGCATTATCCTTGAGGGGCACTGGGTAGATTTGTATGCACACACAGCCGTGCCCTGTCATTCATCATCATCATCATCATCATCATCATCCACCTCAGCTGATCCTCACCCAAGCTGCTGGAATGTGCAGCTCCGGGGCATCAGGCAGTGCCAGGACAGAGCACAAGAGGATGGGGGCGACCATCGTGTGTCCCACCCATGGCAGGGTGAGGAGCATCCCCGCAGCCACGGCAAGAGCTCCAGGGGCCTCTGGAACAACTGGCACAAACTGGGGCAGAATGTGTGGTTTGTCAGTGCCCTGTTATTAATAGTTAATCAGCCTGCTCTGTATTTCAAAGTGTGTGGGCATGGGAGGGAATTGCCAGCGAAGCAAACCACTTAACTCGGAGTCGCGTTTCTGGCGCGGAGCCTCCGAGGAAACGCTCTCCAGGTTTTCCTGGAGAGCTCATTACAGAGACAATAAAGGCCCAGGATAAATAGGATGCAACTGTTATTAACACGCAGTCCCTAGAAACTGGGCTAAAAAATCCTCGGCACTTGGACAATAAAATTGTGTCCTTGATCCATGTGGTAGCGTGTTCCTGCCGTTGCCATGGCGACGGCATCCTCCAGCGATGCTCCCAGCTACTCCTCACATTAACGCTCCCTCAGATCCTGGGGCTGGGGTATTTGCATTTGAAACCATCAGCAATGCCTTCCTCAGCTGCCATATTCCATCCATTTCACAAAGTACCCCCATTTATTCCTGCCTCCTTTCCCACACATTGTGATTACTGGGAGCAGAACACCCTTCCTCAAGGCAAACCCATGCTGGCACGTGTCACCGTCCTGCTGGGCATGGAGAACTGGCTCCAGAGGGAAGATTTACTGCAAATTGGATCTTTTGGCTTTGTTTAAAAATCAGTGTCTGTGGAAATTGGTGGTGGGGAGGGCCACCAGAGGCCACCTCCTCACCTTTTCACCTCTTTCCCTCTTCAGTTATTCACACAGAAGCCACGTGTGCCACCACCTGTGCCATGGGTGGCCATGGAATCCTGCAATGGTTTGAATGGGAAGGGACTTTAAAGCCCATCCTGTTCCACCCCCTGCCATGGGCAGGGACAACTCCCACTATCCCACTCCAAGCCCTGTCCAACCTGGCCTTGGACACTGCCAGGGATGGGGCAGTGGGTCACAGTGGAAGCTCATTCAGAGTCATGGTGCAGATCAGGATTTGAACCCAGGGCTGAGCTGCAGGGAGGTATCTGACCCCAGGACCTGTGCCATGCCAGGAACCATCCCAGTGGTGTCTGGGCTCCTGAACCCCACGCTGCTGTTCCAGGGGCTATGGGAGCTGGCAGCAGTGTGGGAGCATCCAGGGCCGTGGCTGGAGCCCATGTTAGAGCAGAGCTCCTCCCGATGGCACCGTGAGCTGTGGGATGCACCACCCCTGGGGCAGTTTATTCCGCTACTGAATCGCTCTTATTTTTAAAAACTGCATCTTGTTTCTAATCCAAGTGTGTCTGCTCCAGCCTCGGAGGCTGGGTCTGTGCTGCCTCTCTTCACTTGATTGAAGAGTCCTTTAGTAGCTGATATTTTCTCTCTGTGAAGGCATTTAGGGATGATGGTCGTGTCACCTCTCACTCTGCTCTCTGATGGATGAGAGGCTGAGCTCCTCGCACTCCCTGCCAGGCAGCTGTTTCTAGACCATTCCCATCTCTTTGTGCCACATCCCCAAGATTTTCACCTCCCTCGCTCTGAGGCAGGTACTGGGGCCACACTGAGCCTTCCAGCATCCATCCAGGAGGGATACACAGGGTGAACACCTCAACCCAGTATCCTGAGCTTATCCCCCAGTGTGGGCAGCAGGGGAGGGGAGATTCTGCCCCTCTGCCCTGCTCAGGTGAGACCTCACATGCAGAGCTGCCTCCAGCCTTGGGGCCAAACATCAGCCGGACATGGAGCTGCTGGAGGGAGTCCAGAGGAGGCTATGCAGATGTTCTGAGGGCTGGATGTCTCTGTACATCCCACGTGCAGGGCTTTGACTGGGTGTTCCTTCTGGGGGTGTTTTTCCAGTTACCAATTTTGACAGCGTCTGCCTACAACTCTGCTGCCATTTGCCATTAATGCCCATTTGTAGGAATTCCTGACTGTCTGAGTCCTTTAGTGCCTGAGGGAGCTGCCCTGGAGCCTGCCTTGAGCCTTGGAATCAATCCACTTTATTACCTGAGTGACAGAGCTCAGTGTAAAGCAAAATCTTGTGGAAATATTTTTCCTATGTTGGAGAACAGAGAGGAGCTCACAGAACTATCTCCTTCAGCACAGCACACCAAAGATTTACTTTGGAACCATGAAGAAAAAATAATAGATGGGGTAAATTGAATAAATTAGAAGTGAAAAGGGCCAAGGGCAGGAGTATTGTTGCTGTGAGTGTTTTCACAGCAGAAGGGACCTTAAAGCCCAACTCATTCCACCCCCTTCCATAGGCAGGTACACCTTCTGCTAGACCAAGTGCCTCCAAGCCCTGTCCAACCTGGCCTTGAACACTTCCCTGGTGCAGGGAAGGAGATGCCCTGGGTGGTGGGATACTCTTGCAGATGATGGAAAGATGATTTCAGAGCTGGGAGCAGCACTGACAGGCTCTGCTGGATCCAGCTGTGGCCTGGCGGTTCATCCCCGTGAGCCTGTGCAGGATTTCTCAGCTCCTTGTTCATCCAACAGTTTTTTGCTCGGGAAATCAGTGAAGGTGAAAATTTGAATGCAAACACAAAGAGAGGCTTTGAAGTGAACAAATTGGAAACCCAAGTCAGTGGAAGAAGGAGCAGAGGCCATGACATAAAAGAGATTGTGTGGTCAGAAACAGCTCAGCCAAAAATGAGCTCGTTGTGGTTTTTTGCCCCAGGACAATTAACGGATGGTTAATTCCTCTATTTTTGAGGGAAACCACCACCCTCTGCAGACCTCAGGCAACCACCAGAAAGGAGGAGGCCAGAGAGTTTTGGACAAACTCTGCCTCCCACATGCCCTGGCCCTGGGGGCTGTGTGGGGCCACGTGAGGCTGTTTGTGGAGCAGATTGCTGTGCCTTGGGAGCGGGGTGGGATCCTGCCCAGACACCGCTGTGACACGCAGCAACGTGACACTCGTGGGTGTGATGTCACACTCGTGCTGGAGCACTCGTGGCTGTCCACCCCGATCTTTGTACACCGAATCTGGGGCAGCCGTGGTGCCCTCAGCACTGCATTTCCATATTGTCATGTGCACTGCATGGCTTTATTCAGCCCTGTGCCCAGGAGAGGCTCCAGCTCCACAAGCTCTGACTGCTGTTGATCATTCACGGGCAGGCACAGCCCCTGGCTGTGGGCTGGACAAGGTCTGATGGTTCAGGGAACAACAAGATTGAGCCTGTCAGTGACTTTGGACAAGGGATGGAGCGACAAGACCAGGGGCAGTGGCTTCAAACTGGACAAGGACAGGGTTAGATGGGATATTCTGGAGAAATTGTTCCCTGTGAGGTGAGGCCCTGGCACAGGGTGCCCAGAGAAGCTGTGGCTGCCCCTGGATCCCTGGAAGTGTCCAAGGCCAGGTTGGACAGGGCTTGGAGCAGCCTGGGACAGTGGAAGGTGTCCCTCACGTGGCAAGGGTGGGATGGGATGGGATGGGATGGGATGGGATGGGATGGGATGGGATGGGATGGGATGGGATGGGATGGGCCTTAAGGTCCCTTCCCACCCAACCCAAACCATCCTGTGGTTCTGTGATTCTAGCAGCAGAAGCCTTGGAGTCAAACCCTTCCCCTTGGGACTCCTGCTTCCCAAGCCTCTCCTGTACCATGAGCCTTCCGCCTCATTTTCTCTGCATTTGGAACATTTTGGAATGGGTGCAGTAAATAATGTCATTAGTAGGTGCTGCAAGGGTTGAATTAATCCTTACAGGCACCACTGGAGTCTGAAGGGGCACCGTTTCCTCTCAGACGTGTCTCTGTTTCACTCTTGCAGAAGCTGAATAATTCTTTTTGACAGCTTTTTGCTTTTTATAGCAGTAATTAGTCAAAAAGTATCGGCGTGACAAGCGTTGGGAGCACTGCCCTGGCACTCCTGGTTGGTGTTTCGGGCACATGGCTCAGGGAGGCCACTGCTGCAGATTTTGGGGTGGTGATGGGGCCAGGGCTGAGCAGGGTGTTGGGCTCTGATGCTAAAATGGGCAAAACCTTGGCCTTTTTTCCTGCCTAAATTTGCACTTTTGTTTTAAGGCACCTGGATGGATCTGGGACGGCTGCTGGAGCCAGGCTGTTCATCCAGCCTGGAGTGACTACTACACAAAACAACAAAAAGTAAAAAATGGAAGACTAGAAACTGTGATTTTACAAGTTCAGTTGAGGTGGAAGGAGGTAGAAGGATCTGGGGGAGAAACCAGGTGTTAAATGTGGTTTTAATCCCAGTTAGTCCCCAAAATACCACCAGATCTGGTCACGGGGGTGACGTTGGTGTAATGTTGGCAGGATTGAGTGTTACTTTAACAGAAAGTGTTAAAGGTGTGGGAAGAATTTACTAAGGGAAAAGATGGAGGTTTTGTCTCTCTTTGTTTAATTCAAGTTCCCCAAAAGCCATGGGCCTGGTTTATCACACACTGTTGGTAATGCACGCCTGTCATTTTGTGGGGCTTTTTGGCTTATTTTATTCAAAAGATAAAATTAGAAGTCAGTGTTATCTGGTGACTTCAAAATAGCTGAGTCTGGGTGGAATTGGAGTTGTCTGTGGCTCTTTGCAGAAAGACAGGATGGAATTAATCAGCTTACTGCAGTCAGTTTAATGCTGTTTATAGAGCGTGGAGCTCTGGAAAGGGGCAGCCATGATCATATTTCCATACAATATGCCCAGAGAAGTGAAGATGAGGAGCAGAACAGGTCCATGGCTGTTCCTACAAACCCACAGTTGTGACATGAACTGGAGGGGTTTAAAGCCGTGTGGATGTGACTCTTGGGGACAGAGGTTAGTGGTGGCCTTGGCAGTGCTGGGGGAACAGTTGGACACGATGATCTCAGAGGGCCTTTCAGCATAAAGGGCTCTGTGATTCCATGATTCTGTGAAGTCCGAGGCAGTGTTTGCAGTGGACAAGGACGGGGCCTTTGTGCCACCCTGAGGTCACAGGAGCAGAGAAGCCAGATCTGTGCTCCCCGAGCATTAATGGTGCTGGAAACCCCAGGGTCCTCGTCACAATGTACCAAAGTCATGGAAAAGCAGCTTTGCCACTGCCATCAGCTCCTGCCAGCTGTGTTAATGGTCCCAGGGGACCCCACAGGGGCAGGCTCTGCCCCATCCCAGCGAGGTGGCTCCAGGCAGGATTTATGGGAAGCGGCTGAAGAGCAGGAGCTTTGGGAGGAGTTGTGATTTGTGGCTGTGTGGGCACTCCCCGTGGCTGATGTGATGTCTGTGGCTGCCCCAGGACACTGCTGTGGTGAGTCCATGCTCTTGCTGTGCTGCTCATCCTGAACTCAGTGGGGTGGGAGCCCTTCATCTCTCCAGGACATTGTAGGCGTATTTTTGCCCCCTCCAGCCCTTCCTCCTGGTTTGGGATGAGAGCTCAGTGCTGGGTCCTGATCTGGGAGGTGTCCCTCGGCTCAGTGTGAGGCTGGAGCTGGTGCTGAGGAAAAGATTTTGCAGAAGAGCTGAGTTTCCAGGGGCTTAAGTAGGAGGAAAAAGAAGGAATGTTGGTTTCTGCAGCTGTGGGTGTTTGTCTGGGGTCTTCGTCCTTATCCCCCTTAGCTGAAGTTCAAGCCCTTTGCCTCAATGTCACAGATGAGTCCAGAGAAGCCCTTGGGGGTGCAGCTGCCAGGTGATGCCTTTCTGAGAGATGGAATAAAATTAATGCTTTCTCCCAAGAAACCTGGAACAGCTTGCTGGGAGAGCAGCCCTGGATAGAAACTGAGAGCCGGGGACTGGAGAAAAGGCACCAAGCCAAACCCCCAGACTGGTACTGGAATTTATGGGGAAAAGGTGGGTGCTGCACATGCTGCTGCTTTTCCATCTTGCACCTCAGGGGAGCATTTTCCTTCACTGCAGTTAAAGCCAGGTAGTGGCCTGGAGGGAGGGTTACACACAGCTCTCACACCTGGTACTTGCAGGGCTCCCCCAGCCCCATGTTCGGGTTTCCCCTGCACTCCTGCCCCTTTCTGAGCCCTCTGGTGAGGAGGATGGAAGCCTCTTCCCACCTCAATGATTTGATCAGTCCTGCAGGCACAGGCAGGGGTCTCCACAGCTGCTGGGTTCCCTGGAGCTGGCAAAGGGTCTCCTCATGCCTTCGGGCTTCTTCAGGTGTGCTTTCCTCTGCTGCTGTTGAAATCTTTGCTCTAAATCTGACCAGAGGAATAATTTACTCTTCTCCCTGAAGCTGTAGTGAATCCCTTTTAGTTGAGACAAACTGATATAGTTCAGTTTTGTTGTTTAATTTTAACACAAATGTAAATATCCTACAAGTCCAAAGCTGTTGGTAACTCCTCAGAGAGTGCCAGAACTGGGATGTGGATTTAAAAACATTTAAGTCCTGATGCTGATGGGGATGTATGTGGGAAATTCGGCCTCTAAAGGCAGCTTAAAGCTTTTTCTCCCCTGTCCCTGAGCAGTCGGCTCAGCTTGTGATGAGCAGGGACACCTCCCCTGGCAGCATCTCTCCTCCCTCACCCCCATGGCCTGTGCTCTGTCACCACCTTGCTGTCACCACCCCTCCTGCTGTTAATTCCTTGCTCTTGGATGAGGAGCTGGGACATCTCACCTCCTGGAGAGGTGCTGCAGAGCCATCTTGGCTTGAATACCCACTGTCTGGAAAGCATCCCCCTCCTGAATCCAGGTGGGGAATTTAGGGGAAGATTTGCTGTATTTGTGGAAGAACGGAGATGGATGTACATTGTTCCCATTCCCAGGCATGTGTACTTCTCTTGGCAGAGAGAAAATCACAGAACCCAGAATAGTTTGGGTTGGAAGGGACATTAAAGCACACCCAGTCCCACGCCCTGCCATGGGCAGAGACACCTCCCATCATCCCAGGCTGCTCCAAGCCCTGTCCAACCTGGCCTGGAACATTCCAGGGATTGGGCAGCCATAGCTTGGATGCTGATTTTTAAGTTGCATTTGATTTTCAATTCCAGTTGCTCCGTACCAGTGACCTGGCACCTTCTTGCTCCCTGCTCTGTGTTCTCTGCCAACTGCACAGCATTGCTTTGGCTTCTTGTAGCTTTTTGCCTAAAATCTTGGGAATTGAACCTGTTTTCCCAAGGATCCCTGTTAAACCACCCAGCAGTTGCAGCATCCTAATTGCATTGCAGTCAGCTTTTAATCCTGTTAGTGCGTGTCATGTTGCTCTTGTATCATTCTAATTTTTAATCAAAATGTCATGCGATACCAGGTTAAGTGTCTGCTGGAGTCTAAATCTATTAAATTGTCACCGTTGCCTTTAATAACCATTTTTTAAACTCATCAGAAGCTCAAACAGATTTGACAGGGTTCATTTTTCACCAATTTTGGTGCCTGTTCTCTGCTATCAGCGGACCCTTCCTTGGATCAGTGTCAGAGGCTGGGGTTTGCCCATGCAGACACTCATCCTTCTTATTTATTGGCAAAAGTCTGTTTTCCATCAGACTTTTGGAGCTTTCTCCTATAGAGGTTTAAAATGAGTTTCTGCATAACCCTGAAGTGCCCAAAATCCCTGTCCCAAAGAAATTCCAATTCAAATGCTTAAACCTGGACTTCGCCAAGAGTTTTGTCTTCCTGAATGCAAATATTTGAATCCTGCCATTGGATGCTGACTGGGAGATGGGTCCTTGCTCCACAGGGCAGCAGAACCTTAATTGGGTACTGACTGATAATTTCAGGTTTGGCCATCTTGAAATCCACAACTGAGTGTGAGAAAGGGAGGCAGAAAAGTGTTTATTAATATTTATTTTGCTGAAGCAGGTGCCAGTGTTTGGTTCTCCTGTCAGATGGAGCAGATACAAATCAGGCATGTGGCTTTTCCTCAAAAATCTGTGGGAAGGAGCTTCCCCCCCCCAGCTGGGGGCTTCCTGCCTACCCGAGCCTAATTTATGATAATTATTTTTAATATTGCTTTTATGTGGCAATATACTGTTTGAATTCCATAACAATGCAGCAGCAGATATGAAGTGTTTCCAGGCTGGCTCTGGGCTCCCTCAGGCAGCATTTATTAAAATCTCCTTTTGTCCATATTTCATGTTTATTGCTGCCATCTTTAATTAAGGGAGGTAAATATTGCCGAGGGGGGCTGAGAGGCCTTTTTAACATGAATAATCGGAAATGCACTTGGAGGTACAAGATGTTGTGGGAGGGGGAAGGAGCTCCAGGTTGCTACTGCTGCCTCTTCCCACTCTGGAATGGGGCAGCTGGGCAGGGAAAGGGTCTCTGCTCCCAGGGGCTGGTGATTGTTTAAAATTAACAATGAGGGAGGAATTGAACTTTGTTGGAATTGGATTTTTTACAGATTTCCTGCAGACTGGTTTGGGTGGGAAGGGACCTTAAAGCCCACCTTGTCCGGGGCAGGGGTACCTTCCACTGTCCCAGGGTGCTCCAAGCCCCATCCAGCCTGGTCTTGGACACTTCTCGGGATCCAGGGGCAGCCACAGCTTCTCTGGGTACCCTGTGCCACAGCCTCACACCCTCACAGCGAACAATTCCTTCCCAATATCCTGTATATTCCTGTCCTCTGGCAGTGGGAAGCCATTCCCTGTGTCCTGTCCCTCCATCACTTGACCAAAGTCCTTTTCCAGGTTTCCAGGGTCTCCCCAGAGCCTTCTCTGAACTTAATTCAGGTGTTCTCCCACTGGTTTGGCTGCTTCAGTGGGTAAAAATTCATAATCAACTACTGGCACAGCTGCTGGTCTGAGCTCTGCAGATCCCAGCCAGGAGAGGGTTTAATTCAGAAAAACATCCTCTGGGGAGGGCTCAGATGTCTCAGCTGTGAAGACATCCAGGATGGAGCCATGCTGGGAAGTTTCTGAGATACTCCTGCTTGCCTGTGCCCAAAGGAGAGGGGTTTCTTTGGTGTTTTCCCGTCGTTAGGGCTCCTGTTTCCCTCACATCCCTCACACTGTGGATGTGGAGCTGCTTGGTCAGAGCTGAGTCACTGCTCAGTCATTCCTCTCCTTCCCATCTCCTTGTGCTCCAGAGAAACTCAGCCCAGAGCCCTCCTGGGAGTCTTTGTGCTGGCTGAGGCCTGGGATAGGAGGATTTTTCCTCTCTGGCAGCTCAGCCGTGCTGGAGATGCTGTCTCACTTTTCCTTGTCCCTGGCAGAGTAGATGGAGTGGGGAGCACACCTGGTTTGGGACAGAGGAGCTGGGCTGGTGCTGGCACAGCAATCCTGGGGCTGGAGGGTCCCATGCAGCCAACACGGTGCCCTTTGGAGAGAAGCCAGAGGTTCTTTGGACTTGGTGACAGCTGGGATAGAGGAGCAGCTGGCAGCAGGAAGGCTGGAAAAAGGACATTTCTGCAGCATGAGGGACAGGGAGAGGGGCCTCTGCCCAGGGCAAATGGCTCCATCACCAGGGGGAAAGGAATGTTTCTAATGGAACTTCCATGGTGGCAGGGAGCCCAGCAGTGATGAGGGGCTGTGCTGACCCTGATGGTGCCCGAGCTGTCCTGGCAGTGCTGAGGGGCTGTGCTGACCCTGATGGTGCCCGAGCTGTCCTGGCAGTGATGAGGGGCTGTGCTGACCCTGATGGTGCCCGAGCTGTCCTGGCAGCACTCCTGACTCGCTGAGTAAAGGGAGACTTTTCCTCGGGGACTCATCTTCTGTCAGCCCTGAGATAATTCGATGTGATAGTGCAGGCGCAATGACTTCATTACTGTAATTATTTTTATTGCCTCTGCAGGCCTCTGTTTTAAAATAAACTCAGAAGCCAGAGCATTCAATTCCATCCCAGTACTGGGGGAAGGGTTGGACTCGATGCTCTTGGAGGGCTTTTCCAACATAAATGTTTGTATGATTCTAATATCTCCATCTCCTTTGTTTCATTGTACTTAAAGGCCTGAATGTTCAGTTATCCCCAGTGTCAGATTGACCCAGCTTTTCTTGCTCTTTCACCTCTCCTTGTTACTAGGTGGGCCCATATATTGCTGTACAGGTCACACCAGGGGTATTAAACTTGGGCTTTAGGGATGGGAAATGTTCCCTCAGAAGCTGGGACCCATTGTGACATTGGGACAATGGACAGTACTTGCAGATGGGACACTTCAGGCTTGTGACCCAGTCCTGGTTTCTCTTGACAAGGTAAAACCTCCTGGCAAGGTCCTGCTTCCAGTCCACCTCCAGCTGCCCATCCTGGCTCTCCAATGCTCATCCACTGCTGAGCCTGTTCACACCTTGCTGGGCTCCCACTTCATTCCAAAGGTTTTCTGTAGGGAATATTCAGTTCACAGACATCCAAACTGGCTCCTCAGAATGCGTGCCCTGTGGATGCAGGGATAGGGTGCTCTGGGGGGAAGAGAGCAGGAGAAGCTCTGTGCTCCTGGTGGAGCTGTGGTTGCCGGGTGTGCAGCATTCCCTGTTTGGATGCCCAGCCCGCATCAGCTTCAGTCACGCGGTCCAGCAGAGCCTCCTTCCATTAATCTGTGCCGTTCCCATCGGCTGATCCAGGCTCGGGGGGAGCTTACCAGGCCATCTGGGCTTGGAACAAATACTTTCCCCATCAACACGAGTAATCCTGTGCCGGACTCGTGTAATCAAGGTTTGCCGAGTCCACACCGGGCTGGGGGGGCTGTGTTCCCAAAGTGCTCCTGCTGGGAAGGGACAATCCCTGGAACAAGGGGCCAGTGAGGGTCAGTGGTCAGAGCCCTTGTCCTCCTCTGGGGTCATGGGGGCAGGGGATGCCAAGGTCCTGTGGGGTGGAGGGGCTCGGATGGCTGCCCCCTGTCCTGGGGAGGTGCAGCAAGGTCAGGAACTGCTGCTGTCAGTAGAGATCTGTCCTGAAACTCAGGTTGTGAACAAGCTCAGCTGCTTCTGGGCCCCTGGGAGAGCCCTGGGCCATGTTTCTGTGGATTATTTTTATCTCTAAATATGAAATTCTCTCTAAGCAGCATTTAAAGCAGTGCCCTGGCTGGGATGGCTGTCTGGGACACTGACACAGACATGGAATTCAGACAGTTTCTTTTCATGTCTCTGATTTTTTGCATTGACAGGAGTTGATTTTTAATAGTGATAAAGGAATTTGAACTTGCTGGGGTTTGTTTAATGAGCTGGCCAAGCTTGACAGGGCTGGTGGTGTGTCTGTCTGCAATTCCCACATTCTTTCCATGAGCAGAAATACCCCAACTGCTCCGGGCGGGGGGCTGCATTTTGGACCTCCCTGGAGCACTCCCAGGGATTGCCCTGTCATTCACTGAGGATTTTGGGACTGAGAATGGTTTAGATTTCAGTTTAAAATGAAAGTGAAGTGAGAGTTAAAACCCTTCTGTTTGCCCTCGGCTGTGCCTGCTGGCTGCACTTCCCTGGCTGTCCCTTGGCCCCCCTGCCTGCAGCAAGGACAGGTTTTGGGGTGAGCCACACCGGGCAGAGGCTCGGACTGCTGAGCCCTGGGATGTGCCCAGCCAGATTGGTGGGGCAGAGAATTAAAAATTTATTTTAATTTGAATATAAATGTGATGGGCAGCCGGCTGTGCCGATCAGGAAACAGCTGCTGCTGGAGCCTCCTGCTCTGCAGGCAGGGAATGGGCACAGGAGCCGTGTGCTGGTCCCCTGCCTCACCCACCACCCACACTGCAGACAGGGGTCGGAATGGGCTTCCTAGGCCTCCAGAGCACCTGGAACTGGTGGCTTTGCCCTCTGCAGGCCATGGGCGTGTTTTGCCACTGGAGGTTTATCCAACAGAGTGTGGCATTGCCCTTGGTTCCTCCTTGGCTTCAGCATCTGTGGCAGGGGATGGGTTTAGCAAGTGGTTATGGGGGCTCTGGTGAGTTCCCCTCCCTTGGGGACACTCCTGGTTCCTCTCTGACGTGTCTGTGGAGCCGCAGCCGCCCCTCCAGCGGCTCCTCTCCAGTCGTGGTGCTTTGTCAAACATGTTTCTGTGGAGTGGAGCTGAAACACTTTATTCTGTCGGGTTTGATATGGAAAGTAAACACGTTAACATCAAGGCAGCTTTCCAGCAGCATCTGGGATTTCGTTCCTGCTCTGCCGCCCTCGGAAGCCGCACGGGATTCGGCGTTGGGGGGGCTGTTCCCGGGGAATGGGATTGCTCAGAGTGATGAAAGCTCTGCCTGCGGGGTTGGATCACTTACTCACGGAGTATAGTGTGGGAAATGGCTTTGCTGATAGACATCCAGGCTGGGCTTGTGGGCTGCTCCCCTGCTCCTCCAGTTCACCACCAGAGAGGGGTGCAAGGAGTTCCAAGAGGCTCTTGTTCCCTTACCAGGCTTTTCCATGCCTTTCCCGTGCAGTGAGGGTGCATCACTGAGGGGGGAGGAAGGGGAAGCCCTGAGTGACCTGGGGCTGGATTCAGCCCTGCAGCTCCTGCTCAGCTGTGAGGGCTGGGGACAAGCCACAGTGCTGGGCTGGGGTGGAGCTTACATAGCCATCGGGGCTTGAAACAGCATCTTCCCACGGAACACAAGTGTCCTGGTGCCTGGCAGCAGGGGACAGTCCCCAGCCCTCCAGTGTCCCCTGCCAGGGACTGTGATGCAGCCAAGGCAGGGATGTGCCAGCGCTCAGGACAGAACACAGAAATAAGGTCATTCATTTCTGTTTGAAATAACCAACAAAGCAAGCAATCCTGCTTCTGGCTTTTTGTGGGTAGCTGGATCCTGCTGGACAGTATAGGAAATGGATGGAATCACAGTTTTCCTTTTGCTCCTGCAAGAATTCGTCATGGAGGATGGCACATCCTTCTTGCAGATGTTACTGCAGATCCTGCCTAAACCCCGAGCTTTGCCTGCCAAGCCCCTCGTGTGCTCCTGCGTGGTGTGAATGGATGGTCCCCAGCTGGGGGCTGAGCTGGGCTCAGCCATGGCCTTGTGCTGCCTGGGCACCCCTGGCTGAGGAGGGGAGGTGGGGGACGCCCTAGGGGTGGCACTGAGGGCAGCATTGCCTGCTCTGAATCAAAGGGCCTGAAGTTCCATGCTGTGTTCCCTGCAGAATCCCAGCACTGTGTCCCGTGGGTGTTTGCAAGGAGATGTCAGCCCACATCACCATCCCCCCAATCACGGCACCCGGAGAATGCTTTGTGCTCTCTCGGGTTAATCTGAAAAGGTCATGTGTGACACTGGCATGTGACTGGAAGGACAGAGGCCTTTTGGGGGCTTTTCTTTAAAAATAGAACAGCTGAGCAAAGCCCTGTCCCATTGCAGCCAGAATGGTCCTGCTGGCACGGGGGCACTGGTCCGTGGGCTCACTCCTCCTGGCACGCTGCCATCCGTGTGGCCAGGGCTGTCCATCCCTCGGGGGACTGTGGGTCCTGGGGCTGCAGGGAACAAGCAGGATGCAGGTTCAGCAGGATAGCATCTTGCAGACCCCAGTTTCTGCAGCTTATCCCCACGACAGAGCCACCAGCCCTCCCTGGGGACCAGAGGGGTGACGGGGACTGTGCAATCCCTTCCAGCCCAGACCATTCCAGGTTTCTGTGGGTCAGCAGCTACTGGCAGGGTGCTGCTTTCTTCCCAGCAAGGTCACCGGTCCTGGCCGTCTTCACAGGCTTTGACGTGCAGGGGAAGGCAGGGAGCGATAGAGAGGCACGGGAAAGGTCAGTGTACACTTCTCAGTGCTTTTGTTGGGTCCCAGGTGAAACCAGACATTTGCATTTAAATGAATATGTATTTTGAGACATTAAACCCAGCGGCAAACAAAGGCCTTGCTGAGATGACAAATGCATCGCTCCTCGTGCCTGTTCCCGATATCGCCAAAGCAGCCTTTAGAAATAAACCCACGTCAGCCAAAGCAGTTTTTCTTCCTTTCCTTTTCCCAAAACCACAGCCTGTTGTAAATACTCAGTGTGGACCTGAGCAGCTGAAACCTTAAATGAGAAAAGAACCGGTGGATTTGCAGGGTCTGTTATGTGCGGGAGAACGATCTCAGCACCGTTCTGCAGTTCCAGGCCAGCTTCTCTTTCAACCTAAGTCCTCATTAAGAGAGAAAAGTCTGCTTGGAAAAGGGGAGAAAACAAGTTGGCTCTGAGTCATCTGGGAAGCAGTGTGGGGCTTTTTGGCTTGTGCGTTGGAGGTTTTTTAATCTGGCTGCGAGGTGAGCCAGGACTCCCGTGGCCCCTCGATGGAGCGAGTGGGACTGTCACCAGGGTGGGACTGAGCCTGGCAGCCCTGGGGCTGTGATGCCACGAGCTGAGGGCAGCAGGAGCCCTCGTCAGCATCTTCTGCACTGAGTTGGAGCTGGGCTGGTGTCAGGGTGCTTTGGGCAACCAGGGGGATGGGAGGTGGCCTGTCACCTGTCACTGCTCCTGGCGGGAGCTCCAGGCTGTGGCAGAGCACATAGGGGCAGCAGGCAGGGTCCTGTACAGCCAGAGGGACTGGTATCGTCAAACACCAGTTCCAGGCTCTGCCGCAGTTCCAGGCTCCCATCTGAGTGTGCTTCTGTCTCAGACTTGTGATGAATAAAATACAGTCTCTCTGAAGTCGACACCCAGCTGCTCAACAAGCTTGTAGAGCGTTTAGTGCAGGAGCCAGGCTATGATCAGGCCTGCCTGCGCCCCCGCTCTCGCTCCTGGCCTGGGCTGGCAGCTGGGAACGCTCAGCTCCCGGCCGGGCGGAGGGGATCTGTGCCGGGCAGCCCCTGCCTGCTCCTCTGGGCCACGGGAAAGGGGGCTGGGGCTGGTGCCCCTTCCCTCAGAGAGCTCTTGCTTGCCATGGGGCAGCCTGTGTGCTGCAGGGACGTGGCCCTCAGTGCCTTGGAGGTGATGCTGGATGCAGATCCCCTTCCGAAAGGTCTCTCCACTTCCCTTTCCATATCCTGATGTTGTGCAGAAGCGCTTGGGTGAGTTTCCCGGCTGCCTTTGGCCAGGCTGCCGCGGTGGTGGCGATGGGGACGCGCTGGCAGCAGGAGATGGGCTGGGAATGTTTCCCTCTGCCCATCCCAATCGCCTGAACTGAGCTCGGGGAGCAAAGCATCCCTTCGGGGGAAAGAGGAGCAGGGGGCAACACAGCTCTTGCTGTGGGAGACAGATTTCTGGGCAGCGTCACTGGCTCTGGCTATAAAAAGCCAAGTCCTCGTTGTTAATATTCAGGGAGCAGTGCCACTTCTCCCAGGACAAAGATCTTGCCGTGGCTGGGCAAATCAGAGTTCATTATCATGTTAATCCGACTGATTGCAGTCTCCCAGAAGGATTCCACATATGGTCATTCTTGTAGCACAAATAAAAGCTGTTTTGCCTCACTCACGAGGCTCACGCTCCTCTCTCAGTGCATGATGGTTTATATTCTTGAGGTGCAATTCTGGGGGATGGAAGTATTAATTCTTTTTGAACCTGTTCTTGGTTTTGAGTCTGAATTGGGGTTTTGAATGTCTGCTTTGTGTTTGCAGTCAGGATTTTCCCTTATTTTTGTTGTTTTATTTTGGCTCTGGTTTTAAATCTGGAAGTGTGAGCTGAGCACCCCACACACTCCCCCACTCCATTCAGGAGCCTGCAGGGATCCACGTCTTTTCTAGGAAATAATTTAGGGGAAGTTGTAATCCTTGGCACGGATTCTGGTGGAGATATAGGGTGCAGGGTACCCCTCACATGAGATTTAAGCGACACTGCTGGCCCAGGGCTTCAGTCTAACAGCTCATACTGAATTATTCCAGTGTTTTTTGTAGTACAGAAACAAGAGTTTGGGGACACTAGTGGAGTACAAGCAAATTAAATGGCTCATTCCACCCTGCTGTCACCCTGGGATGCTCAACATCCCCTCCAGCCCCACCCCCAGGATGTGGCCCGGGGTGGTTGGTCCAGGGTGGCCGCGGGGACCCTGGGGTTGGTTTGGGGACATGTTTGGGGGAGCAGCAGTGTCCCACCCTCTGCCAGGACGAGGGAAGGGAGGGCTAAGGGAGAGCTGGACTGTGGCTTCATTGGGCATCAGTGCATACCTCACCCCTGTGCTTCTTCCAGCACCGCACTTCACTTTCATGAAAAGTAAATTTTTTATGAAGCATTTATAGTTTCTTTCTTCCCTCCCCTGAGCCCTGTGCTGCAGTTGGCTGCTGGAGGGAAGTGAGCAGCTCGGCAGGAGCGCTGCCAAGAGAGCCAGGGGTGCCTGCTGCTCTGGGTGCCAGGGGCACACACAGATTTATATTTTTGTTTGGTTTATTTTCTGTTTCCTCGGCTGTGTGTGCAGCAGCGCTGAGCACAGGCTGCAGGGCTCATTCCCGCACGGTCTGGAAGAGGATGCTGCTCCCACAGCGCGATTCCCCCAGAACCTTGCAAACCTCTGTCCCAAGGGGCCTCCCCAGCACCTCTTGGAGCTCTCCAGGGGTTACAGGGGTGGAAGGAGAAGGTGTGTGCCTGACCTGCCTTGCAGAGCACCCTGTGGTTGTCCTGTCTGCTGCAAGCAGCTTGTTGGTTTCAGAAGGTCTGACCCAGCTTTGCTGGAGTGGAAGATGCTGAACCAGGCTGGCAGCTCTGGGATCCCACGGGAATATGGAACTCAGGTCCACAGAACAGCTACCACCTTGCACAGGCCCTGGAGCTCCTGGACAGGTAGCAGGATCCCTGAGTACAAATGCAAAAGCTCAGGTGCAGCACGATTTGACACCAACCCCGTGGCATAGAATTGTTAAGGCTGGAAAATAACTCTGAGATCATCAAGGCTACGCTAACCCATGTCTCCAAGTGCCACATTTATAGTCCTTGAAACTGCCCCAAGGTTGGGGACTTTGCCCCTGCCCTGGGCAACTGTGCCAAGGTTGGAAGCCCTTTCCGCAAAGAAATTTCCCCTAATATCCAACCTGACCCTCCCCTGGCACAGCCTGAGGCTGTTCCCTCTCCTCCTGTTCCCTGGGAGCAGAGCCCGACCCCCCCCGGCTGTCCCCTCCTGTCAGGGAGTGGTGCAGAGCCACAAGATTCCCCCTGAGCCTCCTTCTCTCCAGGCTGAGCCCCTTTCCCAGCTCTCTCAGCCGCTCCTGGGGCTCCAGCCCCTTCCCCAGCTCCGTACCAAACCAGCTCTGGTTCCCACACGCTCCAGACAGCAGAACCTTTCTCGCACGCAGCAGGTAGGGCTGACTTCCTGACGAGACAGTATTCATTGTCATGATCTCTCTGAACATGTTTATTGGCCTCTAAACGATACATACCCGAGAGTCTTTTGCATGCTAATGGCAGGGGAGTGCCAAATTCAACAAGAGCCACATGGAGCCACTCCAGCCTGTGTGAATGAAAAAAGGGAGTTTGAGTTATTGGAAAAAACAATTTGGCTTTATGGAGAGAGATTTTCAGTGCCTCTCAATTATAGACTTATAAATTCTAAGTGTAATTCATAAAAGCTATGTGGTAGCAGAATGTGAGGTGACGTGTCATCAGTCACTGGGAGGGGAGGTCTGGATTGCTGGGGAGCTGTCAAGGCTTGAGGATATTCCACGCATCCTCCGTAGGTCTCTGTGCAGGATCCAGGCTGATGCAAGCCAGGAGCTTGTCCAGGACATGATCTGGAGGTGGGGATGTCCTGCTTGCACTGACGAATGTTGGGATGGGTGGAGGGGTGAGGGACCTGCTGTCCTGGGAGAGGTGGGGCACAGCAGAGAGAGGCCTTTCGCCCAGCCAGGGTCACTCCCAGCCCCTGGGACTGGTGCTGGGGAGGACAGGGAACAGCTGTGCAGCATCAGTCCCACCTGCCACCACCTCTGACAAAGGTGCAGGGACAAAGTGCCTCTCTGGGGAAGTGGGATGGGGCAGGACAGCATGCCTTTGCTCTCCTCTGTTCCTAGTGAGATCCTGCTCCTTGCTGGAAGATGCCAGAGCTGTGGCATTGTGCACGGAGAGCTGCAGTGCTGCGCTGGGTAAGCTAAGGGGAAAACACAGAGTAAGTTTTCCAAAGCCCTTGGAAGCTGTCAGGAAAACTCATCAAACAAGGAGATAAAACCTCCTCAGATGCTGCTGGGAGCCTGGCAAGTGCTCCGGGCACAAGTTCCTGATTATTAATGGATTTAAAATTGTGCCCAGCTGCTGTCCCACTGCAGACTTTCCTAAATGAGGACATCAGTGGCTGAAATTCCATGATGGAGAGCTGTGAAGAACCTTCTGCATATGCCAGCATGTCAAAGGTTTGAAAACCTGCAGAGGATTAAGACGGGAATCAATAATCTGGAGTTTAAGGCTCCGTGGGTCCCTTCATTAGGAACTTTCCTCCTCAAGAGCTTTATAAACTTCTGGATCAAACTGCCCAGATAAGTCTTGAAGACAGAAATTACTGTGTCAGCGAGGAGGAAGGATTAGAGATAACAGGGAATTAATACTGAAGTGCATATGCTATAAATATAACAGGATTACACTGGAGTTATGTAAAACCCCTTTTCCTTCCTCCAAGTCTCCTCGGGTGGGCAGGGCTCTGGTGGGCAGGTGTGCAATCTCCTGAAGTTCTGGCTTCACCTATGGCTCCCAGAGCATCTTTTCTTGTTATCTTAATAGGACAAAGGGGAATGGCTTCAAACTGACATTGTTAGTTTGAATATTGGGAAGGAATTGTTCTCTGTGAGGGGGGTGAGGCCCAGGTACAGGGCACCCAGAGAAGCTGTGGCTGCCCCTGGATCCCTGGAAGTGTCCAAGGCCAGGCTGGGCAGGGCTTGGAGCAGCCTGGGAGAGTGGGAGGTGTCGCTGCCCATGGCAGGGGTGGGATGAGCTGTTCTCTGAGGTCCCTTCCCATCCAACTCCACTCCCCTCAGTCCGGGATCTCAGGGCACCTCTCTCCTGCCCCACGTCACCAGGAGGTCTAGGCACCAGCCCAGGAGCAGAAGGCACAGCCCAGAGCCCTGTCCGGGCAGGGAGCATGTCCTATCCCTTGAGGACACCTCCCCTGCATTGGAGGGAGCCTCCATCCCTCCCTGGGGACCCTGGGGAGAGGGGTCAGTGCAGGAAGTACATCCCTTGAGAGGCCAGAGCACTCTGCTCCAGCTGTCCTCATGGATTTCTGGGCTACTTATTCCCTGCCTGGAAATTAATATTCTCAGGCCTATATTTGCCCATTTCCTCCTCATTTCAGAGCTTAACAGAGGCTCTGGCTCAGTGTGAGGGCTGAGAGCTGTCCGTCAGGAGGACTTGGACCTGCCTGCAGAGCCAACATTAACTTTGTCCGAGGGATGATAAATCCTGAACTCGTACAGCACAATGCCGAACTTGGAAAATGAAGCATTTAAAACCACAATATTGCAGTCAAATTGCTGGTGAAAATCTCTTCATGTTGGCAGTGGAGCTGGAGGGTCTTTGATCTCTCCCAGCTCAGATGTTGCTGCCAAAGAGACTTAAGCTTAAACTTCACTTTGTAAAATGGACTTTTTTTGACAGTTTCCTTTAAAAAAATAATCTCCTCCTAAGCTCAGGAAGCAGGGACGAGTGGGCAGCCCACAAGGAGATTTCCAACCCAAATAACGCAGGAAGGAGCCGCTTTCAGCTGCTTCTATTGCTTCTGTAAATCCTGGGCTTAATCCGCGCAGTGGCTGGGAGGAAACGTTGCATTTGAGCCCCAGAAGTGCAAATGCTGTGGTGGGAAAGGGGCTGGCTGTGCTCACCCTCCTCATGAAACTGGCTGGGCTGGACTGGTGGTGTCATGGAGGTGGCAGGTTTGGGTGGCAGCGGTGCTTGGGCCAGGGTGGGCAGTGAAGGCATTAACGTGGCTTTGGGTTTGGTGCTGTGCGGCACCTGACTGAGAAGCTGGAGTGAAACAACCCCGTCATAGCACGTGATAAATGTTTGAAAAATGGCTGTGCCCCCAATCTCTGCAGCCAAGACTTTGGGACAGAGCCGGGGCTCATCCTGCAGTGCAATGCTGTCCCTGCCCCAGTGAGTTCACAGCTCCAGGGTGGGACAGGGAGGCTCCTGCCTGAGCTGAGCCCTCTGTTCATTTTCAGATGAGCTGCTATTTTTAAATCTCTCTTTTTTTTCGTTTATTTTTCTATCTGTGGATGACCCTAATTTTGGCTGAGGAGCTTAGAAAAGCAAAGAATGCAAGGTTACTTTAATCCTCTCAAAGTTTAGAAGTCCCCCGGGACTCTGTGTTTGACAGTGCTGCAGGCGCCCATCGCCCCGCAGAGCCTTGGTTCTGTTTTGCAGCACGTCAGGCAAGGCTATTGCCTAAACTGCCAAATTTCAGCATTTTGCAGGTTCATCCTGTGGGCCTTCCCAGGGGCTGGTGCTCAGTGTGGTGAGCACTCCAGGGTCCTCTGCACTGGGAGGGGACTGGGATGCTGGACTGGCAGCACTGGGATGCAGGTCAAGGGCCAGGTGGGTCCCAGATGGTGTTTACTAAGCTCTCTTGAGAAGCTGAGGATGCTCAAGACCCCACATCCCTAGCACAGGGATTCCCATCACCTGCATCACACGGGTGTGTTTGCCACTGGAAAATCCCAGCAGGATCTCCCTGCGGCCAACAGAGCACTGCCCTGTTTCCCTCATATAAAGTGGATCATAAAACTCCCTGGAAGACCTCGTTCTCAAGGCCACTGGGAACCCAAGCAGGGCACAATAAATCTCAGGATAAAGCTGTTGCTCTCAGGTTAACACTCCTCAGGTACCTGGTGAAGGTACTGAGGGGCCAGACTGCTCCGGAGGGCTTTGCCAAGGAGCGAGTGGTGATGGATCCTGTCCCCAGCAATGTCCCCCTCAGCAGGGTGTGTCCCTCAGCCCCTCAGTCTGGCCAGGGCAGCAGGTAGCAACAGTGACATGTTCCTGGGGCTCAGTGGCCCTGGCAGGTCCCCAGGGGCTCCACATGTGCCACCCAGGGGTGCAGGGAGGGTGGCAGGGTGGGTGCTGGGATGCTGTGACCACTGCCACCAGGCAACGCACCCCTCCCAACCCCAAAGCAATCTGGTCCCACAGTCTGTCCCCATCCCACACACTGCCATCATGGGCTCAGCCAGTCTGCAGAGAAGAACTGGGGCACCAGGATGTGCTAGGGGCTCTGGACATCCCACGGAGGCTCCAGACATCCCACTGTGAGATCTGCTCCCAGTCACACCCAGTGCCCTTGGCCACAGCTGGGCGTGAGGGAGGCCACGGGAGCTGAGCTGGGGGTCAGAGCCTCACGGGTGCTGCCCTGCAGTGCGTCAGGGTGTTGCAGCTGAAAGCACAGCTCTGCAGGTTTGCAGCTGCCTGTGCCACGATGCAGCTCCTCCAGCAGCGGCACAGCCTCACTTGGCTCCCTCTGGAGCTGGGAATCAGGGGTGATGTGAACCAGAACATTTGGGGCGGTGTGTCAGGAGTCACCGGTGATCCCAGCTGTCCCCTGCAGCCCAGCCTGCTCCTGGAACACTCCATATCCTTCTCCACTGTGATTAATAGCAGTGACACAGCGCCCTATGGCAGCCAGATGTGTCTGGCATGGTGCTCGGCTCGGCTGCACTTCCTCAAGGGCTTGTAAGTTCTAAGTCAGAATCACTGAATCCCAGATTGGTTTGGGTGGGAAGGGACCTTAAATCTCCTCCCATTCCACCCCCTGCCAGGGCAGGGACACCTTCCACTGTCCCAGGGTGCTCCAAGCCCCGTCCAACCTGGCCTTGGACACTGCCAGGGATGGAGCTGCCACAGCTTCTCTGAGTGCCCTATGCCAGAGCCTCTCCACCCTCACACGGAAAAATTTCTTCCCAGTATCCCATCTAACTCTGCCCTCTGGCACTGGGAAGCCATTTCCCCTTCTCTGTCACTACAGTTCCTGATGAAGAGTCCCTCCCTGGCTTACTGTAGGCACCTTCAGATACTGGAAGTCCTTGGCAGGTGTTGGCACTTGGAGCAAGACCTCAGTGCCAGCCTGGCGCGTGGCATCCCAGCATGTGCCAGTGGCTGCCCACGGTCTCCCCATCAGCCTGAGCACCCCAGAAAGCTGACCTCAAAAACCTTCAGACAGACAGGAGTCTCGTTTTATAAGAACATATAAAGATCCAAACATGGAATATTTAAGCTGGTGTTATGCAATGGGAGCTCTTTTAAGTCGTGATTTGTAAAGGCAGTTCAGATAATTTCCTGAAAGACATTCTGCTAATGATTAATTTAGAATATGTTTAATTCAAGTTAGAGAGATCAAAGAGGGAGCATTTTCCCTGTAATCCCATCCGTGGTTTCACACTTTCACCAGATTCCAGGCACTGGCGGGGTGTGTGGTTTGTCCTTCCCTGCAATTCCTCTGCAAAAATTGCAGAGGAAAGCATCCTGCGGGCTCTGTGTTGGTTTGGGGCAGGGGAAGGGAGAGGAGACTCGAGCACATCCCTGTGAAATTTGCTCTGAGAAGTGTGGAGGGACAGGATGCTGGGGTGTGTGGAATCAGCCCCTCCCCTCCTGCAGCAGTGGCTCCGAGTGGGTCTGACAGTCCTTCGGCTCTAGCTGGGAATGATTTAGGAGTGTGTCTTGTTTATGCATTCTCTGTCATTAGTTGTTGTAACCTCTGTGTCTGTGCCAAGCTTCCCTTTAGCTCAGCCTGCAGAGTAACTTTTTGTGGAGGAAGAGAACAAACCTGGTGTGTATTACTGTTTTCTGTGAGGGAAGATATTCAGCCTTCCTAGTGCAGGTAACAATCGGGCTGGGAAGCTGATCCCGTGCCTGACAGGTGAACAGGGCTCGGGGTTTGTCTCACTGCTCCAAGGGAAAGTAACTTGTTCTGGCTCAGGAAAAGGGATCTGGGTTCAGGTATCGCCGTGCCCCTGTGCCCAGGCCAGGCAGTGCTGGTGGCGGTGACGGATGCTGGTCACAGAGCACTGTTTGCCATTAATAAAGCACGATCTAGGCCATGGCTTTGCATGTTCAGCACCTAAACCCATACTGTAGCCTGCGGGGAGCTCTGTTTGTTGACGGTGTCGGCTCTCCCAGGGTTTGGCAGGAGCGCTGCCCGCACAGCCCCAGCCCCTCTCCGGCTGTGCCGCGGCTGCAGAGGGGGGCCCATTTTCATGGCCTCCTCCTCCGGGACAGCAGCCCCGGACTCCGCTTCCCACCGAGCAGAGCTCCTGGAAAACCGGGCACTAGGGTGGGGAAGAGCGTGCTCAGCCGAGCTCCCCGGATCCTCTGCAGGGCCGGGCCAGCAGCTGCCGGCGCTGCGGGCAGGAGTGGGGCTGCTCTGCTAGGGTTTAGCAGCAGCTCCAAAATCCCAGTGCTTGCTCTAAGAAAGATGTGGAGGTGCTGAACTGTGTCTAGAGAAGAGTGACGGAGCTGGGCAAGGGTCTGGAGAAAAGGAGGCTCGGGGGGCCCATTTTCATGGCCTCCAACTCCCGACGGGGAGAGGCACCCCCAACCCAAGGGGGGTCGGGCTCTGCTCCCAGGGACCAAGGGACAGGATGAGAGGAAACGGCCTCAAGCTCTGCCAGGGGAGGATCAGGTTGGACATTGTGAAAACTTCTGCCCAGAAAGGGCTGTCCAGCCCTGGCACGGCTGCCCAGGGCAGGGGTGGAGTCCCCATCCCTGCAGGGATTTAAAGCCGCGTGGATGTGGCACTTGGGGACATGGATTAATGGTGTCCTTGGCAGTGCTGGGGGGCGGTTGGACTCGATGGTCTCTGAGGGCTTTTCCACACTCCGTTTCTGCGATTTACTTCGGCACGGGCCAGGAGCCAGGCTGCGAGCTCGGGCTCCTCCGGGAGCGCTCCAGGGCTCTCCCTGACTTCTCTGTGCAGTTGCTCCATCTCCCGGTGCCGCTGCAGAGCCGGGCGAGCAGGACGGGCAGGGTCACTGCTCCTGGGACCGGCACGGCCCCGGCACGGCCGGGTCTCCGCATAGCATCCCCTTGGTGCTGCCAGCCTGGGCCCCGAGGGCACGGCGTGTCAGCGGCTGCACCGCTGACGGTGTGAAACCCTCTTTATTTACAACACAAACACATTTCTCATGCGGCACCAAGCCCCAGGAACGGGTTAATGCCGTCCCGTGGGGTTCCCCCACTGCAGTCTGTGTCTGCAGAGGGAGTGTTTGATCAGATAATGCACTTATTTGATCAGATAACGCATGTGTTCCATGTATTTGTCAGGAAGCAATGTATTCACGGTGTTTGTGGGAAGGAAGGAGGCAGCGCGGGTGTCAGAGGCAGCCTTTGATCCGCGGAGATGCGCGAAGTGCAGCAGGAACCGGGCCCTGCCAAACACAGCAGCTCCTCAAGGATCCGGGGCTGCCGGCAGTGTGAATCACATGGGGATTCTGGCTGTGGGAGAACAGAAATGTTAAGAGTTAATGACTCAAACGATAGCGTTAATGACTCAAACGATGGGCCATTTGCAAAGCAGCAGGGGCTTTGCAACCCCCAGTCGAAGGGGAGGAGGAGGAGAGTTTTTGGGGCTGTGGTGGCCAAATCTCTATATAAGAGATTTATGAAAGAGAGATAAGAAACAGCCCAGGGGCAGAGGGGATGAGCACCAACAGCCGGGGCATTGACCACACAAACTGACCTTTTCTTAGCAACAAGCTGGGTTTGTAGACAGATAAGGAAAGAGGCCGATAAGAAGCACATCCTGTAAGTGGGATAATGCTTTTTATTAGGGCGATGTCCTCCCTTACACAGTTGGCTCAGGTGTGAAACTTGCCCCCGGGGAGGTATCGGGACATTCCCACATAGGCCTGGAGGTTTTCATCCCGTCTTATGGGGCGTAACTGACTCAACTGCCCCTCGGGTGGGATGAGAGATGGTTCCTGAGCTGAAAATGTCACACAGGAAAGTGTGTGGGGTTTGCACTGTCCTCGGTGTCACTTCACAAGCTTCAGACCCATCACACACACATCCCCCAAGCTCTGCCCCACCACCCCTCTCCTGTGCTGTCACTGAGTCTCCTTGTCCTGCAGAGAGATGCCAAGGGTCAGTACCTGTTTGACCTTCTCTGCCACCACCTGAACCTGCTGGAGAAGGATTACTTCGGCATCCGGTTTGTGGACCCCGACAAACAAAGGGTGAGAGAGAGCCCCTCCTGCCCGGGCTGGGGGAGTGGGGGTCAGGCTTGTTCTTGCAGCTGAGAAACAGAGTATGAGACAGAGATCTGGAATAAAATCATGTTTAGGCAGTGGTGAGGGGCTCTTCCCCAGCAGCTCTGCCCCGCCCTGCTGCTGGGCCAGGGGGCTCGGTGCCCCGACGGGGTCGTTCCTTTGCCCAGGGGACAGGCATTTACTCATGGCCCCCTGAGCACCCCGGGGATCAGCCAGGGAGGGGTCTGGGATCCACCCAGGCTCTGGCAGCAGCAGCCCCGGTTTCCCCGCTCCCTGGGTCCCCGGCGTTGGTCGGGATGTGTGCACCGGAGGGGCTCTCTCGGCTCTCGGGACCCTGCGCAGAGCTGAAGCATCCCGGAGTTTGCAGAGTGAGAGAACGTGATGCTGTTGCGAAGCGAGGAGCGAGATCCCCTGGCACCGGGTGTGCAGGACCATCTCTAGCACAGATTCACGTTTTAACACCGAGATTAGGCCATTTGACAGCTCTGTGCAAGGATCCAAACGTTTGAGTGTTGCCTCGGGCAATGGGGAGTGAGATGAGCGGGAGTGCGGGAGCCGGAGCCAGGCAGGACTTGGTCTGACCCAGCTCCCGCACGGATCTGGGTCCTGCTGATCCCAGGCAGCTGCAGCAGGGCCAGGGGATGGGGCACAGACCCACGGTCCCAGCAAGCTGGATTCCCACGCCCAGCCTGTGTGAGTGAGTCCTGCCACTTCCCTTGGGTCAAACAGGGCTGGTGCAGAACGAGCTCTGCCCAATGTTTGTTCATTAGGGCCCTGAGGCTGTGAGTAAGAATCAGTTTGGGCTCCCAGGCACAGCTATTGATAACAGCCTTATGTTGTGCTCCCCACTGATCAATTCAAGCCACAGAACAGCCAATTCCTGCTCCCCGGGTTCTTCTGCCACGGCTATAGCAGAGAGCAGCCGATGCTGAGCCAGGAGCTGGGTGTGGAGCTGCTCCCTCACTGGGAATGGGACAGGTCTGAGCCTCCTGCTCACCCCAGCTCCCTTCTAGGGGAACTCACTGACAGTCAGGCGGCTTTTCTCACCCAGAGCAGAACCCTCCTCTTCCTCATCCTCCCCACCTTATCAAGTCATGGCTGTCAGGTTTTAATTACTTTATTTTCCTTTCAGCATTGGCTGGAGTTTACCAAGTCGGTTGTGAAGCAGATGCGGGGTGAGTGTTGCAGGTGGTCTGGGCAGACTGTGTGCTCCTTCTATCTTAGATGTATTCCCATTTCCTCCAGCCTGTCCCCTCTGGGGTCAATTCCTAGCCCCTCTCCCAGGAACATGTTCCCCCAAAAGCTGTTCTGGTGGGTTGAGAGCAGGATTATCTCCCATCAGCCCCACAGCAGCCGCAGCTGGCACAGGGCACTAGCCTCTGTGGAGACCCAGACAGGATGATGGGGGTGAGGAAGTGAGATTTGGGAGTGGGAGGTGGGTTGGGTGGCGGGTAGATAGTGCCACTGGCACTTCCCCACAGCTTTGTCAGGGGCATTGCTCTTGCCATGGCCACTGCAGTGAGGGATGTGTCCATGGCTCTCTGCCCCCTCTTTACCAGAGGCAGTTTGGGGGCAGCAAGGCAGGCAAGTGAGACCCCAAGTAGGACCTGACTCGAGCAGGGTGGTTCAGGGATGAAGGGGACAAGCCCAGCCCTGTGGTGACACAGTGTTCCTGCTCTCCGCAGCCCAGCCTCCCTTCACCATGTGCTTCCGTGTCAAGTTTTACCCCACGGACCCTGCAGCACTGAAGGAGGAGATCACCAGGTGAGGACGGGCACCTGTGGGGGGTGACCAACTGGCCCTGGCAGCAGGGGCTTGGCTGAGGCAGGAGCACATGGACAAGCTTGTTTTGTAATTGAGAAATAGCAAGAGCCATTGGGATTTCCCAACCAGCCTGGAAGATTTGGGATTGTTCCTGCTGTGGGGGAAAAGCATGGGAATCCCCACCTGTGCTGAGCCAGCACCTGGAGCCACCATGCTTGGTGGGGAGCACAGGCTGAGGGTGCTGAGGCCCTGGCATAGAGTGCCCAGAGAAGCTGTGGCTGCCCCATGATCCCTGGAAGTGTCCAAGGCCAGGTTGGGCAGGGCTTGGAGCAGCCTGGGATAGTGGGAGGTGTCCCTGTCGTGGCAGGAGGTGGAACAGAACGGGCTTTAATGTCCTTTCCTGCCTGAACCATTCCTGGGTTCCATGGTTAAAGCCCCTGGCTTGGCATTTGTGTGCAATCAGTTCTAAACCCACAGACCAGGGCAGAGCCCTCCGAGCATGGCACCAGCTCTGTAACACAATCACTGCTGCTCAGACTCCTCCACTTCAGCATCAGCCATTGGTGCACTGCCCGAGCACGTCCCTCGCTCAGGGTGTCCTTATTGTGCTCGGTCTGTCGGGAAGGATTTGAGCATCTCCAGGTCCCTTGACATTCCCTGGAAGCAGCCAGCCGTGTCCCTCTGACGTAAGGAGCGCAGACACTCTGGGAGCGCTGGGTGAGGAACTGCGCTCCAGAACCTGACAGCGCCTCTCCTGAGTTTCTATCTTTAGGGGCTCTTCATGCCGCTCTTCCTGCCGGGAGGAAGGACACGAGGAGCCCACACAGAGCAATCACAGCAGCTTTGGAAAATGAGCTGTGGTTGTGGATCTCTGGCCCTGACCCTGCGTCAGCTCTGCCTGGGGCAGCTGGCCTGGAGCCTTCACTGAGGGATTCTGAGCTGGCACCTTCTGTACAGGGATATCTGAGAGCCCCCTCCAGGACCTCAAGGGGCCCTTTCCACAAGATCTGGAGAGGGACTTTGGACAAGAGTCTGCAGTGACAGGCCAAGGGGGAATGGCTTTCCACTGCCAGAGGGCAGGGTGAGATGGGATTTGGGGAAGAAATTCTTCTCTGTGAGGGTGGTGAGGCCCTGGCGCTAGAGCAACCTGGTCTAGTGTGTCCCTGCCCATGGCAGGAATACAGAGAAGAATTTCCTCCCAAAACCTTATCTAACTGCCTTCTTTCACCCCCCGCAGGTCCAGGCTGAGTCCCCTGTGCGGGTGAGCTGCCCCTGCTTGCTGCCCTTTGAGGTGTGCCTGCAGCTGCAGCCGGAACCCAGGTTTAAAATTCACTTTTCCCTGGACCGAGTCCAGTTTAATACCAGGATTTCTCTTTAATGTATTTTATCTGTGAAAATTAATAGTTTACCTCATCATAAACTTGGATTTGAGCAATGAAGCATGACTGAGGACTGCAGAGTGCAGTTATTTTAATTCATTTCTGAGTGCTCCATTTTGCTCCTTCACTCTATGACTTATGTTTTACCAGCTAAAGGTTTCCCCAAATGCCACATGACTAAGCCCAAAATGTTACTTAGGTTTAAGTTTATTGGAATATGTAATTCTTCCAAAATAGTTTGTCTTTTCGCTGGGCTCAGAGACAGGGATGGGGAGCACAGGAAGCAGCAGAGGAAGCAGCTCGCCCTGGATGATGCAGTGCTGGTCATAGTGAGCACGGAGGAGGGAAGTGAGTGCATATACCAAGACCTGGAAGGACACAGAAAGTTCGGGAAGAGAAAAATCACGTTATGGGGAAGCTGAACATACAGGGAAAATGCAGCAGTCACTGGTGGACTCTAGATAATGAGTCCCCCTTCAGAGCATCAGGCACCTCGGCTGGGCTGGGGTTTGCAGTTGTGTGAAGGAACACAATAAGTATCCAGGTTGATGGAGATCTCCACCAGCCCTTGGGTCATGTGCTGGCCCCAGAGCAGGCACAGTGTAGCTGGAACACCATGGACTGGAAAGGGGCTGGGATGTGTGGATCTGAGCTCCAGTCCTGGCCAGGATCAGCCCAGTGAGTGTCATGTTTGGTAAATGAGCTGCTGGAAGAGAGATGTCAGAGCAAGTGTCTAGTGGCAGATATTCCATGTCTAAATTGCCTGTTTGGGTAGTTTAAATTATACTTAATAAATGGACTCTCCTCCTGTCCCCAGATACTTAGTCTTCCTGCAGATCAAAAGGGATCTGTACCACGGGCGGCTCCTGTGCAAGACGTCGGATGCCGCGTTGCTGGCTGCCTACATCCTGCAGGGTAATGCTTTGTGACAGGAGAAATTCACTTTTCCTGCTGAGTTCTGGTTCCATTATTGCACTTACAGCAGGTCACTGCACCTGCAACACTGATGGCACCCACCAGTGCTGGGCTGGGGGAGGGTGAGGATGGGTGCTGCCTTCTCACCTGCAAGGCCACACCAGTGCTGGGGGCATGGTGTCCCCAAGAGCGGCACCTGGGCTCATCCAGTTCCTGCCGTTCTGCCTGTTTTCCTGCCTGTTCCTGCAGCTTGAGGAGTTAATAAATTTGGGACAGTGACCATCTGCTGCCAGGTGATTGCCACAAAAACAGCAAAATTAATTGGATGCGGTTAATGCCTGACAAATGATCCCTCCCAGTGGGAAGCACAGGGCGGTCAGAGCAGCGTTCCTGGGTGTGCTGAGTCCCGGCTGGATGCTGCCAGGATGGGGATGCATGCTGTGCTCTAGTTGTGCTGCTCTTCCCAACTGGATCTGTCTCCCCTCAGCTGAGATTGGGGACTATGACCCGGGGAAGCACCCAGAAGGCTACAGCTCCAAGTTCCAGTTCTTTCCCAAACACTCGGAGAAGCTGGAGAGGAAAATTGCGGAGATCCACAAGTCGGAGCTGAGGTACGAGAGCTGCAGGGGTTGGTGATGCTCGGAGCACTTTTATCTCTGTTTGGGATTTTCACTCATACCATGGGCTGAGCCCTCGCCCCTCATGTGTCACATCCAGCTGGGACCCTGCTGCCGCCTCAGCCGGCACAGCCCAGGGGATCTTCGGATGGGGACAGTGACAATGCCCCTCCTGCCATCACCCCTCTCCAGAGACATGAGGTGTAGAGACCATTAGCAATCCCCATTATCCCAGTGCCTCTGGAGCTGAGTCCTGAAGGGACTAAAGGTGCCCAGGGAGGGAAGTGGGTTTAACTTCCCAAAAACCCACCAGAGCTCTGTCCTTAAGTGCTGGGGGCTGCTGCCTTCTGATGCCAAACTCCCTTTCCTTCCCCCTCTATTAGATGCATGTGCTGCAAGTAGGGAATTCATCCCTAAATTTGGCAAATTTTAGACCCTTCCCAGTGCTGCCGGTTCAGCATGGGTCCTGTGGATGCAGCTGGCAGGAGAGGATGGGCTGGGCTTCAGTGCTGGGCTCCTGCTGATCCCGTAGAAGTCTAATGGGAATGTGCTGTGGCAGATGCTTCATCATTAACAGAATCACTGTAGTTGCCTTTCACCTTCCTGTCTTCCATAGAATATTCTTTTTTCCCGGTTTTTCCCTCCTGCAGCGGGCAGACACCAGCTACTTCAGAGTTGAATTTTCTCAGGAAAGCCCAGACTCTGGAGACCTATGGGGTTGACCCACACCCATGCAAGGTAAAACAGTGGCTAAACTGGTTCCTTAGGCTGTTGCTGGGGTTGGATTCCTCTCTTTGGCCAGTGATGATTCAGAGAGGTGCTAGAGGATGTCCCAAGTGCATTTGTCACCTGCCAGTGGCTCTGGAGCTGTGGTCAGGGGGATGTGCTGAGGCCATCAGCCTTTTCCAACCTTGGCCCCATCCTTGGGCAGTGCAAGTGCACAGAGAGGAGCAGGGAGGGCGAGTGCTCTGAAACCGTTCCAGGGGTTCAGGGAAGGTGTAGGAAAGCATTTTCAGTGCAGACAGCTGGGCCAGGGTGGTCGATCCTCTCCTGCAGAAGAGGCAAGAACAAGGTCAGTGATGTGGCTGAGAAGCCACCAGGTATTAATCTGTCTGGGACAGTCCATTCGTCTGCCCTGCCCATCCCATAATCCAGTTTGCTGCTGGAAATGCTCTTTATTGACTGAGAATGTCACTGCATGTGTCTCTCTGGTCCCTGGTAATCCCATCACATGCAGATGGATGTGGGATACAAAGCAGACAGAAAATTCTCCTCTCAGGCAGTGCCCATGCTGCGGTTTTTTCCTGGGGCTTTTCACTGAACTGTGCCACATAAACACACAGTTGCAGTAAATTGGGGGGGTTCCCTGTTTATGGGCAATTTCTGAGTACTCAAGAGGTTGCTTTGCTCTGAATTTCCTCTAAACTAGTGGTCTTGCTAGCAGCCACCCATTTGTGATCTTTGCTGCTAGAGTCAGGTAATTGCCTTCCTTTAACTCCAAGAACCTTTTGAACATATTTAAGTTACACTGATTAATGTTCTTATAACAGCTAAGAACAAACCTACATAGACTTGTAGGTCTATCAGCAGAATTGTGCCTAATTCATCAAGAGCTGCTGTTAATATGATTAAAGGATCAAGAAACCAAAGTTAAATGAAGCTGATTCTTTTCTCTCTTCTCCAGTGGATTGTGGCAAGGTTTGAATGAGAGGTTGTTTCCTCTCACCAGCCCGTGGTGTACCTTGACTCAATCCAGTCTGAAGTTTTCATGGTACTCTCATAGTAATTTTCTCCCCAAAAAACAAAGAGAAAGATCTTCCTTTCTTAAGCAGGGTTCACCTGAGTCCTGGGCTGCTCTTGGTACTTGTTTCATATGTAAATCCCTGTAGGAATGTGTGTGTCTGTGTGTGTGAGAATAGCAGAGGTCCCTCTATTTCACGTGATGGACAGAACTTTTGGCCTGGCCAAGGAGAGCCATGGAATGGTTTGGGTTGGAAAAGCCCTCAAAGACCATCAAATCCAACCATTCCCCAGCACTGCCAAAGCCACCACTAACTATATCCCTGAGTCCCACATCCACACATTTTTTTGAGCCCATGTGGAGTTCTGTGCCCCATTTAGCACCCCCAGCCCCTCCCAATCCTCTGCACCTCCAGGAGGATACATCCTTCTGCCGAGACTCTGCTTCCTTTCCTGGAGGTTTTCCCAGATTTGGGAAAGAGCCAAAGCGCGTTGGGCAGCCCCAGGCCTGAGCTGTGGCTGGTTTGTGCACAGATACACAGGAATGTCCCTCCTGTGCCAGCCAGGGCTGTGGAGACCCCAGGGGATGAGTTTGGGCTTCCGCCCTTGCCATGTGCAGGTGTTGGGTTGAGGGTCAGCACTCTCTGCCTTTGGCCGTTCAGCCTTGACAGCTGAGATGGACTTTTGTTCTGAGCATCCCTCAAAGGCCCTCTGGGTATCTGCTGACCAAAAAAAACCCCAGGATGAATCCAGCCATTAGTGCTGACCCAGAGCTGTTTCTTGTTTTCACAATTCAGCCTGTCCCTGGTTTTCCCTGAGTGCAGTGCGGTCACCAATCCCTGCCCTGGAGCCAAGTCCTTGGGATTGGGTTAAAGTGCTGACACTAATTAGTGGGTTTGGACTGGCTCAGTGCCGCCCAGGGCACCAGCTGGGCAGGGCTCCAAGGAAGGGAAGTACAGCTGGGGGTTATCGTGTTCTGGGTTAATTTCTATATATAATATATATCTATTTAGGGCTTGGACGTCAGTGATCCTTGTGGGTCCCTTCCAACTCAGGATATTCTATGATTCTCTGATAATACAATAAATAACCATATTAAACTATATATATTATAGTAATTATATATACTAAATAAGCAGTGTATGTCTATATAATAACTATATATAGTTACACGGAGTAGTATGGTTACAATATATACTATATAAATATACATTCATTGCACCAATTATAACATGGTATTAAATTAATAGCATAAATTCTATATATGTCAATATGACATTTAATATAGCTGATAACAGATAACTGTAGCGTCCTGCTGGCAGCCCTGGCACACAGGGTGGTGCAGCACCCTAGCTGTGGGGCTGAGGGGGTGGGTGCTGTCCCAGCTGTGCTGAGGGGCAGCAGCTGCTCGAGCCCTCGCTGTTGCCTTGCAGGATGTGTCCGGGAATGCAGCGTTCCTGGCCTTCACTCCCTTCGGCTTCGTCGTTCTGCAGGGAAACAAGAGAGTTCACTTCATCAAGTGGTGAGTTCCCACCATGGGTTCCCATCGCTATGTGGGTACCCCTGGGGTGTCTGGGGGTGTACAGGTATGGGGGCACTGGGCAGGGCTCAGTGCACCCAGAGCTCTGCTGCCCCAGGCTCATTATTCTCTACATTTGTCCCCATTAAATTTCATCGTCCCCTTGTCGGCCGCATCCCAAATCCCCCCAGCCACTGTGAGCCTTTCTCAGCTGTTCCTGGATCACTGCAGGATGTCCACTTCTGGCCTGTGTGTCCCTGGCAGCTAGCACTGCCATCGGCCAGTGTCCATGGGACAAGGCCCTGCTGACCCTCAGCTTCACTCCAGGTTGTCCCCCATTCCAGCTACGGGTCTCTGAGCCAGGGCTGCTCTCACTACCCTGTGGCACCTCCTGGGATGGAAAACAGGGTCTGGAAGCTGCCCTGCTGCCATTCCAGCTACTGGCTCTGACCAGCACAATGCTAGGAGCTGGCTGGGCTGGATGGGCTCCGGTCTGCGGCGAGCTCTGCACAGCTCCCACCTGCCTGTCCTTGTCCCTCCAGGAACGAGGTGACCAAGATGAAATTTGAAGGGAAGACTTTCTATCTGTACGTAAGTCAGAAGGAGGTGAGTGCTTCCCCTTCCTGTGGGACTTCCTGGGCACAATGTGGTCATTCCTTCAGTGGGTTCTCCAGGAACGTGGCAGCAGCATCACATGGGGACAGTGGCAGCACTTGCAGCTCCGTGGCAGTGCTGGGGTCACCTCCCTGCTCCTGCTGGTGATCTGGGCATTGGGACCTACAGCGCCCCTTAGCCCCAGGCCAGGCCACAGCGGGGCCTCTGCCAGGACCCCCCATAGCTCCTGGCCATGCCTTCCCTCGGGGTTATTCCCAAGGTGCTTATTCATTGCCATCATCCCTCAAAGTTGGCCAGAACACCTCTGGCTGGAGTTGGCTCCCACAGGAGCCATCAGCAGGAAATTTTAAAAAAACCTGTGTTTCAGGCTGTTCCCAAATGCTGGGAGCAGAGTGGGAGGTATGGGTACTGGAGCACATCTGCCCATCCCTCATGCCAGGTGCTGCACCAGGCTGATCTCTGCATCCCAAATGGCTCCAGAGCAGGATCTGTCCAAGCCAGTGCCACTCTCCAGCTCTGTCTACTCCATTCTTTGTCTATGGGATGAGCACAACTCCCTGTTCTCCCCCTCGACTCCCTGTTTTTCTCCCTTAGGAGAAGAAAATTGTTCTCACCTATTTTGCCCCGACACCAGAAGCCTGCAAACACCTCTGGAAGTGTGGGATCGAGAACCAGGCTTTCTACAAGTAAGTGCTAGTTTGTGGGGTGTCCTGCAGCCCCCATGGGTTGGTGCCCACCTGTGGGCTCCATCCAGGCACTGGAGTCCGTCACTGGCCATGTGGCACCTCGTCCCAGTGGCCCTGGTAGAGCCACCAGCTGCCAAAAGCACCAATGCCCCTGGATGGGAGTCTCTGCCCTGCAGGGTCCCTCCTTTTCCAGCCCCTCTGTGCCCACCCCTCCTCAGCAAACTTCCATCAGGAAATTATAACCAATTTTTTGGGATGAAGCCTGGAATGCCAAGCAGCACCATCCTGTTCTTGCCATACTTAACCTACCCTGCTTTGTGGTTCATAATGAGTTTTATTTTAATCAGCAAGCTGCGAGACAGAGCATGCGATGCATTCCCACTGGGAATTCTGCAATCAGCAGCTGCAATCAGCAGGTTTCACTCCTCATTACATGAACATGAAATGAAATTGCAATATTGCTTTACAAATCTCTCTGTGATTAATTGTGGCAGTGAATCACTGCTGGGTTGTGCACCCGGCGGGTGGACCGTGGGCTGGGCTGAGGTGCTGCTGGGCTGAGGTGCTGCTGGGCTGAGGTGCTGCTGGGCACTCCTGGGCTGAGGGATCAGCTCCTGTACGATGGAGGAGATGGAATGGTCCCTCTGGGCAGCTTCACCCATCCTGGCGAGTGCCCACCTGCCCAGGAGGGCTCAAGTCTGTTACCCTGCAGTTCCCAGGCCATGGTGGGCTTTCAGTCCCTGGAGAGCGTCAGTTCCTGCAGGTGGGTGTCCCTGCTGGCCCTGGGTCCCAGCAGGAGCTGCGGCCTGAGCTGCCTCCAGACTCCTTGGTAATGGGCCCTTCCCGGACACGCTCCTGCTGCCGGCAGGGATGAGCTGTGCTGACAGAGATGGCTGCGGGTGCTCGTGTCCCGCCGGCCAGTGCCACCCACCACTGCCAGCAGTGGGGTCATTCCTGATGACATTCCACATCGCCAGGGCTCTGGTTCTGTCACCTGGCCTCACTGCTGTTGACTCCCAGTGCTTGGCCAGCAGTGCGGGACTCTCACACCGCTCCTGGTGCTGTTGCAGGTTGGAGAAGTCGAGCCAGGTGCGGACAGTGTCCAGCAGCAACCTGTTCTTCAAGGGCAGCCGGTTCCGATACAGGTAAGTACTGACAGCAGGAGCAGCTGCTGGGTGTATTATTGGGTGGTCCTTTGGAGGCACTTTGGGAAGCAGCTTGGGGCTGAGGCAGCCCGGGGACATCTCAGGGTCTTCCAGAGATCCCCCCATTGCAGCGCTGACTGCCACCAGGCTACTTCTGCCCCTGTCTCCATGTCACAGATGTCCCCCAATCCCCAGCCTCACAGGAGAAGTTTTGGAGGGACAGGATTGGAGGATGGGAGAGGATGGGATTTGGGGGTTGAGAACAAGGTGTGAAACAAATCACCACTATCCCCAAACTCCTGCACTGAGTTGCTGGAGTGAGAGCCTGGACCTGGGACCTGTGTCTGCAGGATGAGACACCCCAGTGTGTCCCCAGCATGGAGGTGCACAGTGCTGGCACCCTCCTCGCTGACATAGGACAACCTGTGTCATCCTGTGTCGTGTCCATCTCAGCTGAGAGGATGTGACCCCCTGGTGTTCAGCATCCCACGCCGGAAGAAGCAGCAAAATATGGTGGCAGAGGTGTCAGCCCAGCTTTCCCGAGCTTCTCCATCGCCCCCATTCCCAACAAACATTTCTGCTTTTCCCTGGAGCTGCGGGGAGAGGCCCCTGGAGAGCTGTGTGGGGAGGGGCCAGGCTGTGCAGTGTGCGACCACTTGGCTACCAGAGTTGTGCTCTTGTCCTCACCTCTGCTGGTCTTGACCCACCTGCAGCGGCCGCGTCGCCAAGGAGGTGATGGAGTCCAGCGCCAAGATCAAGAGGGAGCCCCCCGAGATTCACCGGTAAGAGCTCAGCAGCAGCTCCCAGGGGTGGGTGCCCAGGGTGGGAGTATGGCCAGAGCACTGCCGTGTGCCCGGGGTGCTGGCTCTGTCCTGGCTCTGATCCTGTCCCCGCTCCTGTCCCTAGGGCCGGGCTGGTGCCGAGCCGGAGCTGCCCATCCATCACGCACGGTCCCCGGCTGAGCAGCGTGCCCCGCACCCGGCGGAGAGCTGTCCACATCTCCATCATGGAAGGTAGGACATGGGGCAGCACTGCCAGACACGCTGGGGCGCGGGAGAGGGGACACACACACCTGTGCACATAACACAGACAGCGGCACACAGACACATGCACACAGGTAGTGGTACACAGACACTGGTACACAGACAGACACACACACACACACGTACACAGAGGGACACACAGATGTGCACACAGACAGACACACACAGACATGTACGCACAGACATAGGTACACAGACACACGCATAGACATGGCCACAAACACGTGTACACAGACACACAGACATGGGCACAAAGACATGTACACAGACACAAACACATGTACGCAGACACACAGACATGGGCACACAGACACAGGGACACAGAGACACACGTACACACAGACACACATGTAAACACGGACATTTACACACACGTGAGCACACAGACACTTGCATGTACACACACAGACATGCACACAGAAACACACATGTACATACACACACACGTGCACACAGACACACACACACAGGCACACAGGTGCACGCATGTCCAGCTGAGGCTGCAGCCCCAGTGGCTCATCCTCAGAAAGGCTGGTGTTTCACCAGACTGGAGAAGGGTGGCTGCTTCTCCCCATCCTGGGGCTGTGTCAGAGGAGGATGCCCTGGGAAGAAGGTCTGGCAAAAGGAAAAACACTGGGAGCAGCTGTGGAGCTGCCTAATGGGGCTGGGGACATGCTGGGGGCTGTGCTTGTGCTGCTGGTGGTGGCTTTTTTACCTGCTGGTGACAGCAGCATCTGACTCCCAGTGACATGGCTGTTCCCTGCTCCTGGATGGGCTGCGGGGCCAACCCTGCACCAGCACAACCACTCCAATCCTGGTCCTGGTCCCAGAATTCAGGCAGGGACGGGGACTGCCTGCCCTAAGGGGCGGGATTTAATTCCACCAAGGGATCCCAGGGTTGGTATCTGTGCCAGTTTTGGGGATGGAAGCAGACAGGGTCACCTCTGCCACCCAGTTACATGTGACAGTCTCTCCCCACATGCTGTTGTGAAGCAGCCAGAGCACTAAATCACCTCCTACCATAAATCACCCTGAGCTGGTACCACCCCTTTGCTTTTCCTCACTCTCACTTCAGCTTGGTCCCGTGGGAATGCAGGTGCCCAAAATAGTGCTGATCCCAGGGCCAGCAGCAGTGCCACTTGCAGAGCTCTCCCCACACTCCTTGTGTCCCTGTGCCACGGGCCACCATGGTGAAGTGCCTCGTAAGGATTAAAACCAGGGTCAGCGTCCACCTGTGGCTCATCAACCACTGCTGTCGGGAAGTGCGGGTCCGGGTGCTGGCCCTGGGGCCACGGCTGCTGTCCCGGGCCCTGGGGATTCTGCCACTTCTCCCGGCTGTCCCCAACCTTGGTGCTCCGTATGGCCATGGGGACCCACCTGAGCCAGGTAACGCTGCGCCGCGGGGTCTGGGCTCTTCTGAAGCGTCCATGGGGATCCCCATGGACTGTGGTCCCTGTAGTCAGCTGCTGACCACAGCCCCGGGAGCAGGTGAAATGCAGGGATGTGGGATGCAGGATATGTGTGGCAGGGAGTGGGCTGGGGTTTCCAAGGCTGGCTGGACTCCAGGTTGTTATTACCACAAAGCAGCTCTGGTGGTGGGGCTGGACTCAGATTTCCCAGGATTTTCTAGCTTCTGATGGAAGCAGATGGCAGGAGGGTTTGGGTCAGGGGGACCAGCACTGCTCTCACTGTGGTGATGAGCAGGGGAACCCTCTCAGTGGGTGTCCTCCATGTCGAGGATGCAGTGGGTGCCACGGGGAATGTTCCCACGAGAGGGGAGAGCACAGAGCTGGCAGGGTGAGAGTGCGTTCCCTCCTCACTGCCCGGGAGCCCTGGCGCACTCACACTACACCAGGCTGAGCTGGAGGCATCCAGGCAGTGTTCACAAATGAGAGGCTGCAAATCCCTGGGAATGCAGCCGGATGAGCTCCCGGTGCTGCCCTTCACCCTTTGGCAGCGCAGGGCCAGGGCACGTGCTGACAACACGTCAAGGTGCTTTGGTGCACTGTGCTTCTCCAGCAGCAGCAGGTCCAGCCCTGTCCCTCTCCAACCGCCTGCAGGATGGCCCTGGGGACCAGCTTGTCCCCACTATGACCTTCAATCATCCTCCCTGGAGCTGGGGCCACTGCAATGGCAGAGTTCCTATCCCCCCCCGGCTGCCAGAACTATGTAAAACAAGTCCCATATGTGTGTGGTTTCTTGGAATTTGGGGATTTGGATGATTTTGGAGGAGATGTTGATAGGGACAGGAGTTCCTTGGCGCAAAGGACCAAAGCTCAGCCCAGTACGGGACTGGGAGCTGGCACAGGGGGCTGGCACACAACTCCTCCCATGGCTCCTGCTCCTGTGTGAGTGATGTAGAACACTTTGGTTTGTGGTGAACTCAGAGCAGCCTGTGCTGCAGAGGTCTCCTGCACACAAGATCGGGACATCTTGCCCCTTGTGATGGGGGACACACACCCCGCGCCAGACCAGCACAACCCTCTCTTCATACACCTCCCACCCTGGGTTCTCACCCATCCCTTATCCCTCCCCCCTGGCCACGATGGCTGCGCTCCCCAGCTCATTCCTGCCTGTGTCGCCGTGTCCCGGGCAGCTGCCCGTGGTGCCGCGGTGCTACGGCGGGCCTTGCCAGCGGCACAGGGGCCCCAAGCACTGTGGGCAGCTGCCAGGGGGACTGTCACCGTCACCTCAGGGCAGCTACAGCCCGCGGGTGCGTGTGATCGACTGCGGATGAGCTCGGACCCTGCCGTGGTCCCGGCTGGCAGCCGGCGGTGACGGTGACAAGCCAGACGGGTGTCGAAGTGTCACCGCCGCAGTCACGAGTGGCGTTGAAGAGGCTGCAGGTCCCGAAGGACCAACAACAACAACCAGCAACCCAGGGCAGCCTTGTCCTGTCCCCGCGGGGGACACCGGGGTCGGGCAGTGCGGGAAGCTCCTGGCTATGGAGAGGGAACTCCCTGCACCCCGCTGAGCATCCCCCTTGCCCCTCCCCTGTCTCCCCAGGCCTGGAGTCCCTCCGTGACAGCGCCCACTCGACCCCGGTGCGCTCGGCCTCCCACGGCGACGCCTTCGCGGGCCCCGGCCGGAGCGGCCGCGCCGAGAGCAGCGAGCGGGTGGCCGTGATCGCCGACGAGAGCTACAGCCCCGCGGACAGCGTGCTGCCCACGCCCGTGGCCGAGCACAGCCTGGAGCTGATGCTGCTGTCGCGCCAGGCCAACGGGGCCCCGTGCAGCATCGAGGAGGAGAAAGAGTCGGAGGCAGGCACGCCGGCGGCGGAGGCGGAGGGCGAGCTGCGGGCGCTGTGCCCGGGCGCAGGCGGCCTGGGGCCGGCACAGGCCCAACAGGTGAATAAGTTTGTTTTAAGTGTCCTCCGTTTGCTCCTTGTGACAGTTGGACTCCTCTTTGTTTTGCTCCTCCTCCTGATCGTCCTTACCGAGTCCGACCTTGACACTGCCTTTTTCCGTGATATCCGCCAGACCCCAGAGTTCGAGCAGTTCCATTACCAATACTTTTGTCCCCTCAGGCGATGGTTTGCCTGCAAGCTCCGCGCCGTGGTAAACCTGCTCATTGACACCTGAAGGCAGGAGTCACCACGGGGGCCTGGACCTGCCGCCGTCCCCGCGCGGGACCCGCCGGGGCACTCACTAACCCTCCCCTCCCGACCCAGAGCCCGGCCGGCCGAGGAGGCGGCTTTCCGGGAGGAAGAGGAGGGTGGGCGCAGCCCCCGGAGCCCCCTCCTCCCCGTGCCCAGCCGCGCTGCTCCCACCCCCGGAGCCCGCACAACACCTCCCGTCCCGATCTCACGCGCACGACTTGGGAAGCACCGAGCAGAGGGGAAGTCATTGCTCTGCCACCCCCGCGCCCGCGCCGCAGCCGGGGCTGGCGGGGCCGTTCCGCAGGAGCTTTAGCAATGGTGCTACTGAGGTTTAATTTAACACTCGTGTACTGTTACGGTATTAAATCCGCACTGTGCCCGTCACCACCGCCCTCCACGAACCGCTTGGCAGAGCCCTCCCTGCTCACCGGAGCCTCCTACGAGGTGACACAGCCACGACGCTCTCGGGGACGCCCCGGTGCCCCCCCCCCTCCCCACAGCGCAGCGATCCGGAGCCCTTGCCCTGCTGTGGACTCGGCCCTACGCCACTTTTTTAAGCCTTGAAGCATCGGTGCTCCCGAGGGCAGGGGAGCATGGAAGCCAGGGGACGGCGGGCACGTGTGGCCAAACCTGGCATGGAGCTGTAGTGACCGTGTCAGATTTATTGGGATGACCTTTACCCTCCGCCTGTTATACCCGTTTTGTAAAAAAGAACAAGCAAAAAGAACAAAAAACAAAAAAAAAAAAAAAAAAAGAGAGACACTTCAAGGTCTATTTTAACAAGGAAATGCTATTTTGTTATCAAATCTAATCCAGTCTTTTTTTACTTTATGGATGGGGTGACCGTGGGTGCCGGTACCAAGCGGTTCCCAGTGAGCAGTGGTTTAAGAGTAAACGCCGGGAGCCCAACACCAACCGAGCCCTGCTGGGTTTGGTACAGAGAAGGAGCTCTGGTTTTGGGACTCTTCCCAAGAGGACACAAGTTCAGAAGCGCAAGTGACACTGAAGAAGCCAACGGACACCTTTAGCCCAGACCGATGTTAAGTGCAAGTCAATAAACCCAACCCATCGTGCTGGTGACGACCCCCGGGACTGTTGGTCACCAGGAGCAGCAGCCCATCCACAGGGAGCAATAACAGCCAGTTCTGGTTAGGTTTGGGTGAGAAGTTGGACATATCAGCAAAAAAAAAAAAAAAAAAAAAAAAAAAAAAAAACATTTGAGCAAGTTTAATTTCATCTCAGGGAGAGATTTTGCCGTAAGCTTGGGCCATAACTGCAGTTTTACAAAGCCTGATGTCCGTGTTGTCTTTGAGCATCCACCACCCACCGCCGGGCAGGGCAGCGACACTGGGCCAGATGGGCTCCTTGTCACTGCAATAAGGGCAGAGGTCCCGTTGGGGGGTACAGCCCCCCTGCCCCGGTCATGGCCACGGCCGCCCGCTCACAGCACGAGGCCCGAGGAGGGAGTGGGGTCCAGCCCTGGCTCCAGAGCAAGGCAGGAACCCTCCAGGAAGGCTCCAAGAGCCCTCCGGGAAGGCTTCAGGAGGCGGAGGAGCGATTTTTTTTACATGATAATCCTGTTTTATGCAACATAGCAAAATTAACTCTTAGTGTAGTGTTCCTACCTCAGCCCATAGCGCTGATGTTTCTATGCAGTTGTGCTCATCCCGACGCTGACATTTTTTACCCCTGGGTTAACGCTGCAGTGTCATCCTTCCTCCTCCTCCTCCTCCTCCTCTCCTCACTGCAATGTTCTGTGTGACGTGTGACAGCACAGCTCCATCCCACGCTCCGTCCTTTTCGGACACACCCTCCGAACCCCCACCTGGGACCTTCCACCTTGGCTTTCCTCGGATAATGCTCTGTGCCAGCCCCAGGTCACCTCTGCTGTTGTCACCCAGCGTTTTACTGCAAAACCACGAGAATTGGTGATTTTCCGTTGTACGTTTTTCCCGTCTGCCCCAGATCCTGTCGTGTGTTTCAGGCCCTGTTAGTTTTACCCGTCTTTCTATCAAAATGTTGTTTCCATAGGTTCTGATATCAGAAATCCATGAATCTTGTCCTAGCATACTGCATCTTTCAGCAGTAGACAGTAAAATACCTGAAAATGTGAATTTCTTAGTTTTCATAAAGAAAACCTAGAGATTAACCTTTCATGTGCCAAATACTGTAAGTTACATCTTTTTTTCCTTCAAAATGTACCTTTTTCTACATATCCAATACCTTAGTTAGCATAAAATCATTGGTGCCATGAAAAGTATTTTTAAATTGAAATAAATATTTAAATATCATGAAAAGCAGAGTTGGGATGAGCTTTGTTCAGTGGTTCCAATATTTCTTTACTCAAGTGAAAACAGCTCAAACTGTGGGAAATTTGGTCTTTTAGCAGCTTCTCACTGGAGTGAGGAGGAGCTTCAAGCCACGCGAGTTCCAGAGCTGCAGGTGAGTCCCTCGCACATCTCTGCACTCTGGGAGCATAGAAGCACAATTTTACAAAAGCACCTGGATGTTTTGGGCCCCTCACCATAAGGAAGGTACTGAGGGGCTAGAGTGTGTCCAGGGATCAGAGAACAGAGCTGGGGAAGGGGCTGGAGCACCAGGAGCACCTTAGGGAGCTGGGGGCCTCAAGGATCAATTTTATTTCCATGGAAGACAAGGGTGCCAAAGGCAGTTTAAATGATTTATTCTAAGACTTTCAAAGTATATTTGCGTCCTGAGAAACAACAGTCAGCTTCGGAACTGCTTAATACAGAATAAACAAAGGCAATGCAGAATGTTAAAAAATGCAGATCTAAGGCACTTCTATTCTTTGAACACATGAAGGCGGCCACTGGAATTGCCCCCCACCAGGATGTTCTGGCTGGGGTGGACCACGTTAATGGAGCACACGGAGCTGAGGCAGTCCACATTGCAGAAGGAGTGCAGCAACTTCCCGGTGTCCTGGAAGACCTGGATCTGCCTGGGCTGTGCCATGCTGCCCACGAGGAAGCAGTGCTCCTGCTTGGGGTCCCAGATGGCCCTGAAGCGGCTCAGCCAGTGGCCCGTGTTGTTGTTGTGTCTGCAGGGGAAGAGGAACATTCTTCCTTGTGAATCCTGCATTTCAAATTGTCATTTATATCCCATTTGCTGCCTTGCCTTCTAAACCTTCAGCACTCACACTGGAGTGCTCAGATCCCTGCAGCAGATCCCTGTTCTGGGATGGGCAGGATGGGACAAGAATATCAGAACAGTTTGGGTTGGGAGAGACCTTAAAGCCCATCCAGTGCCACTCCTGCCATGGGCAGGGACACCTTCCATTATCCCAGGCTGCTCCAAGCACTGCCCAGCCTGGCCTTGGACACTTCCAGGGATCCAGGGGCAGTGACAGCTTCTCTGGGCACCCTGTGCCAGGGCCTCCCCACCCTCACAGGGAGGAATTTCTCCCCAAAACCCCATCTAACCCCTCTGGCAGTGGGAAGCCATTCCCTGAGTCCTGTCCCTCCAGGCTCACAGGAGCGGCCGTGGTGCTGCCCTCAGCCCAGGTGTGCTCTCCTTACCTGACGGAGCTGAGCAATGCGACAGTCGATGACAAGGATGTGGTGTCGTAGACCCTGAGCACAGAACAGCACATTAATACCATTGACCTGTGCTAAAAACGCAGCCCTTCCCTCACACAGCAGGATCAGCTCCTGGGGCCACCCAGAAGTGTGGGATACAAGGAGCAGCACAGACACGAGCGTTGCCACAGGCACCAGCATCTCAGCTGGAATCACTGACTGGATGTGCTTGGTGAAGGCGATTTGCTTCTAGCTGGAACTGCAGCCCACCCTTTCTGGCAGCTCTGGGGGAGGGGCTGGAGAGGCCAAAGGCCAGCCCAGCATCCCACCTGCTCCTTGATCCCCATGAACTTGGGGGGTTCCATCCCTCGGGGCAAAAACTGCCCCAAACAAAATTAGGTAATTACTGAAATTATAGTCACACAGTAACCAGGAGAGAAAGAACCTCTAACACAAGCAACTCACAGCAGCTTAAATCATGAAACAGTAGGCTATTTACAGAAGAGCTGATATCATCATTATTTCAATTACCAGCTATAAACAAATTAAGTTTTGGAGCATTTTGCATTTGTGTTCACCAGCCAGGTTTTGGCTGGCTGTTTTCATGGGTTTTGATTTTGTTTGACTGATTTTCAAAGATTAACAGTACCTGTATATTTTTACTGTTAAATACCCAGCGGGAAAATGAGAATTAGAAAAAACCAATCAAACAAAAAAAATCATTAAAAACTACATAAAAAATGTTAGTGCAAGTAAATCTTGATGATTTTTTAAAAGTGATAAAGACAGAAGGTTGTCAGTGATGGGTCATGTGGGGAGGTAATAATAACAATAATGACAATAAACTGCCCAAACAGTTGGTATTTTCCATGACGATTCTTCCTTCCACACTCTTACCTCAGCTTGTCATCAGCACACACGGTCACCACCCTGCTCCCAGTGACAGGTGAGAAATAGGCCGAGGCCACACTTTTGGTGTGTCCTGTGAGAGAGCTCAGGGGCTTGTTCCCCTTGGCCTTCAGGTACCGAACATCGAAAACACAAACATCCCTGCAAGAGATACCACACACACTGCAATAATTATCCTTCATTTATCAAAAAAAGCTCCAGAGCACAGCAGGAGCTGGTTCAGAGCTTCAATATCCACTCAAATGGTGGCTCCAAAGGATTTTGGGAGCACCAAAACCACCCCTAACCAGCCCTCCATGCCAAAGCCCACCAGGGCCCACCTGTCCCCATTTCCAAAAGGTGAAAGGAAATCAAACCAAATCCCACCTTAAATCCTGCTAAGGACTGAAAACTTGTTTTCTAAAAGGACCAAGACACCTTTGATTGTACACTGAGACTGACAAACTCCTCAGCCTCAGCTCTCCCCAGCAGAGACCACAGAAAAAACAACCTGTTCAATCTGGGCTACATACACCGAGCCAGCAGCCAGGAAATACTGTTTGTTCACGGGGTGCACATGGACTGTCCGTGTCCTCCTGAAGCCAATGTCTGCAGAGAGCTCTGAGGACATCCCTGGGGTCCGTCTGTCCACAACAGCCACGTGCCCGTTCCAGTGACCCACTATGGCAGTGGAGGCACTCTCTTCCAGGAAGTCGAAGGAGGAGAAGTTTTCCTCACTCCTGCAGATCTGAGCCCAGGGAAGGTCAAATGTCACTGAGTTGTTCTAACATCCAAACGCTCCCTGGGCTATGGGTTTCATCCTTTCCCTTTTTAGTTCACTAAAACCACTAGTGCAGCCCATGTGACAGCCTTACCCAGCCACGCAGGTAACTCTTCTGTGAAACAGGTATGCTTTCCACAGGGGAAACAATTAGGAGATAATCAACCATCCAAACCAGACCAGCAACAGCACTCTCCAAACTCCCTGTCAGAGCTCCTACAGGGCACTGTCACCTCTGTGTTCCAGCAATCAAAGGGTTATTGGCCTTGAGCACACACTGAGCAAGGATTAAGGATATCTTTCCCTTATCCAAAGCTGCAGAAACTTTTAATCACGTGCAGAAATGTAAACTTGGAAACTGGGAGAACCCAGGCTGTCACTGGATTTTGGTGAGCAGAAAATTTCTCTCTATTTCTGTGATGTCAATTAAAGGTTAATTTGCATGTCCTTCTGGAAATGAAACTTGAACTTTCTTGTTAATAAAACAACCAAAAAATGACTTGGTACAAGCAGACTGAGCCTTGCCAGCAGTGCCTCACCTCATCAAAGACAGCCCTGGTGACATCGCCACAGCGCAGACTGTCACTGCTGAGGGACAGCAAGTGAGCAGGGTTGCAGGGAGAGAAGTGCATGCAGCTGACCTGGAAGCTGTGGGGGATGAAGATGTGGGCTCCTTCCTCAGATCTGCAGCTCTGCAAAATGACAGTTCCCACAGACACAGGTGCTGATCACTAAAGTTATTTAATTACTATGACTCTTAAAGCCAAACCTCTGGTTTTCAAAGGTTTTTTGTAGGAGGCAGAGGGTGCTGGGTGAGAGGAGACACCAGCACAGGTAATATGGACAGTGAGACTGCTTCTGGTCCCTAATTACAGAAAGCTGCAAGTTGACTTCCTGCTGCAATTAGTGCCACTGCAGCTGCCAGCCCTGGATCTGGACAGCAGCACCTGGCTCATTTTCACCCACAGAGCTGGTTTCTGTATCCACATGTGCCTTTTACATCAAAATATAGACACACTGTGTTACTGAGAGTTCAAGATGAATTAGTGACGCAAACTGCATGAAAGTAGAATCTCCTGTGTCTTCTCTTCTAAATCTTGCATCATTATTTTCAAAGAAACTGAACAGGTCAGCGTGGACCCATTCCACAAAGATGACTCAGCTCTCAAACTTCAGAAATAAAACAAGGGAGAGCAAAAGGGAAAGCCATTCTGGCAACTCTAAATTTGACAACCACCCTGGTATTATCCCTAAGAATGGAGAAAGCCTAAAACACCCTCCTGAGCCTGATGAAACGCCAACCCAGGCTGTGCCCCACCTGCACGTGTCCTGAACAACACACTTGTTTGAGTTAGAAGCACATCAACCACTCACCACATTCCAGAGGCCAATGTGCCCCCACTTGTCTCCAGCTGCCACAAGGATGGTGCTTTCAGAAGGGTGGATGGCCATGGAACACACCCGGGCTTTCACCACCTTCCTGATGTTCTCCTCACGCAGCACCATGCTGCTCAGGCTCTCCTGGTACCTGGAAAAACCAAAGTAACAACCATCACCAAAACATTCCTTAGAGAAGGAAGGAGGGCCAGACAACACCCAGTTTTGGCTGCTGTTTTCACATTACCTCTTTATGTCAGGTGTGCCCCGATCAGCATCCTCTGCTTTCAGCTACAGACAGAAAGGAAATATTTATCACAATCAGAGCCCAAGTGAAACTACTACAAAAATAACTAATTAAACTAATAATACCTCACTTATCCTCATCCACGTGCTCAGCAAGGCCTCTGTCCATTTGCTGTTCTCCGCCTGATCCTCTGGAACCATGGGCAAAGGTCCGACTGGAACCTGAGGCTGGGATGACATAGGCAATTTTTGTAACTCAAACCAACTAAAACCACGAACAAGGTGAATTGGTACTTTCCCCACACCAAACATTCTTAGAACATACCTACAATAGGACAGGAAATAAACAGTAAAAACAGAAGGTGATTATCATAACCTTATTAAAAAGATAAAGAGAATTTCACTGGCAGCACAGACACACTGCCTCCCTGGGTTTTTTCCTCTCCTGATACTCCAGCAAGACCTCTATTACAGACTCAAATCTACTCTACAACTCCATGGAAGATTTAAATTCCCATCTCTCAGAACAACACACCTTTTACTTGTTGCTCCATCACTGGTTCAAAGAGATGGTAAATATTACCCAAGAAAATAAAACCAGATCAGAAGTTACAGTAAAATAAAAACCAGAGTAATAAACCTTTCAGTTTAAGGTTGCTCAGCTCCATGGGCTGTTGGTGTGGAATGTTTTACCTCAGGACCCTTCTGTGGATCCCCAACTGAACCATGTCATCAGCCTGCACCACTGATTGTGGAGAGACTATGGCATCTGCTCCGGGTGACAGAACTGATCCTTCCTTACTGTCCCTGTGTCACCACCTCCCAAATGCCTCAGGGTTTGCAATGCCCAGCGTCACCCATCAGTGTCACCAGCAATGGTTTTAGAAATCTGCTGTGCACACAGCCCTCCTCCAGCCCTTCCCCATCTCACATATTCCTCTGCTTCTGGCCGGGCAGGCGTCTCCAACAATGGAATGTCCAGTGGCTCCACTCTGAGCAGGCGCATGGATCGCCGCCGGGCTGTCTCATCCTCCACCTTTTTAGGCTTGCGCCTGGAACAAGGAGAACATCTCTTACAGATCAGAGTCCCCGCATTTAGGGACAGATCCAAGGGCACAGCTGGGACACAGATTGACATCTGGCCCGCTGCAGAAGGGATGGGGTTGCTTTTCCCATCAGTGACAGTGAGGAACAACACCACGAGCACTTTGCAATGCACATCCAGGTGCCGCACCTGTTTTTTCCTTGTGATACATCCCACCACTGCTGCTTCCCTTCCCAGCTCTCCTCATTCATTATCCATCCTGCCATTCACCCACCAAGCCAGCCTTTCCCACCTTCTCCCATCACACAGCTTACTCTTTATTTGGGCTTCAGCTCATTTTCTGCTGGACCTAGCACTGTTTTGGCACTGCCAAAGGTCTTCTCCTCTACATTTACTGGTTACCCTCTCCCTTGCACCTTGGTTATGCCCTTTTTTTTTTTCCCCCCACCACCTTTTCCTAACATTTATTTTCAGCCCACAATGAAGAATCAAGGATATAAATCTCACCTACTGTTAATTTACCTTTTGGTGACATGAGATTGCCTTTTAGTTGCAATTTGGTTAAGTCTTGCAGCTGACTTAAAGAGAAAAGATATTAATTATATATATAATGAGCATAAAGAATTAACCTGTACAAAATACAATTATCTCAAGGCTGCCATGAACTTATAGCAATTATTTATAATAATAAGAAAGAGAGAAGTTGTGGTTGCCCCACGACTGTAAGCATTCCAGGCCAGGTTGGATGGAGCTTGGAGCAGCCTGGGATAGTGGAAGGTGTCCCTGCCCATGGCAGGGGCTGGAATGAGAAGGGCTTCAAGGTCCTTTCCAAACATTCCAGGATTCTGTGATTTTTATGCCTTTTGTCATATAACTGCCCCGGTGAGGAAAGGGTTTCACACCAGGAGGGATGACAGTGCAATTATAACACTGGGAAAGAGCATTTTGATGCTGTTTAGACTCTATACAAACCTCATGGAGCTTTAAAGCAGCAAAGAATTTAGCATTTTCTGTAATGTTCTTTAGTCTTTTCCTTTCGTAGGCTGATAGGTGGGAGTATCCATCCTACAGAAAGAAAAGCCAGTTACTCTCCATCACACAGTTACACGGCTGCAAGAGAGGTTTCAGGCTCAGGGAAGCGAGCCTCTAAACTGATTAAATTACTTTAAAGTGGTTTGATATATTTGTAATAATCATAGGACCATTCAAATTGGAGTGGTCATGTATCAACACCAAAATCTGTCCATACAGGTCCAGCTTGCTTTACAAAATTTACACTGGCATTAATTCTATGAAAAGAACAGTGTACCAAAATTTTTTTATAACGAAAACAATCATGAAGAGACTCAATAAAGAACTTGAAACTTTAGTGAAAGCATAAAACGAAGTGGAAAACTACCAGCCAGAGGTTAAAACAGGGGGGAAAACTACGTACAGAGGAAAAGCACTTAAAAAACTTTACTTTTATGAAGATAATAATCGGAGGCCTTGTACTCACCGGAGCCACGTCTCCCCCGTCGCTGCCATCGCTGTCTGCATCCCACAGTCCGCCCTGGCCGCGGGCAGCCGAGCTGGGGCCGGGCGGGGAGCCGGGGGGGTCTCTGGGGCGAGTGTCGGGCTCCGAGCACAGCCTCTTGCCGGCCGGGGCACGGGTCTCCGCGGGGCTCGGCAGACGTTTCTGGGGCCGCGGCCAGGCCGCCGCGGGCAGCGGCGTCAGCGGCACCCGCAGC